>JASVEL010003563.1:0-462026 GCA_032618575.1 Nicotiana noctiflora
TGCTCATTAATTTTTAATGACTTCCCATATATTATGAACTAATCACAAAACCTTGAACATGCCATTATCAACTTTCCATAACACATCGCAACTCTTTCTTCCCATTCATTGCACAAGCTTAACTGCCAGGACTGAGTCCTTTTTCCCACATCGAGCTACGCAACTGCCAGCACATCAAGAGCTTTGTTGCACCATAGCTGCAAGACTCATTACTTTGTACATACACCAGAAGATTAATCATATTCGTATCATATCGTTTCAATTTATTAACAAGTTGTTCCATTTACTCAATTTCCTTTCTAAATCATCTTTAACTTAGTACTAGCCTTTACTGTAGCACTACATTATCTCAACTCATATTACCACACGAGACTCATACACAAGACTACACGGTCCAAGGCTCACAGGCCGCTGAATACTCTCTCAATGTTTCCCAGAAGTACCACATTCTACAATACTTTATTTTGAAGAACTTCTTGCGATTTTTGAATTTGTTATCATTACCTCCTAATACGGATACATAGAATCCCATCATTCACATAACATAACACAAGTCTTGATTCCTTCTAACGAAACCACCGTCTTTAGTCATATACACAATCTTAATACACCTGACTGTTACAAGCAAAATCTTGAACACTGCAAAACTATTCTCGGCGTCATTCACCCTTATTCAATTATCATTCAACCGTCTTATTGGACAGAACCACTCGTGCCTTGTTAGAACTCTGACACCAGCAGAACATGATTACATACAGATGCACTTAGCTATCTTTCTTTTCTATACATCGAACATTCTTTACCAACATCAGTTCAAATCATCCTAGGATTTCTTCACATCTACGAAGCACCATAACCCTTATCAGAATTTTCCCAACGTACTTAGAGACAGAACCAACATAGCACACAACAGTGCAATCAGTTAATCAATAACAAGCTCCCCAACTTGGCTCGGAGCCATACATCAAAGCACTTTTAGCCGCTTATAGCATTCTTTACTCAAATGATGCCACAATGTTATGGTGAGATTAAACTCAAGTCATTTACAAGCTTGACAAAGACTCGAATCATCAGAGACCTTAACCCTTCTGCAATTCTTGCATTTATACACACACCACAGTTAAGCCTACTCTCTTTAGGTGACATAAATCTTTTCTAAGTCCCAAATTTTTCTAAAATTTCAGCAGAGTTTCCTTTGTAATTTGGCCTATCCATCTGCCACAGAATCACCAAACCATTCTAACAATACATCCGCAACTCAACACGATATCACAATGTATTTCAACAACATTAAATCTCAATACTATACGAATTATATTATCACAATTTAAACCTGAACATGCGCTACACCTGCTCGCGTCATAACACATATCAAATACCTTTCAGTTACACCTACTTCGCCTCAATTTAGAATTTTGGTACAATACCCTCCACCAGGATACATCCTGAGTCTAAACTCGTTTTACTACACGTAAGGCACTTTACCTTCCAACTAAGAGATATGATAAATATTCACCACGCCTATAGTTCGGGGCTACACAATAGGTTACAATAAGGATCTAACACCCGGCAACTCCTACATTATTAAGCTGCCATTTCCACGGTTAGGGACAATACCGCTCATATAAGTTTCATAATACCAGCTCACAAAATCAGCACCTTGGTGCTCATGTCATAGACAAAGATCTGGCCTCAAGTCCTCCCGACTGGCCCAACATGAACTCACAGAGATTATATATCGCCCCTCGATCGGGGAATCACAAGCCATCAAGGCAATCATATTACTGAGCACTCGATGCGTACACAGACGTGTGGAAGGAATTTTAAAAATTATATCTCAAGTTGAATCAAGTACGCACGATAAGAATTCCAAGAAATGTGAAGTGTTTCCTAAAGGTTTGCAGCCTCCCGAGGACAAGTACAGGTGTCCCCGTTCCGATCCACAAGACTCTACCAACCGGCTCAAGACTCAAGAGGCCTAGTAACCTAGGCTCTGATACCAACTTGTCACGACCCCAATCCCGGTCGTGATGGCGCCCAACACAACTGCTAGGCAAGCCCGACCATTTACACTCTCATCCCTAGCATGAAGCTCAAATCAATTACCTGGATATTAGTATCAACAATAAAGCTAAACTGAATAATCACCCAAAGATCAAGGGTCACGAGTCTAGATCCTCTAAACATGATCGGATAACAATATCTAAACCAAATACTCAAGTATGAATAATGTATATACAAAGGAAAACTGGAATAAGAAGAGAAGCCAGGTCCTGCGAACGCCAGCAGCTACCTCAGCAACTCGGATAAATACTGATAAAAGCTGGAGTGCTTGTCTATCCCTCTTGTGTACCTGAATCTGCACACAGAGGTGCATGGAGTAAGGGTGAGTACTAAGTACTCAGTGAGTAATAAATATATACCAGCAGTTGAAAGTAAGAAATCCACAGAATACCACAAAATAAAGCTAAACTACAGTCCGATTCCTCATACGAAC
Source organism: Nicotiana noctiflora (assembly GCA_032618575.1). Taxonomy (NCBI): domain Eukaryota; kingdom Viridiplantae; phylum Streptophyta; class Magnoliopsida; order Solanales; family Solanaceae; genus Nicotiana; species Nicotiana noctiflora. The sequence continues at coordinate 2,498 of JASVEL010003563.1, forward strand.
TAGCAACAACAGTACATTACCACTATCACAGATAATTCACAAACAAAGATGCAATGCAAAATACATAACCGCTACGGCGTGTAGCCCAAACCATTTAACGTCGACGACGCTCACTGGGGGGTGTGTGCAAACTCCGGAGGGGCTCCTACAGCCCAAACGCAAATACCGCTGCGACGTGCAGCCTGATCCTCATATCATAACAACCGCTGCGGCGTGCTGCCTGATCCTCATATCATATAAACCATTGCGGCGTGCAGCCCGATCCATCCTCAGTCCACAATAATCAGATAAGTCACAAAACAGCTCAAATTACTTATTTCCATGTTCCTTTTCATTTAATTATGAAAATACTTTAACTTTTATTTAATTTTTGCAAAAAAACAGGTGACTTAGCATTTCAATACTGTGATTTCATAACCAGGACTGAGATTAGTGATTAAGCAAGTATTGCTATCACATATATAACTATCCCCTACGGATACTACAGGTCAGCACAAGGCCCCAAACAAGGCTTACAGCCCACAAATATGTCAAACACAGTGTTTTTCCATTACTATCAGCATATTATTCATATCCGGGATGGACCAAGTCTCAATCCCCAGTCACAATTAATCCCGCACCTGCCACGGGGTGCGAGACACGCCCTACTAGCGTCACAATGTGCTAAGCCGGGGTTTCGAACCCTCAGACTACCATATACACAAACTACTCACCTCTAGCTGGTCGTGGTCTCGTCCACAATGCCCTTTCCTTTGGAATTCGCTGCCTTGCTCGTAGAATCTAGTCAAACCACAACAATTATGTCAATTACGGGTCAAAGAAATATAACCCACTTCAATTTACATGAAATACACATAAACGCACTAAGTTGGTAAAAACCCGACCCCGGGCCCGCTGCCCGAAAAATTACGAAAATCCTACCAACAGATTCCTCGTCTTGCCACGAGTCCGTGCATATAAATTTTATCAAAAACGGAGTTCGAATGGTCTTTGAAATCCCAAGAATTCGTTTTCATGATTTAGGCCCTAGTTCTTCACAAATTCTACCTAATTTCAGGAATTTTGGTGTTTATTCTAGCATAAAATCATGTTTTTGATTCAGGAAACTTACCTCCAGCGATTACTCATTGATTTCTCTCTTAAAAATCGCCTTAGAAGCTTCTTCCCGTTCCAAAATTGGAAGAAAACTCGGCCTTCTCATTATAGGTATACTTTTCACGTATTTTACTGCTCTCAATGGATTCCTTGTGAAATTCTAATGAATTTAGGCTTTTGAATCACTCAATTTGACCTTATAATGAAGGAGATATGTAGGTTTTAAGATTTGCAAATAGTGCAGGTTTTTAATACGCCGTCGGGGGCAGTTTCGTCATTAACCTGAAAATTTGGGCAACTTTAGTAAAATGGCCATAAAATCCTCATACTATGTCCAAATTTGATGATTCTTTTTGCTACGGGTCCGTAATTACGATACGGATCTAATGCTTCATTCAAAACAGTATTCGGAGCTAATGTGTTCGATAAGATATCATTTATGCTTGAAGAAACGATGTCGAGGCATAAGAAAAACGAGCATAACGCAACCCAAACCTATCTGAAACTCACCCGAGCTCCTCGAGACTGCATACGAACATACTGACATGCCACATATGATCATGCAAACTTAGTTTTACTCTCAAAACATCAAAACTAACATCAAAACACCAAATTTACATCGGATTCAAGCCTAAGTTCTTCTAAAACTTCTGAAACTTGCATTTGATCTAAAACCCGACCTAAACACCTCCGAATGACTTGAAACTTTGCACGCATATCCATAATCACCTAATGGAGCTACTGCAACTCTCAAAATTCCATTCCGACCCTTGGATGAAAATCTCACCTACCATCCGGAATTCGCCAAAATTCAACCTTAGCCAATTCAAGCCTAAAACTACATCGGACCTCCGAATTCGATTCTGATTGCTCTCATAAGTCATACATGATCCCCCGAAACTAGTCAAATCATCATAATTCAATGCTGAGCTGTCTAACTCATCCGTCAACATTCGGTTGATCCAACCTATTCTTCTCATAAAGATGTTTATGGCTTCATTTTTATCTAAATTTCTTCCGATTTGCTTCTAACTTTTCGAACACATATAAATTAGCATATTGAAGTGTTAAATGAAGAAAACGGGGCTATAACTCCCGTAACGATGGGTCGGGTCATTACAGAGACTTGAATGTGTAAGGCCCCGTAAAATTTTTGTGCATAAAACCTAGTAGATGTGGTGTCATGGTCCGAATAATGTGTTAGGAATGCGTAGAATTCTTCGCGGCGAGCTTGCTCGCCGTGGTTCGGACCCTTGGTAATGATTTAAGTTTCAAAAATGTAGAGAAATAATTTTTCCGAAAAAGTGTCAAATGTGCGGTCAAGAATGCGACCGCAAACCTGACATGCGGACCGCATTCGTTCCAGAGAGTTGCCCAAATCCGTGTCAAATGTGCGGTCGATATGCGATCGCATGTCAATCTGCGGTGCACTTTTGCGACCGCAGAATCAACATGCGGTCCGCATAGTGACCGCATGTCTTAACAGAACCTGCGTAATTTTTTGAGCCATTCTGCGGTCACTATGCGGACCGCATGTTGATTCTCCGGTCGCATAGTGACCGCATATTTGACCCCGGCCCCGATTTTTGTAACATTTTGACCCGATCTCTTCTTTAATATAACACCTTTCTTCTTCATTTTATCATATCATCTCACCAAAATTAGAGAGAGAAGAGAGGGTTTTTAGAGAGAGAAGTTCTTCATCTTCAAAGATTGTTCCAACTACTTAATTCCAAGGGATTCTAGGGCAAGGATTCAACTTCCCCAATATTTTCAAGGTAAAAACCCTAACTATTTTCTTGATTTTCAGTTTTAATTGGGTAAAGAGAGGTTTTCATATAATAGCTTTTAAAAGTAGAATTTTTACACTCATGCATGATTATTTAACTTGATTTCTAGTAAAAAGAAGTGAGTAGAAGTAAGAGTCTTCAAGAACAAGGTTGGCAAGAGTAGGATATCTTGTGTAAGCATAAAGTAGGAGGAAATAAATCATCACCAGGTATGTATGGCTAATTTTGATTCTTGTGAAATCGCCTATATGTGTGAAGTTGTTTGTTTCGGGTTAAATTGACAAATTGTGTGAAATTCTTGATGTTGTTGTTGGATATTCAAAGTTTGTTGTTGAGTTATGAGTAATGTAAAATGAGAGTTTAATTTGGCAAAAGAATTGTGAATAATGACTATAATGGCCTATATAGCACCTTGTGGAAAACAAACGAAACACTTGAGAATTGGTTTATTGTGGAAAGAGATGAAACACTTGAATTGTGGAAATATTGTAACATGGTTGTGATATTGAATTGAGAAGAAATTGAGAACATGAACCAATGTGTAAGTTGCTTATTTGAACTTGTTGAAATTGTGTGTAGTACCTTATCTCTGCTGTTTGAAATTGTTGTGTTTTCAACTGTAAGGCGGGGTCGTGTTGCGCGCCGCAACGTGGTGAAATAAGGTTTGGGTTGGGGTGATAAGGGTGGCCGAGGTAATAAGGGTGGTCAGGGGCAATAAGGATGGAAAGCGATCGAAATCGCTATTGAAAATTGATACATAAATCAATAATGTGAAATTGTGAAAGGAGACAACAGGAGAGTTTGCAACCTGTGGGGCACTGATTGCCCCTTTGTTTGACTACTTGTGATTTACGTGATTGATTGGTTATTGTTAAATTGGTTGATCGTAGAAAGTGCTTTGTGTGAGATTTATTTGAAAAGAGGAAAATGTGGAAACATGGTTGGCTGGCTTAATTAATTGTTGATGTAATTTAATGGCTTGAGTTTACTTGGGACAAAGTTTGTCCATACATACCAATACAATTCAAGTGTACTGACGTCCCTTTTGCCGGGGGCGCTACATTCGTGTCATGATTGTAGGTGGATCCGTAGCAGGCACTTCAGCTCATCGGCAGTAGTATCTTTCATCCTCCACTGCCCGTTGTTGGTGAGCCCCTTTCTTCCTCGGGGCCTTGTGTGGTTCATGCCACTCGATTTAGATTTCATTTTGGTTTTGTAAGGTATAGCCGGAGCCTTGTTACCGACAAGTATTGTATTTCCCTTTTTGTATCCTAGAGGCTCTGTAGACATGTAAACCGTGGGACTCCAGCATTATGTATATATTGTGTTATGTCGGGCGTTGTAAAAATTGAAATCTTGTTAATGAATCACTCGTATCGTTTTATTTGTTTAATATGAAATCAATTATGATTAGTAATATATTTGGTTAATGAGAAGCAGTCATCACAGGGGTAACGCGTGGGAATGAAAAGCACCCAGGTCCGCTTGACTGGGGCAACCCGGTCAGGCGCCGGTCATGTCCCTCGATTTGGGGCGTGACAAACTTGGTATCCGAGCTTAAGGTTTTAAAGTGTCCTAGGATGTCTCGGAGCCGTGTCTAGTAGTGCCCTTCTTATAGGTGTGTTGTCGACCACATCATATAAGTAGGGGGCTACACGGGCATTTAGGAATTTACCTACTTCTTTGTTAATCTATATCGTGCGGTAAAGTGCAATGTGGAGATATCTCGTGTCTAATTCGTGCCTTGTTCCCAAATTTTCAGAATATGGCACCTAAGAAGAAGGCTAGACTCGGCCTTAGGGCCAATGCCGACCCAAGTGCAGCTGTTAATCATGTACCCGATGCCGTGGGAGAGAATGACCCACCGGTCCCGAATTTGCATGGCCCATCTGTTCAAAACCCAAGTGTCCCTATTCCAGCCGCGGCAGAGGATGCCACCATTCCTCCTGCCAGTGTTCCTGACTCAGATACAGTTCCCGCTTCGGGCTCCGGTATCTCTAATGAAGAACTTAGGGGAGCCATCCATATGTTAACACAATTAGTGGCTGCCCAGGCCCAGAGATCCCATGATGCCCCTGCATCCTCCAGCGGACAGGGAGATTCCTTTGGCTCCAGAGTCCACCAGTTCTTGCGATTGGCCCCTCCAGAATTTTCAGGTACCGATCCAGAGGCCGACCCACAGGAATTCCTTGATGAGATATACAAGACCCTCAGAGTGATGAAGGCTACAGATATAGAGGGGGTAGAGTTGGCCTCTTACAGGCCGAAGGGAGCGGCACGTTCATGGTTCGAAATGTGGGAGGATTCCCGTGAGGAAGGGAGCCCTCCGGCCAGATGGGATGAGTTCGTAGATGCATTTATGGACCACTTCTTACCTGCTGAGGCAATGGCAGCCCGTGCCACGGAGTTCGAGGTCCTCAAGCAGGGCAGTATGAGTGTTTGGGAGTATCACATGGAGTTCGTAAGGTTGTCCAAGTACGCTCCTCATTTAGTGTCGACCATGGATGCCCGGGTTCGACGGTTTGTTCAGGGCCTTAGCCCTTTGGTGGTGAATGAGGCCGCCACAGCAGCTTTGCACTCAGACATGAACTATGGGAGGATTGTGGGGTTTGCTCAGGCCACAGAGGCCAGGAAATTGAAGATTCGTGCAGAAAGAGAGAGTAGCAGCAGGGCCCGGTCAATGGGTCATTCAGGGAGATCACTTCCAGGGAGAGGGTCATCAGGGCCATCCCAGTCATATGCTCAGTCCTCGCGAGTGCACCGCCATCCGTGCACAGTCATCAGCAGGGCAGTTACTCGAGACCCGGTTCGGACAGCAGGAGGTCTCGTCAGTCTGGTCGTCCTGGGTGAGATCCCAGCAGCAGGGGAGACCTACATGCCCCAAGTGTGGGAGATTTCATACAGAAACTTGCTACCTTGACCTTCCAGTGTGCTTCGGGTGCGGGGTGAGAGGTCACATTCAGCGGGATTGCCGTGCACCCCGTCAGGGTATAGGTAGGGGATCTGCTCAGTCATCCGGTTCTTCAGCTGCTACATCATCAGCGCGTACTCCAGCAGCAGCAGGGCGTGGTGCAGCTAGGGGTGGAGCTCGGGGTAGGGGTGGACCTAGCCGATTCTATGCATTGAGTGGCCGCCAAAATGCCGAGGCTTCTCCAGATGTTGTTACAGGTATCATGTCTGTTCAGACTATTGATTGCTATGCCCTTATTGATCCAGGGTCCTCCTTGTCTTATGTTACTCCATTCATTGCTTCAAGTTTTGGGATAGAACCCGAACAGCTTCATGAGCCGTTTTCTGTGTCGACTCCTATTGGTGATTCTATTACAGCCTCACGAGTCTATAGGAATTGTGTTGTTACGGTGGGTGGTCGTGATACCACAGCCGATCTTATTGAGCTTGGGATGGTAGATTTTGATGTAATTATGGGGATGGATTGGCTCTATTCGTGCTTTGCCAAGCTTGACTGTCGAACGAGAGTTATGAGGCTCGAGTTCCCTAACGAGCCAGTTGTTGAATGGAGAGGAAATGGTGTAGTGCCAAGGGGTAGGTTTATTTCCTACCTTAAGGCTTCGAAGATGATTAAGAAAGGGTGTATCTATCACCTGGTTCGGGTAACGGACACCACCTCGGAGGTGCCTACCCTCGAGTCCGTGCCAATTGTGAATGAATTTCCTGAAGTGTTTCCAGGATGAGCTTCCAGGCATCCCGCCGGATAGGGAGATTGATTTCGGGATCGATGTATTGCCGGATACTCAGCCAATATCCATTCCACCATATAGAATGGCGCCAGCAGAGTTAAGGGAGTTAAAGGAGCAGCTGAGGGATTTATTAGAGAAAGGGTTCATACGACCGAGTGTGTCGCCGTGGGGTGCTCCGGTTCTCTTTGTCAAAAAGAAGGATGGGTCACTTCGAATGTGTATTGATTATCGGCAGCTCAACAAAGTCACCATCAAGAATAAATATCCTTTGCCTCGAGTGGATGATCCGTTTGACCAATTGCAGGGAGCGAGGTTCTTCTCAAAGATTGATTTACGGTCCGGGTACCACCAGTTGAAAATCAGGGAGCAGGATATTCCTAAGACCGCCTTCAGAACTCGTTATGGTCACTTCGAGTTTTTGGTCATGTCTTTTGGGCTAACCAATGCCCCAGCACCTTTCATGGACCTTATGAATCGGGTTTTCAAGCCATTCCTAGATTCCTTTGTGATTGTATTCATTGACGATATTCTCATCTACTCTCGGAACAGGGAAGATCATGCCGTTCACCTCAGAGCAGCATTGCAGACCCTTCTTCAGCATCAATTGTATGCCAAGTTCTCAAAATGTGAGTTTTGGTCGGAGTCCGTAGCTTTTCTAGGGCATGTTATTTCCAGTGAGGGAATTATGGTGGATCCTCAGAAGATTGCGGCAGTGAAAGATTGGCCTAGACCCACGACCCCGACAGAGATTCGCAGCTTTTTGGGTCTGGCAGGGTACTATCGGAGGTTTGTAGAGGGATTCTCAACCCTCGCCTCCCCATTGACTAAATTGACGCCGAAAGCAGTTAAGTTCCAGTGGTCCGAAGCATGTGAGAAAAGTTTCCAAGAACTGAAGTCAAGATTGACCTCGGCACCAGTATTGGCCTTGCCAGAAGGCACAGAGGGATTTGTAGTCTATTGTGATGCCTCCGGAGTCGGTTTGGGATGTGTATTGATGCAGCACGGAAAGGTTATAGCTTATGCTTCCAGACAACTCAAGAATCACGAGAAGAATTATCCGACGCATGATTTGGAACTTGCAGCTGTTGTGTTTGCCTTGAAAATATGGCGGCACTATCTTTATGGGGTTCATGTAGATGTGTTTTCAGACCACAAGAGCCTCCAGTATTTGTTCAAGCAGAAGGAGCTAAATCTGAGACAGCGGCGGTGGTTAGAATTACTTAAGGACTATGATATGGACATATTGTACCATCCAGGGAAGGCAAATGTGGTAGCCGACGCTCTTAGTCGAAAATCTATGGGTAGTTTGGCTCATTTGGGTGTGGATCAGAGACACCTGGCTCGAGAGGTTTACCAATTAGCCAGTTTGGGGGTTCGTATCTCGGCGTCAGACGAGGGGGATATTTTGGTGCATAATGGAGCAGAATCATCGTTGGTCGCGGAAATCAAGGAAAAACAGTTCATGGATCCAGCATTGGTTCGGGTGAAGGAAGCAGTCATGAATGACAAGACCTCGGCATTTGTACTCAGCAGCGAAGATGGTGTATTGCGGTGTCAAGATAGGCTATGTGTTCCGGATGTGGACGAGCTTCGGGAAAGAGTGATGGCAGAGGCTCATACTTCCAGGTATTCTGTGCACCCTGGTTCAACGAAAATGTATCACGATCTCAAGGAGATTTATTGGTGGAACGGTATGAAAAGGGATGTGGCAAGCTTTGTAGCTAAATGTCCGAACTGTCAACAAGTGAAGGCCGAGCATCAACGGCCTGGTGGATTAACTCAACTTATAGAAATACCAAGGTGGAAATGGGAGATGATCAATATGGATTTCGTGGTGGGGTTACCTCGCACTCAGCGTAAGTTCGATTCAGTATGGGTGATAGTAGATCGACTCACCAAATCAGCTCACTTCCTGCCTGTCAAGTCCACTGATACCGCGGAGCAATATGCAAGATTGTACATCAAGGAGATAGTAAGGCTTCATGGCACTCCACTTTCTATCATCTCGGATCGCGGGGCTCAGTTCACAGCTAACTTTTGGAAGAAGTTTCAGCAAGGTTTGGGAACTCAGGTAAATCTCAGCACAACTTTCCATCCACGGACCGATGGACAGGCCGAGCGGACCATTCAGACGCTTGAAGATATGTTGCGGGCTTGTGTCTTAGATTTTAAAGGTAATTGGGATGAACACTTGCCACCGATAGAATTTGCTTACAATAACAGCTATCATGCTAGCATTCAAATGGCCCCGTTTGAGGCATTATACGGGAGAAGATGTAGATCGCCAATCGGGTGGTTTGAGGTAGGTGAAGCGGAATTGCTAGGGCCAGATATGGTGTACGAAGCTATGGAAAAGGTCAAGGTTATTCAGGAGAGAATGAAAACAGCACAAAGTCGTCAAAAGTCCTATGCAGACGTTCGTCGAAGGGATTTGGAGTTTCAAGTCGATGATTGGGTGTTCTTGAGGGTATCTCCTATGAAGGGAGTCATGCGATTCGGAAAGAAAGGGAAATTGAGTCCTAGGTATGTCGGGCCATATCGGATCGTTCAAAGGATTGGTCAAGTTGCTTATAGGCTAGAGTTGCCTCCCGAGATGTCATCAGTGCATCCGGTATTCCATGTGTCCATGTTGAAGAAAGTGATTGGAGATCCATCCACCATCATGCCAGTCGAAGCTAAAGAGGTTAATGAAGATTTGTCATATGAAGAAGCTCCAGTTGCCATTCTTGATAGGCAAGTCCGTAAGTTGAGAAATAAGGAAGTTGCCTCTGTTAAAGTATTGTGGCGAAGTCAACAAGTTGAGGAGGCCACATGGGAAGCGGAAAAAGAGATGAAAGAAAAGTACCCCCATTTGTTTGATCAAGCCTAGAAGAAATTAGGTGACCCTTCTACTCCTAGTAATTGTCATTTTGTCCAAGTCGTTTCTCTCTTAGTGTTAGTAAAGTCTCCTTCATTTTGTAATGAATTTAATGTGTTGTTACCTTGGGTCACTTGAACCTTTCTTGATAAATGAAATCCTTATAAATATTCGCGTGTTAAATTGGTTTAATAAGGTGAAAATTCATTGAAGTGACTAGTTTATGTGCAATTGTAACAATGTGATAGAATATGTGCATTCGTTGAGGTAAGAAAGTGTATACCAGTTGTGAAAAGTGTTGTAATTGTATATTGTTGTTTGGTAATGTGTTTCGGGGGCCCTCTGACAGGTGGATATGTCCATAATACAAAGGAAACTCTGGCGAAATTTTTCTAAAATATAAGAGTTAGTCAAAATTTTGATGGTTGCATATCATGTCTTTCAAAACCAACTCATTTATTTCAAAATCCTCATTCGAGGACGAATGATCTTAAGGGGGAGAGATGTAAGGCCCCGTAAAATTTTTGTGCATAAAACCTAGTAGATGTGGTGTCATGGTCCGAATAATGTGTTAGGAATGCGTAGAATTCTTCGCGGCGAGCTTGCTCGCCGTGGTTCGGACCCTTGGTAATGATTTAAGTTTCAAAAATGTAGAGAAATAATTTTTCCGAAAAAGTGTCAAATGTGCGGTCAAAAATGCGACCGCAAACCTGACATGCAGACCGCAAATCGTTCCAGAGAGTTGCCCAAATCCGTGTCAAATGTGCGGTCGATATGCGATCGCATGTCAATCTGCGGTGCACTTTTGCGACCGCAGAATCAACATGCGGTCCGCATAGTGACCGCATGTCTTAACAGAACCTGCGTAATTTTTTGAGCCATTCTGCGGTCACTATGCGGACCGCATGTTGATTCTGCGGTCGCATAGTGACCGCATATTTGACCCCGGCCCGGATTTTTGTAACATTTTGACCCGATCTCTTCTTTAATATAACACCTTTCTTCTTCATTTTATCATATCATCTCACCAAAATTAGAGAGAGAAGAGAGGGTTTTTAGAGAGAGAAGTTCTTCATCTTCAAAGATTGTTCCAACTACTTAATTCCAAGGGATTCTAGGGCAAGGATTCAACTTCCCCAATATTTTCAAGGTAAAAACCCTAACTATTTTCTTGATTTTCAGTTTTAATTGGGTAAAGAGAGGTTTTCATATAATAGCTTTTAAAAGTAGAATTTTTACACTCATGCATGATTATTTAACTTGATTTCTAGTAAAAAGAAGTGAGTAGAAGTAAGAGTCTTCAAGAACAAGGTTGGCAAGAGTAGGATATCTTGTGTAAGCATAAAGTAGGAGGAAATAAATCATCACCAGGTATGTATGGCTAATTTTGATTCTTGTGAAATCGCCTATGTGTGTGAAGTTGTTTGTTTCGGGTTAAATTGACAAATTGTGTGAAATTCTTGATGTTGTTGTTGGATATTCAAAGTTTGTTGTTGAGTTATGAGTAATGTAAAATGAGAGTTTAATTTGGCAAAAGAATTGTGAATAATGACTATGATGGCCTATATAGCACCTTGTGGAAAACAAACGAAACACTTGAGAATTGGTTTATTGTGGAAAGAGATGAAACACTTGAATTGTGGAAATATTGTAACATGGTTGTGATATTGAATTGAGAAGAAATTGAGAACATGAACCAATGTGTAAGTTGCTTATTTGAACTTGTTGAAATTGTGTGTAGTACCTTATCTGCTGTTTGAAATTGTTGTGTTTTCAACTGTAAGGCGGGGTCGTGTTGCGCGCCGCAACGTGGTGAAATAAGGTTTGGGTTGGGGTGATAAGGGTGGCCGAGGTAATAAGGGTGGTCAGGGGCAATAAGGGTGGAAAGCGATCGAAATCGCTATTGAAAATTGATACATAAATCAATAATGTGAAATTGTGAAAGGAGACAGCAGGAGAGTTTGCAACCTGTGGGGCACTGATTGCCCCTTTGTTTGACTACTTGTGATTTACGTGATTGATTGGTTATTGTTAAATTGGTTGATCGTAGAAAGTGCTTTGTGTGAGATTTATTTGAAAAGAGGAAAATGTGGAAACATGGTTGGCTGGCTTAATTAATTGTTGATGTAATTTAATGGCTTGAGTTTACTTGGGACAAAGTTTGTCCATACATACCAGTACAATTCAAGTGTACTGACGTCCCTTTTGCCGGGGGCGCTACATTCGTGTCATGATTGTAGGTGGATCCGTAGCAGGCACTTCAGCTCATCGGCAGTAGTATCTTTCATCCTCCACTGCCCGTTGTTGGTGAGCCCCTTTCTTCCTCGGGGCCTTGTGTGGTTCATGCCACTCGATTTAGATTTCATTTTGGTTTTGTAAGGTATAGCCGGAGCCTTGTTACCGACAAGTATTGTATTTCCCTTTTTGTATCCTAGAGGCTCTGTAGACATGTAAACCGTGGGACTCCAGTATTATGTATATATTGTGTTATGTCGGGCGTTGTAAAAATTGAAATCTTGTTAATGAATCACTCGTATCGTTTTATTTGTTTAATATGAAATCAATTATGATTAGTAATATATTTGGTTAATGAGAAGCAGTCATCACAGGGGTAACGCGTGGGAATGAAAAGCACCCAGGTCCGCTTGACTGGGGCAGCCCGGTCAGGAGCCGGTCATATCCCTCGATTTGGGGCGTGACAGAATGATTCAACTAATTACTTATGGTATCTAGGTTATCTAAAACTATGTCGAGTTATTCACAGATGTGCAATTGCACCACTAGTTTCGTTTTGAGTTAAGCCTCTTATCATCACAGATCTAGTTCTAATTAAATTGTTTCATTATCTAGTTATTTCCCCTTTTAAACTTACTCAGATCTGAGCCTTGATTTCTAAACAATCTAACTACATGAGCATGATTTAAACAATCTAAGCACTCAATGATACAACTCCAGTACCTACATTTAAGTGATCCAAAGATTTAAGCATAACTAAACTGCTGATTTTACTGCGACTTAGCTCATTATAAAGTTATTAACAAAAATGTGGATGAATCATGGCTTAATCTAACACTTTTCTTCTTCGAAGCTTATCTGTGTTTAAATGCGAATCTATGACATATGATTGACTACGTGATTGTGACTTATGATGCTACTGTGAGTGAACCATTATCGATTTGAATTATGATTTGCTAACTTATATTTTAGGTTTTACCTATTTAAACTAAGTGATGTACTATCTACACTACACTACCAACTATTAAGCTATTACACTATTTTTGTTTTTGTTCTTCTACTACTACATACAATTAAAACTACAAATCTAAGCTGATACTAAAGCTAATGACAACATTAAACTACATAGTACATAATATGCATTGCAGACTTGCACCACTTGTTGCACAACTAGCCTATTAAGGTGGGCCAGTGTGCTGGACCTTGTAGAGTTGGTCACTTTGCAAAATTGACCACTCTTTGGTCACTTATTATCTTATAACCTATGATTGTTTGATTTTCAGTTTTAAATCTATTTCAAAACTAGCCATTAATGGAACTTAGTACTAACAGCTATAACCAATTCCCCTAAAATTAATGAGTATTAATCACATGCTCATACTAACAAGAACTATTGCAAACTCAGTCATTTTCAACATGCAATTGCACACATAGCCACATGAGATCAAATATTGTGCATCAATCAAGTAAAACTCAGAAATGGGAAATTGATAAGGTTGAATCTTAATCAATCAATTCACATAACCCAATTCCATGTGGCAAAGTGTCGATCAATATCAATTTAGACTTAATTACAACAAGTTTATGTCAGATGATACTTGAAAAACCTCAAAACCTTTAAGGTTCATGGGTAAGACATACATAGAAGCTAAACTCTCACAAACAGTCAACAAGAAAAATTAAACATGGCTCACTTTTAGACACAAGGACCACAGAATAACATAAACATGGTAGCCAGGATCTATTTTCAAGTGCTAACCCTAACTTTGATGTATATAAGATGAAAAATAAAGCATAAAAAGAGTCATGGGAAAACAGTGAAGAAGAAACCCAACATTTATCATGCTAAGTAATAGAGAAAGAAGTAAAATCAGATTAACATGCTTATCTTAACAGATGAAGGAACAGAAGAGGTGGTATAAACCAATTATTAGAGAAAAGTCATGGTCTTAATCAGAAGATTTAGGGGAATAGACAAAGATAAGGTAAAACAAACTTAATATAAGATAAACAGAGGAGAAGAATCATTCAAACTAATGAGAGTTAACAAAGATAAACATGCAAAGAAGATATCTAGAATCAACAAGATAAAAAGAAGATTCTAGAAACAAAAATAGTCAAAACAAGAAAATAGTATGAAGACGAACAAGATGAACAAAAACCCTAATACTAGACAAGTCTTTCGAATCAGAGAAACAAAGCAGAAAAATAACATAAAGATGAAATGAACAGAATACCCTAATACTAACAAGCTATTTGAATCAGAGAAACAAACACAGATAACATAGAAAAATATCACAGAAGAAAGACATGAACAATGAACAAGTTAGAAAAACCCTAGTAGTAACAGATGAAGCACATGATTTCAAAATCTTAAGAATAGAAAAACAGGCAGAAATATCAAGACAAAAGCAATGAAACAAAGGGAAAACATGAATATGAACAACAAAGGAAGCAGATAAGTTATAGAAGAGGGCGAGGGTACTTAGCTTGCAGGGCCTGTCCCCTGAGCTTCCCTTTTCACTCTTCCCTTTCTTTTTTCAGTCTTTCAGACTCTTTTGTTTCTTTTCTTTTGTTTTTTCTCATTTTTCTTTTTTGGTTTTCCTTTTAGACTTTAAGGTGAAGTCTTTTTGAGTTTTTGTTTGGAGTGGGGTGTTTGGGAGAGGTTAAAGGTTAGATCTTGGAGGAGGCTTGGTTTCGATTCGCCGGAGTTAGGGTTCAGACGACTTTATTTTGGATATTTGACGGATTCAAGGTATACTCGAGGGATTTCAAGGTTACGGGGGAGTAGATCGGACCAAGGTGGTCCTTTTGGCGTTGCTTTGGAGAAGGATTTCATAGCTTGTGGTCACCGGAGGTAGGTTCCGGTGACCGGCGAGTCAAGAACAGGGGGGTTTCTTAGGTTTTCTAGGGTTTTGAGGGTTGCTGAGTTGAAGAAGAAGGAGAAGAGAAGAAGGGAGGTGAAGGGGGATGGCCGGGGACCACCGTAGAGGGTGGTGGCATCCATGGCCGGTGAGGGTTGCAGACGGGGTGAGGGAGAAGACGAAGATGAAGAAGAGAGAACGGAGGCTGCTAGGTTTAGGGGTTTCCAAAAATGGCCGGTCTCAACACGACCGAAGCCTTTTATAAGCGGGGGAGATAAGGTGATCTGGACCATTGATCTGATGAAGATCAACGGTCGCTAATCGCGTTACTAAAACGACGCCGTTTTGTGACAAATGAAGCTCGGGCTATCTACCATCAGATCATTTCACACGAACGACTGAGCTTTGATCTCACACTTAACTAATTAATTAAAATTCGGATTGATTCTCAGCCATTGGATTTGGTGCAACGAACGGCTGAGATCACTAATCACTTGATGGCCTGGATCGGACCTTTGGGCTTGGGTGCTTTGGGCCTTTGATTTGGAATTATTTTGGCTCAATGCCATTATACCCAAATGTATTTTTGTATTTTTCCTGATGTTTTAATTATTTTTATGTATTTTCTTTTTGTATTTTATTTTCTTTTCTTTTGTATTATTTAAATTATTCAATTTTCTACTTGCACTAATTTTTTGATTTTTTTGGCAATTTTCTACTATTTTTCCCATAATTTCCGCTATTAATGCTCTTTTTTGTTGATTTTCTTTTAACTACTTAATTCAAAATGCATGTATTTAACTTATATTTTTTGATTTTCTAATTTTAATTATTTAAACACATAAAAATGCAAATTAATTTCAAACAAGACATGCAATTTACACTCAAAAATATTATTTTATTTTAATTTTGGAATTTTGTTTACCTAGTGCAAAAATCATGTGCTCATAGGTAGCATTCACCACTACCAAATATTTTGTGATTCATAAAAAGAGTAAACAATACATTCATTATAGATTTGCCCGCATTTTTAAAAAATAAACTCACTTGGTTAAGTGTGTTGGACAATGATCCCCTCCTTTGGCACAAGACACTTGGACATACAAGTATGATTCAACTCAATAAATTAGTCTTCAAGGATCTAGTGATAAGGATAACTAACATCAAGTTCGAGGAAGTCAAAGTTTGTGAGGCTTGTGCAAGGGGGAAGCAGGTAAGATCCTCTTTTAAATGCAAGAAAGTGGTAAGCACCACCAAAATGATGGAACAGGTCCATATGGATCTCTGTGGTCCAATGAGAACATTAAGCGGAGGTGGTAAAAGATATGTAATGGTGCTTGTTGATGATTACTCTAGATTCACTTGGACATATTTTTAACATCTAAATATGAAGCATTTGACATGTTTACTTATTTTGTTAGAAAAACTAAAAAACAACTAGGTAGTAAATTTGCATCAATTAGGTCTATCATGGAACTGAATTTGAAGATGCTAAGTTTGCTGAAATTTTGCATGCTACATCATAAATAGTTGCATGACTAGACCTCTTGTTAAGAAGATTCCCTATGAGTCACTTAAAGGGAGAAAGCTAAATATATCCCATCTTAGGGTATTTATATGCAGGTGCTTTCTGCACAATAATTGCAAAGACTTCCTAGGTATGTATGCTCTCAGAAGTGTTGAGGAAGTATTCTTGGGATATTCTTCACATAGTAAAGCTTATAAGATATATATAGTAAAAGAACTATGTGTGTAGAAAAATGTATATGTTATTTAAAACTAATATTCTTTCTAAGAAGTAGGAACAAGATAATGAAGAGATTGGGTTGATAAGAAATTCAAATGGTGAAACCATAGTCGAGCCTGAAGAAGCATCATAGGAAGGAACATGTGATGGAACATGTCCTCCCCCCATAGCAACATGACAAGAGGAACTGACTAGAGAGGAACTGATCCTCAAACCTTGAGGGAACCTATCCATTAACATATTCCTTAGTAACTAAACCAGGAATAAACATCTAAGTGAATTGACACTCCTATTGCAACATCCACGAAATTTGTCACGACCCCAAAACCCGGTCGTGATGGCGTCCAGCACATTGCTAGGATAGCTCGACCAAACACACTCTCATCCCGATCTAGAGCTCAAAATCATTTATTTTAAGTCATCAATAGTGAAGGAAAACAAGATCAAACTGATAGTATTAAGAATATCCAGAAATCTCCCGAAAATACAACGTAACTTCCCAAAGATCTTGGGGTCACGAGCCAAGAGCCTCTATCAGAATATCAGTCAATACTGTAAATACTCTACAAGTATAAGAGTACATGGAAATAAACAAGTAACAACAGAGTAACAAGGGGGAGTGTCGGGTCCTGCGGATGCTAGGCAACTACCTCGATGATCCCAAATGGAGCTCTACATCAGCTTCAAGTTCAGCTTAGCTCCCAAGTACCTGGATCTGCACACATGGTGCAGGGAGTCGAGTGAGTACTTCCAACTCAGCGGTAATAAAAGTAAATAATGCTGAGGGAAAAGAAACCACACAAGGCACTATCTCATGCTATAAACATACAAAATCATCTTTTAAATTGAAGTACACATTCAGGGTATTCCTTTTTAACATATGTGAGTAGATTATTTAGAAATCTCTTTTTAACATCTCTTCCTTTCATTATAACAGATCAATACCTGGGTACAACCTCAAACAGTGCAAGTGTGCACTCAAATCAGCCCATTGGGCTCAGCACTCCTTAACAATTTCCACCAGGATATCCGGTCAATAAGGCAGATATCACATGTATGCCAGTAATGTATGAGTGCTAAATGTCATGCCACGTAGTACAAGTAAAACCAATGTATGTATGCAATGCAGTGCACATGATGCTGTGGAGTACAATCCGATACATGTAAAGGTGCCCACGCTCACTGTGGGGGTTCAGACTCTGGAGGGGCTCCTACAGCCCTAGCGCAATATAAATATCACTCCTGCTGCGGCGTGGAGCCCGATCCATGCATAGTCATTAATGCATATAAGACCCTTGGGCAACAGTATCATAACAACTCACAACTAAATGTCATTAAAGCCTCATTTAAGTTTTCAAATCTTATAAAAATACTGAGTAGCAAAATACCATTTTAAAACCTTAAACTGAGATGTAAATATGCACAATATTGCCAAAATAGTGATACCAATCCCTGAAGGATTAAAATATTCGGCACGAAGCCCAAAACATGATAATCGGTCCGGTTCATGATAATTAATATCTTTATTAGGGTGTCAATTCTATTCCAAGCAATTAGGTAGTATTTTTATTAAGAGGGACGGATCAAGTCACAATCCCCAATGGTGCTCTACCCCACGCCCGTTATCCGGCATGCAAGTCACTTAATACAGCAATATGATGTGCAAGTCAGGGGTTTGCAAACCCTCAGGACATCATTTAGAAGTATTACCCACCTCGAACCGGCGAAAACTCTAGCTCGTGATGCCCTTGCTCCTCGAAACGGCCTCCACATGTGTCCAATCTATCCAAATTCATACAAACATCGATGAAGCTCGATTTCTAAAAGACGGGGTTTTAACCATAAATATCTGAAACTCGCTCCTTAATGATACTACAATGATCCAATGCATCTATGTAACTTTAATCTACAATACAACATTCAATAGGGCCAATATTAGTACTAGACCCCGTAAATTATGCCATTGAGGCATATTACCAAACATCTTGTAGGCATAAATATTACACCTCATAACTATAGTATTGGTTCTAGCACCATTAACCAACAAATTCACTCCAACATCATTTCCTAACCAATTTATAACTTCCAACAACATATGTACGAGTATTCATTCATACCCAACCATCAACCTCCTTAATTAAGCTCTTTCACAATCTCTACAATAACACAACCTATTAGGCACTTATGGTTTTCCATCATCCTCACATGAGTTCAAATGTATATATATCCTACATAACTAATCATCATAGAGTAGTTAGAGATGATAGATATACCTCTTGTAGTAAGAATCTTGAGAATCCAATTTGTAGTGTTCTTGGACCAATCATAAAAACTCTATCGTTAACATTAAAATCGTCCGTTTTCAATAAATTCAAGCTTAAGTTTAACTTTAACTTTTAAAATTCACATTCGATCTGAAACCCAACCAAATGGCATCCGAATGACGTGAAATTTTGCGGACAAGTCCAAAATCACCTAACGAAGCTACTGCAACTCTCTGAATTCCGTTCCAACTCCCGGATCAAAATGTCACCTATCAACCGGAATTTGCCAAAATACTAACTTCGCCAAAATAGGCTAACTTCTTCACCGGACCTCCAAAATCACTTCCGATTGCGCTCCTAAGTCACATTTTATCATCTGGAACTAACCGAATCATCAGAATTCGATTCCGAGCACTCTAACTCATAAGTCAACATCCGATTGACTTTTTCAACTTAAATCTTCTTAAAAGATACTAAGTGTCTTATTTCTTACCAAAATTACTCCAATTTAATTCTAACGCACCCAAAACTGATAATGAAACATAAGGCAACACAATGTGGGAAACACGGGGCGGTAATACTTGAGACGACGGGTCGAGTCATCACATTCTCCCCAACTTAAATACACGCTCGTCCTCGAGCGGACCCAGAGTTGTTCTAGAAATTCACCAATAGTTGAATAACTTTACCTCTCATATAACTCGGGGTAATCCCACATCAACCTATTTCATATAGATCCGATTATACAACTTAGCTGAAATTTCACAATCCATCTAGTCCATAAACTATAGAACTACATATCACCCTCTGAGATCTTACACCAGATCAAAACCTCACATCTCAATATTCAGAATAAAACTGAACCAGCCGTAAAAACCCATACATACAACCTCAGCCGCAATCATTGATATACCACATAACTCAAACTTATGCAGCGATAACTTCCATTCATAACAGCTGCCCACGACAACCAAATATCGATAGAAACCTTTTTATTAACTAAAGTCTTATTCCAACACTTTTATATACTGCCAACGGTAAATAAATTACGCGATAGCCACATCCATTCCTCAGGTCACCCATAGGCGAAGCAATTTTCTTCCTGAATTATACCACCGCAAATTTCCGGGCCAAATTTCGATGTAAACTCTCTAGACAATCACACCACTTCTGTTCCCATTAATTAATGACTCCAATGAAAGAGTTGTACCTCAAACTCATCAATACCATTACAACAAAAGTTGAGACCACGTTCTACATCACAAAATAGAACACATGAATCTACCCCGAAAGGTCATAATAAATTCTCCATTCACCGAGCGGCACTCAGTTGCTCTCCCTGCTCGACTTACGCTATGAATCCTCAACAGAACCGCACTAAATGCGCCCATATCCAACAATTCATGACATCTCACAGCATAGGAAAACAACTCATAGCTATCCCCCAAATCATTAACAAGTCTAAAAGTAATCGAATTAACTTGTCCCTCACCAATACAACTTAAGACTAACCAAGCTAACTCAAGCTAAATACGTAGCCAATCGGCTTATCAACAAACTCAATACCAAGGAGCCTGAAGTTATTTCTTCAGCTACTATATCTCATGACAGAGTTGTACGATACGGTGCCCAGCACCAATAAGTACCAAAATCTACAATTTCGCCCGGCGATAAGCCTGGCCACAAGAAATATATCCGAAAGTCCCCTCATACCAGAACTGAATAAATGGTAGAATCATTTGTACTAACATCCTCCACGAAGGCAAACCCTTCCCAGCCATCCGCTGGTCTGTGGAACATAACCATTCAGCTAGAACATAGTGTGATGCACCTCGCCACGCAGCCTGCTGCATTTCTAGCGTAGCCCTAATGCAATAGGTCAAAATCACCCAACACTAAGGCAACCAGTCTAAATTCCAACATCACAACATATCCTGCATATCAGAAATCCATATAATGCACAAATCATCATACCTGATCCCAGTTTAATCACATTATCTTTTTCTGGGACATATACTCTCATCAACTCACTTCCACTTAGCAATATCATTTTTTCTCTAATCATCCGAAGATCATTTATCTAATCACTTGGAAGGAATCACTACACATCCCATGCTCTGCATGACATATACAGATGTTATTCAAATTCTTACAATACTGATATGATGGATGAGATATGCACACATTCATAACTACTACTGAAGAAACAATTCATTAGTTCCATACTCTTGGCAAGAACTATCACCTCATTCTGAGCCAAACAATGCTCTTAGATCTTTAATTTTACTTCAATACTCCGATTGCACTTATCTCAAATTTAATGATCTCATCTTACCCAGTATGAATTGTTCGGGCAATAAGCCACTCCAGACATAATTAAGTCCCATATGATGCCCCAAAGTGCCAATAGGCTACTGATTCTAACGTAATACAAAAGAAAATGAACTCTTGAATGAATTATCAATTCCATGCGTTAATGTAGACTTTCTTTAGAAAACAAAGATCAAAGCATACGAAATAGTATATATAAAATTATACTCAACATCACATTGTTGCGGCGTGCAACCCGATCCAGTCAACATACCCATGGCAGCGTGCCACCCGATCCACACACATATTTCACATAAGGAGATACACATCGAGCCAAATCTGCTCATCATAACCAAATACCGAATATCGGTCATAAGCATGCTAAGCGCATAATATCATCCCTGAGGGGTATTTAGCGTTATAGCTACAAAACCAAGCACAAGTGAGGTGCGATATACGAAATTGAATTTCAGGAGCCAAGCTGCTCAGGTAACATCATCCCTACGCATATTCTCAACACATAACAATTTCTCGAGCCTTTTCACAAATCACACGGCGTAATGCATCACCACACGAGATATCTGACAATGAAGCATCAACCTAACTACTCCTCCATAAGGACCGCGTTATAAAGATTCACACATCTGGCCTAATATAGAGCCATTAATCACATTAAATCTATCCATCGACTTCAAGACAATTCTGATCACACTAAACTAGTCTGATAGCCTTCAAAGGTCCATAATAACTCTTATTTTTCTCATAACGCACAAGAACAACCTTCACAACCTTCATATTTGGTTTACATTATTAATTTGATATTCTCCCTTGTTGTAGCACTACAATGCCTCAATTTAGCTCACCACAGGAGATTCAAATATAAGGCAACATTCTTTAATACTCGTAGGCCACTGAATACTTTCTTTAATGTCTCCCAGAAATATCACCTTCCATTATACTTTGTTTTGAAGCACTTCTTGCGAATCTGAATTCGTTACTACTACTTTCCTGATACTGATACTTAGGGTCTTGTAGTTATCACAAAATACCACAAGTCTTGATCTTTTCTAATGAAGACACTATCTTTAGTCACATACACCATCTTAGAACACAGTATACCATTCCCAAGAGTCATCCACTCTTATCCAAACTACAAATTACCAGACTTAACAACAAAACCACTCGTGCCTTATTAGCACCCTAACACCACAGGATATGATCTTATTCAAATACCAACAAACATCCTTCTCCTCAATTCACTGAGCATTCCTTACCAACAACAGCTTAAGACATACTATTATTTTCTCACTACGAAAGCACCGTATAACTTTTGTCAAAATCTTGCTTTACTCGTGCCATTCTCGGCTCAATTTCTATAACCAGAACTGGTTCGTCAGTGTACTTTAAGACATAACCAATGTAACATACAACTGCGCAATCAGCTAATCAATGGAAACCTCCCCAACTTAGCTCGAAGCCATATATATCACAACACATATACTCTATTGTTGTCGTAATATCACGGTGAGATTAAACTCACTCTTTCACCAGCTTGCGGAGACACGAATCATCAGAAATTCTAACTATTCTACAATTCTTGCATTTACTCACTTAACAGTCAAGCCCAATCTTTAGGCGACAAAATTTTTACTAAGTCCCAAATTTTTCAAAAATTTCGGCAGAGTTTCATAATTGGGCATATCCACCTGCCAAAGAATCACCAAAACCATCCTAACAACACGTCCACAACTTGACAAAGCACCACAATGTGTATAAACAACATTAATCTCATTATTACACGTATTATACTATCAAAATTGATATATGGACATGCATTTCACCTATTTGAATCATCACACATAGAAAATACCTTTCAATCCTCCATTTTTAGGCTATTCAGCCGAGTAAGAGCATATTCTTTCTTTAATATTTTTGTATACCTTCCACTGCCATACACATTACACAGTACCAACATACTCATTACATAGATATCTAGCCGAAATTCCCACAATTAGGGACAATACTGAACCTATAAGTTCATAATACCAGCTCGCAAAATCAGCACCTTGGTGCTCATGCCATAAGCAAGGATTCGGCCTCAAGTCCTCCCGATTGGCCCAACATACACTCACGGAGATTACATCTCACCCCTCGATCGGGGAATCACAAGACTTCAAGGCACATATACTACTGAGCGCTCAGATGCGCATACAGATATGTGAAACGAGTTTCAAGAATTATATCTCAAGCTGAATCAAGTACACACGATAAGAACTCTAAGAAAGTGAAGTTTTTCCTAAACGCTCTGCAGCCTCTCGAGGATAAATACAGACTTCTCCATACCGATCCACGAGATCTACTAACCGGCTCATGACTCATCAGGCCTAGTAACCTAGGCTCTGACACCAACTTGTCACGACCCCAACACCCGACCGTGATGGCGCCCATCACATTGCTAGGCCATCCCGACCAAATAAACTCTCATCCTGAGCTTAGAGCTCAAAATCATTTATTTTAAGTCATTAATAGTGAAGGAAAACAAGATCAAACTGATAGTATTAAGAATATCCAGAAATCTCCCAAAAATACAACGTAATTTCTCAAAGATCTGGGGTCACGACGCAAAAGCCTCTATCAGAATATCAGTCAATACTGTAAATACTCTACAAGTCTAAGAGTACGCGGAAATAAACAAGTAACAAAAGAGTAACAAGGGGGACTGTCGGGTCCTGCGGACGCCAGGCAGCTATGTCGACGATCCCAAATGGAGCTCTATATCAGCTTCAAGCTCAGCTAAGCTCCCAAGTATCTGTATCTGCACACATGGTACAGGGAGTCGAGTGAGTACTTCCAACTCAGCGGTAATAAATTAAATAATGCCGAGGGAAAAGAAACCACACAAGGCACTATCTCATGCTATAAACATACAGAATTATCTTTTAAACTGAAGTACACTTTCACGGTATTCCTTTTTAATATATGTGAGTAGATTATTTAGAAATATCTTTTTAACATCTCTTCCTTTCATTATAACAGATCAATACCTGGGTACAACCTCAAATAGTGCAAGTCTGCACTCAAATCAGCCTCTTGGGCTCATCACTCCTTAACAATTTTCACCAGGATATCTGGTCAATAAGGCAGATAACACATGTATGCCAGTAATGTGTGAGTGCTAAATGTCATGCCACGTAGTACAAGTAAAGCCAATGCATGTATGCAATGCAATGCACATGACAATGTGGCGTACAACCCGATCCATCAAAAGGCACCCGCGCTCATTGTGGGGGTTCAAACTCTGGAGGGTCTCCTACAGCCCAAGCGCAATATCAATATCACTCCTACTGCGGTGTGCAACCCGATCCATGCATAGTCATGAATGCATATAAGTCCCCTGGGCAACAATATCATAACAGCTCACAGCTAAAATGTCATTAAATCCTCATTTAAGTTTTCTAATCTTATAAAAATGCTGAGTAGCAAAATACCATTTTAAAACCTTAAACCGAGATGTAAATATGCATAGTATTGCCAAAATAGTGATACCAAAAGATTCAAATATTCGGCACGAAGCCCAAAATATGATAATCAGTCCGGTTCATGATAATTAATTTCTTTATTAGGGTGTCAATTCAATTCCAAGCAATTAGGTAGTATTATTTATTAAGCGGGACAGATCAAGTCACAATCCCCAATGGTGCTCTACCCCACGCCCGTTATCCGGTGTGCAAGTCACCTCAATACAACAATATGATGTGCAAGTTCGGGGTTTACAAACCCTCAGGACATCATTTACAATTATTACCCACCTCGAACTGGCGAAAACTCTAGCTCGTGACGCCCTTGCTCCTCAAACCGGCCTCAACGTGTGTCCAATCTATCCAAATTCATACAAACATCGATGAAGCTCGATTTCTAAAAGACGGGATTTTAACCATAAATATCTGAAACTCGCCCTTTAATGATACTACAATGATCCAATGCATCTATGTAACTTTAATCTACAATACAACATTCAATAGGACCAATATTAGTACTAGATCCCATAAATTATGCCCTTGAGGTATATTACCAAATATCTTGTAGGCATAAATATTTACACCTCATAACTATAGTATTGGTTTATCCAAATAGCACCGGTAACCAACAATTTCACTCTAACATCATTTCCTAACCAATTTATAACTTCCAACAACATATGTATGACCATTCATTCATACCCAACCATCAACCTCCTTAATTAAACCCTTTCACAATCTCTACAACAAACAAAACCTAGGTTAGGCACTTATGGTTTTCCATCATCCTCACATAAGTTCAAATGTATATATATCCTATATAAATAATCACCATAGAGTAGTTAGAGGTGATAGATATACCTCTTGTAGTAAGAATCTTGAGAATCCAATTTATAGTGTTCTTGGACAAATCATCAAAACCCTATCGTTAACATCAAAATCGTCCGTTTTCAACAAATTCAAGCTTAAGTTTAACTTTAACTTTCAAAATTCACATTCGATCCGAAACCCAACCAAATGACGTCTGAATGACCTAAAATTTTGCGGACAAGTCCAAAATTACCTAACGAAGCTATTGCAACTCTTGAAATTCCATTTCGACTCCCGGATCAAAATATCACCTATCAATCGAAATTTGCCAAAATACTAACTTTGCCAAAATAGGCTAACTTCTTCACCGGACCCCAAAAATCACTTTCGGTTGCGCTCCTAAGTCATATTTCATCTTCCAGAGCTAACCGAATCATCAGATTTGATTCCGAACCCTCTAACTCATAAGTCAACATCCGATTGACTTTTCCAACTTAAGTCTTCTTAAAAGAGACTAAGTGTCTCATTTCTTACCAAAATTACTCCAATTTAATTCTAACGTACCCAAAACCGATAATGAAACATAAGGCAACTCAGTATAGGAAACACAAGGCAGTAATACCTGAGACGACGGGTCGGGTCATCACAAAATTGAATATAGATGAACCTGGTTCATCTGTTGATCAGAAGTTATATAGGGGAATGATTGGTTCTCTTTTGTATCTTACTACTAGCAGACCTGACATTTTTCTCAGTATAGGTCTTTGTGTTCGATTTCAGGCAATGTCATGCCCGGAACCTATGTTTGGATGTAACACCACACTCGGTGCCTAACTATATGTATCCGAGCAAACCAACTGGTTGGGTGAATCAACATGTGATATCATAACATACTGAACTTGGAAGATAAACTAATACATGCTGATATATTGAAAGTCTGGATGCTATAAATCAAAGTGCAGAAATACTAATACAATTTAAAAACATATTTGTAGCCAACACATCTTAACATGAAAAGACCGAGACACTGTCTAACTGTTACTCTAGTCTATGAAGCCTCTAATGAAATACTAAAAATATTGATTATCAAAAAATACTAAAGACTGTAAGGTAATGATAATGCCTGAAAGAATTGGTATCATCAAATAGCTGGTACGAGAATCCTAGTACTCAAAATCATCAACCTGTAAATCATTACGTGCATTGTAAGATGTAGGCCCTGGGCAAAAGGGACGTCAGTACATTTGAATTGTACTGGTATGTAAAGGAACTAAAAGAAAGAATTATACATGCTGAAATTGAAACTAAGATGATAACTAAAATGATAACTATTCAAACTGAAAATGAAATGGCAACAGATAACTGATGACTGATAACTGAATTGATAACTAGTAATTGAACTGATAACATATAACTGAACTGACAATTGGTAACTCATATGATAGTTGATAACTAAACGATAACTAATAATTGAACTTAAAGGAAGTAAGGATATGAATACTCTCTCTTCTGAATGATGAACAACCTATTTATCTGATATTAAACTGTAGCCTGAGGCCTAATACATAAATGTGCATAAGCTATGGCCTTAGTCCCAAGTATACGTATACATAACTGCGACCTCAGGTGCAAAATGCATAAAGCGTAAATTGCAGCCTCAGGCCCAAAGATGCGTAAAGCATAAAACTACGGCCTCAGGCACAAATACAAGTGTTCAACACCCAGGGATTTAAAATTAGGAACTGCGAATCATACAACAATATATGATCGTTAAATGTTGTGTCACGCTAAGTTACATGATACTGGAATACTAGATCACACTTAGTTACATTATACTAAAATACTGAATCATACTGAGTTACATAATACTGGAATACTGAATAGGACTAGATGAGACATCTATTCTTGAACTAGTTGTGAACACTGAAACTTCAACTGTTTTTGACATGCTGAGTAAGCTATACTGAGACTCAGGGACATCAAGACCAAGTCAATATTGAATACGAACTGAGCTCACAACATTCAGAACGAAAGTCGTGAACGAGTTATGAAGCTAGAGAATAGAAGTTCTACAACTATTCAAGGAACTAGGCTTAACAATATTTTTGAGGCAATTGATATGCCATAAAAGAAACGTAGTCTAGGGAGAATCATTAAAATTCCTAAACATAGAGAGTTAGCCTCACATACTTTAACTTCCTACTCCTGAGCGTAACACAAGATTCGCCACCCCTTTCAACTTTGATCTAAATCAATACAAGTTAAAGGGATTCCATATTAGCATAAATTCTCATGTTTTATTCACTTAAATATTTTCTCAAATACCTGGTTACATAAGGTTTCATAGTCCTTATTAATGGTGTCCTTATACCCAATAACCCATCTCTTTCTCCTAGATAAATTCTAAAGTCTCAAATGGTTACAATCAACATCATTCTTTATCCTCCATAAGGTAAATAATACCCTCAACCAATAATCACCAATCAACGATCCAAACATATAATCTGTTCATGCTTTCCTATCAAACCCATAAACTCACAACTCATGAATTTATAGTTACACTCATTAGTCCAATGCTATAATCAACTAAAGGGTGAAGATATTACCTTCATGTTCTTGAATTCGAGTTCTAGGGTTCCTTCTCTCAATAACAATGTTCCAATCAAATATCTAATGCTATAATGGGTTTTTCCATGTTAATAAGATGTTGAGAAATTAAAATTAACTAAGAATCACCGTTAGAACTTACCTTGGGTGGTGGAAAAATCCTTAAGGAGTTAGGTTTTTGAGAGTTCCCCTTTCTAGAGCAAGTTTTTATTTTTAGGAGCTGTGGGGGACGAAATATAGCTTTAAAATGACCCCCACGAGCGCGCCCTTGCTCCTTGAGACCTGACGATGCTACTGGCCATGCAAAATGGCAGTAACACTACCTCAAAATTAGCGCGGTCGCGCTACCGGGAGCGCATATCGCATATTATTTTGTAAAATACGCATAACTTTTTTCACAGAGATGCTTTTGGGTTCCATAATATATATTTGGAAAGATATTTCAAATGCCTACAACTTTTATGTTTTAAGTTATCCCGGATTCCTTATACAGTTTCACTAAACTCTTATGGAAAATGAATCTTTTGCAAACTTAGTCGATTTTGTCGAATCTTATGCACCTCACTTTCTATCTTACTTTTGAAACAACTATTTTCACCCATAATCATCCCGATAGGACTTCATATGTCCAAAATATAACTTTAATACTCCTTTAACTCATTCATACCTAATCCAAATATCCGGGTTAGAAGTTGAAATCAACTAGAACTCTTCCCTAATACGATAGGGAAGAAGTTAGAAGTTGAAATCAACTAGAAATCTTCCACCAAGGAAGAGTTTCACGTGAACTCTAGTTATTTCTTAATCTACTAACTCTATAAATTGTAGGATGTTCACACATTATAGGTGTTTCACAAAAGCACAGACGTTAAACGTGAATTGAGAGCAAAATAGCAAGGCAGTTCGTGTGTGATTCAAGTGTACAAACCTGAAGCTACATGAATCAGATTGAAGAACCGGCTCCATAAAGAGTTTTATGTGTCTTTTTTTAGTTCTAGTTCAATTGTAGTAGGTGTTTTCATATTGTGCCTTTCAGTTTTATCTAGAAACAATTATAATAGGTATTTTGAGAATTCAAGTTAGAGTTAACTTGAAGTTGTCGCAATTAGAGGCAATCCTTAGGTTTACAAAGAGTTCTGTAAATGCTGTTTTGGCTCAGTGATTTAGTGAACTATTGGGAAAATCATTCTGTATAGTTTCACCTTTTGAGCCGGATATTTTCCAAGTAAAATCTCTGTATTCATTATTTTTTGTATTTATTATTTTGCAACAGTAGTTATTGAAACACATAAAAGAACCATTGAAACACATAGAAGAACAAGGTCTTTCTAGAAGTAGTTTAAGCGAAAAATTGGGTACCACACAAATCACCCCTTTGTGTGGCATTGACACTTATAACATCATTTTTGCCATAAGATTCTCTGGTGAGACTAGAAAACTTGTAAATAACATAGGATATAAAGTACACGTGTTAATATGATCAAAAGATGTTCGCAATTATTAATTTTTTATCGCCTTTATAAATCCTTTTCTTTTATTATATCTTACTTTTTACGAAGTCTGCATCAATTCAGTTGAATGCTTTATTATGAAAACTATTAAAGGAGGAAACACTCTAGTGAGAATTTTCATTTATAAATTTGAAAGAAAAAATATCTGCACTTGCAATCAAAGTTTACACAGATTTTAGTAGACATAAATATCACCTAATTACACCTCTAATGATAATGGTTAAAGATTGCCCATAAATTTGATCCGATTGTCGTGGGATAGTAAATATCTCTTTAATTTTGAACAAAGGCTCCCGATTCAAACCTTATGAGTAAGTTACCTTTGATAGAAAGCGTCTTATTTTTTAAAATAAAATTTTCTAGCTCGAATTATTAGGATTCCAGAGCAACTACCGTACACTAAGTGAAAAAACAAAAAAAGGTCATAATTAAGATTTAATTTGGCTTTTATTTTTTTCAGCTTGATTTGGGCAAATCCATTCGGGTTAGTGAGTTTTGGAATAGAAAATTGGTAATACCATTATCCAGAAGAAGCTAAAGAATGGAATATTAAAATAGATTGCGCAAGTCATGCTATGATTTGGATTTGGGAGGGTTAAACTCATTCGATGAGTTAGGCAGTGGTCAGTATGCAAACCTTACTCCTACCCTGGGTAGAGAGACTGTTTCCAAATAAACCCCAGATTTTCTACCAAGAACTTTCCACCTTTCTTTTGGGGAGACACGAACTCAGAACAACCCTGATACACACAATTCGACAGGAATAGATCCATGAGAAGAATGTGGAGACTAGCTGTTTTGAGAAATAGTTAGGTTAGTTGGAAACTTTAAAATATTCAAAAATTAGTTAATAGAGGGAAAATTTGTTACTTTTTTTTAGGTGTTATATCACATGATATTAAAATTCAGTAGCTTAGTTGAATTTCAGTAGCTCTTGTGAGCAGTATAAATATGTAGTTATAATAATTCATTTCCAACTTATGAATGAAATTTTAAAATCCCTCCCAATTCTAATTCCCTCTCTAATTTCTGTTCACTTCTCCTTCAATTTCTTTCTTCTTCTCCTATTTTCTGGTCTTCTTCTGTGATTACTATCGTGATACCAATAATTTGGTATCAATTGGTATCAGAGCTTAGCCACGGGACCTCGTAAAGCTATCGATCCTACGAGCTTGGAATGGTAGGAGAAATATGAAGATCTAGCTGCCCAGTAGTTAGATCTGCGTACTATTCTCGATCAGAAAACAAACGAGCTGCGGGAAGATTTTGATCAAAGACATGCTGAATTGCTACATGTGGTGGATTCACTCAAAAACTTTATTGATGGATTACAGTTACATCAGCAATCTAGAGACAATAGCTCAGCCTCTAAGAACCGCAACTATGTGCAGGCAGGTCAGGGTATATTAGGTCCAAATCCAAATCATGTTGCTACCACTAGTAATCATAACTTGTTATTTCCTAGATTCAATGGTGAAAACTTAAAAAATTGGTTGTATAGAATTGAGCAATATTTTGCAGTTGACAATACCGCTGCTAATCAGAAGGTACACATAGTGCATTTGGATGATGATGCCTTCGCGTGGCATCAATCGTATTTGAAATGCAGAGATTTGCTTATTCAACTTCCCTGGGACAATTATTTTGGTGTTTTGATAGAAACATTTAGTGAGGAATATACTGACCCTATGTTAGAATTAAAGCAACTCAAACAGACAGGTTCAGTAAAGGAGTTCCAATTTGCTTTTGCAAGGTTATTAGCCCAGTGTGATCTAACTGTGAGTGCTATATCTTCTTTCCTTGGTTGGTTGAAAGAGGAATTAGTAAATCTCGTTAAGATGCATGAGCCTCAGACTTTATCCAAAACATATTATTTAGCTAGGCTTGCTGAAGCTACCTTAGCATCCAATGCTAGAGCCTTGAGAAGCCACACTTCTTCTGTGTCATCTTCTCATCTTAAAAGGTCTACTTATGAGCCACCAACCTTCAAAACCAATCCTACTTCTAATTCTTCAACTCCTCTATTGGCTTTACCTCCTCCACCAAGTGTGAATGTTGCTAGAAATAGGAGAACTATTTCCCCTGCAGAAATGCAGGCTAGGAGAGCATATGTTCATTGTTATTTCTGTGATGACAAGTAGACTGCTATTCATAAGTGTAACTTACCTAAGCAGTTGTTTGTGATGGAGGTAGAAAATATAGAAGGTGAGAGTGATGAAACCAAACAACAACAAGCTGAGGAAGATCTTCATAAGGATGAGTGGACAATTAGTGGAAGTAACACCCCTATGATATCTTTGTGTGCTTTAAATGGCCTACAAGGAGCCCAAACTATTCATGTCACTCGATATAGTGAAAAGAGGCCTATTTAGATCTTACTTGATGGGGATAGCACTCATAATTCCATTGATGAGGGTGCTGCCAAGAGGTTAGGATGCCAGATATATCCTACCAAGGTGAATCATGTGAGCCTTGGTAATAACACTTTGGAAACAACTTCTGGAGTTGTTAAAGGATTTGAATGGATATTGCAGGGTACCACATTCTATTCTGATTTACTTGTTTTCTCTGTTTTTAAATATGACTTGGTTCTAGGAGCACTATGGATAAAAACCCTTGGGCCAATTACTTTGGATTACTCAGAACTTACCATGGCTTTCAATTATAAAGGGAAACCTCGCTTGCTGAAAGGTGTATCTGAGGATTGTAAGGTTTCTAGTAAAAAATCCTTGAACAGGTTAAGGGGAGTTGATGTATAGTTTTTCATGCTATACGTAAGGGAAAGTGACCTGGCCTCAACTACCTCTATGCATTGTCAAGCATTGCATATACCTACAGCTAATAGAACTGTTATTATTGATCAACTATTGCATTAGTACCATATGGTCTTTGCTGAACCTATTTCTTTACTTCCACAAAGGGGTGCCTTTGATCACAGAATACCTCTATAGCCGGGCTAAAAACCTGTCAATGTTAAGCCATATAGGTATTCAACTATTAAAAAGGATATCAATGAGCAACAAGTTAATGAGATGATGCAACAGGGGGTCATCCAATATAGCAACAATCATTTCTCTTCTCCTGTAGTTCTAGTTGGTAAGAAAGATGGTTCTTGGAGATTATGTCTAGACTATAGGGAGCTGAATCAGTGTGCAGTCAAGGACAAATTTCGTATACCTCTCATAGATGATCTGTCAGATAAATTGGTTGGGGCTAAAATTTTTTCTAAGATTGATCTTAGGTCTGGTATCATCAGATTAGGATGCTACCTAAGGATATTTCCAAAACTGCATTTAAAATACACTCTAGACACTAAGAGTATTTAGTGATGCCATTTGGCCCAACTAATGCTCTATCTACCTTCCAATGCCATATGCATCACTTATTTTAGAAATTCCTCAGGAAATTTGTTCTAGTATTCTTTGATGACATATTTATTTATCGTAGTAATTTGCATGATCATGTGGGGCATTTGAAGCATGTTTTTGATACTATGATTTCTCACAATATTTTGGCCAAAAAATCTAAGTGTGCATTTAGAGTTTTAACGGTGGAATACCTAGGCCACTTTATCACTATTGATGGGGTTTCTACTGATCCTAGAAAAATTAAAGCAGTACAACATTGGCCAATACCCTAGATTGTTAAACAGTTGAGGGGTTTCTTGGGGCTGGCTGGGTATTATAGGAAGTTTTTCAAGGGGTATGGTATTATTAGCAGGCCACTCACAGATCTACTCAGAAAAGATGATTTTGTGTGGAATGCTAAGGCCGCTGAATCCTTTACAGCATTGAAAGTGGCTCTCACTTATACTCCTGTGTTGGCCTTGCCAAATTATGCTATTCCATTTGTAGTTGAGACAGATGCTTATGGTATATGTATTGGTGTTGTTCTTATGGAACATGACCATCCTATGTCCTTCATTAGTAAAGGCTTAGCCCCTAGACACATGTCTCTATCTGTGTATGAGAAAGAGTTATTAGCTTTGGCGTTTGTAGTTACCAAATGGTCTCACTGCCTTTTGGGTCACCATTTCATAGTGAAGACTGATCAGAAGGCTCTTAAGTACTTATTAGAGCAAAAGTTACACACTGATTTGTAAATTAGGTGGTTGGAAAAATTACTTCCATTTGATTTTGAGATCCAATACAAGAAGGGCAAGGAAAATGTGGCTGCTGATTCTTTATCCAGAGTTATAGGTGCCGAGTTAATCTCTCATGGTTTCTTCTGTGCAGACTGTTCTTTAGAAGGAAATACACAATAGTTGGGTTCAAGATCCTAAGTTAAGCCAACTTATTAATGTATTGCAGACCTCACCCAAGAAGCACTTTACTCGGATAAACAATCAACTTAGAAGAAAGGGTAAGTTGATGGTTGGCAATGATATGGAACTCAAGACTAAGTTACTGCAGTTATGGCATTCCTCTACATCTGGTGGACATTCTGTTGTGGATGCTACTACGTACTAGGAAATTAATGGCCTATTTTTATTAGAAAGGCATTAGAAATGATGTCCTCAAATTTGTGTGCGATTGTTCTACTTGTCAAAGGAACAATTATGATACACCTACTTCTGCTGGTTTGCTGCAGCCCCTCCCTATCCCTGTAGCTCCTTAGACTGATATTAACATGGATTTCATTGAATGTTTACCCAAATCTAAAGGAAAATCTATTATTTGGGTCATAGTTGATCGGTTGACTAAGTATGTTCATTTTATTGCTTTAGCCTACCCCTATACTTCCTAATCCTCGGTGCCTATTTTCCTAGACGATATTTTCAAACTACATGGTTTCCCTGCTACCATAACCAGTGATCATGACCCTTCCTTCATTAGTTCCTTTTGGAACGAATTCCTATCTGCCCAAGGTGTTCATCTCCATACATCTACGGCCTATCACCCACAGACTGGCGATCAAACTGAGGTCCTCAATCGATGCTTGGAAACTTATCTTCGCTGTTTTTGCTTTGATTCACAAGCTGATTGGTGTGCCTTCTTGCCCTTAGCTGAATGGTGGTATAACTCCTCTCACCATTCTGCTATTCAAACATCTCCATTTGAACTTCTTTATGGTTATCCTCCCCCTCTCCACCTCCCTTATCTTCCTGGTGATACTCCCTCCCTTAATATTGATAGTATACTGCTCCCCCGTGACTTTAAGTTGCAGCTTGCTAAGCATCATTTGGCACGTGCTCAGCAGCATATGCAAAATCAAACTAATGCACATCGTACTGATAGACAATTTTCAGTGGGTGAATGGGTTTTTGTAAAGCTGCAACCTTATAGATAATCCACCCTCACTCTTTCTCCTTATCATAAACTTACTTTTTGTTATTTTGGCCCCTATCCTATTGTTGAACAAGTTGGTGCAGTTGCTTATAGGCCATTACTTTCCCCTAAGGTTCAAATCCCACATTCAATATTTCCCAAGTTAAATTCTGTCCTACCCTCCCTTCAAAATTATCCACCCTCCTGTCCTTGATCCCTCTAGTCCCTTATGTCTTGCACCTGGAATTATACTTGCCCGGAGATTAATCAGAAAAGGTAACAAAGTTGTGGCCCAATGCTTAGTTAAATGACATGGTTTCGATGAGGCTGCTGCTACATGGAAACTTGCTTCTGTTCTTAGGTCTAGATTTCCATCATTCACCCTTGAGGACAAGGGTGTTCTTCCACCGGGGGTATTGATACACACAATTCGACAGGAATGGGTCCGTAAGAAGAATGCGGAGACTAGCTATTTTGAAAAGTAGTTAGGTTAGTTGGAAAATTTAAAATTTTTAAAAAGTAGTTAATGGCGGGAAAATTAGTTACTTTTGTTTTAGTTGTTATATCGCATGATTTTGGAATTCAGCAGCTTAGTTGAATTTCAGTAGCTCGTGTGAATAGTATAAATATGTAGTTGTAATAATTCATTTTCAACTTATGAATGAAATTTGAAAATTCCTCCCAATTCTAATTCCCTCTGTAATTTCTGTTCACTTTTCCTTCAATTTCTTTCTTCTTCTCCTATTTTTCGCTCTTCTTCTGTGATTACTATCGTGATACCAATAATTTGGTATCAAACCCTCTTGTCTCTTTCTACGAATATAAATACTCTTATTATTTACAAACTTGCCTGGACTTTACAAGTTCCTTATATGGATAATATGAATATATGGATTTCCCTCAAGCCAATTAAATAATATTATACTCTGCTTGTTTATCATGAGTAAAATTGACATCATCTATAAGAAATTCTTGGTACGTTACTGAAAACAATAAATCGAAATTAAATACATATGTCATCCTACTCTATATTTATACCTATATCTATTTATATTACATTAAAAAGACGAAGGCCCTCAACGGAATATCGTTCATCTTTTTTACCCTTAAAAAAGAGAGTTCATATTGGATAAAATAGTAATTTAATTATTTTTCCTGCTACTTAGGATGCTTAAATCAACAAAAAACTTTATTCTTAAAACTTTCCTTATTTAAATCCTACTTTTCTACTTTAAGTTTCCTAGAAGTCGAAGATCTATGTAAATTTACCAAGCCTATTCCTAATTATGAAAAAACTAACAAGAATATTACTCTTCTACGTTAAGTTTCCTAGGTTTAATGATCTTTAAAACTAATTAGGAATCCTAGAAGGCATGCGTTTTTCAGTCTTAGTCCTTTTTGTTTTGGAAGAAGTAGGGGTGTGCATTCGAATCGGTTTATCGATAAATCGAATCGATTATTTATTATCAATTTATCGATATCGGTTTATCGATTTATCAATTTTGATTTTGATTTTGAAATTTTTCTTATCGATTTATCGATTTCGATTTCGATTTCGATTTGTCCTCTTCGGTTTATCGATTTATCGATAAGCCGATAAAATATACTAGAAAAATTTTTAAATTTTTTTATTTTCTTTTAAATTTTTTTCTTACATTGTTTTTTTTAAATTTTTTTACCCTCATTCTATAACATCCTTTCCTTTACCCTAAGTCCTAACCTTATGTCACGACCCGGATTTTCCCCCAACATCGGGATGGTGATGGCGCCTACTCGTGGTAGTTAGGCAAGTCACTATATTCAACATTATTCTGTTTTTACCAATATTTGTCACGACCCGGATTTTCCCCCAACATCGGGATCGTGATGGCGCCTACTCGTGGTTGCTAGGCAAGCCACTGTATTCATACTATCCTGTTTTTAATATAATTTCATAATTTATTTATCAACAAACCATAACGTTAATTAAATAAGTGCGGAATACTTTATCGAATTAGAAATAACTAGTTACAAGGTAAAAATCATACTGAAATTCTCTACCCAAGACGTGGAGTCACCAACTCACGAACTACTATGGAATACTACACATAAAAGTTTGAAAGAAATATAACATAATTCTGTTTGTCTCGGAACAATGAGACTACAACTAATAACATAAATAAAGAGAGAGACGCCGGGCTTGCGGACGTCTGCAAGCTACCTTGGTCTCAAATGTGATCAACTCCCACGCAATCGATTTACTGCTGCTGCTCCTGATCGTAACCTGGACCTGTGCAAAAACGCACAGAAGTGTAGTATCAGCACAACCGACCCCATGTGCTGGTAAGTGCCCGGCCTATCCCGGCGAAGTAGTGACAAGCCTAGGACCAGACACCCACATAAACCTGTGCAATTCAATATATATGTATACCACAGAATAACAAGAAATAACCAGGTAATATATACATAAACATTTATAAAGAAATACTCTGCTCTGCAATAACAGCCAATAACTCATAATATCCAGATTAATCTAATCAACAGAATTAAGTCTTACTTTTGTGTCTCAATTCTTTACTTTTCTTTTCTTATCTCGTGGTAGGCGTACCACCCGCTCCCAAATATATCAATAGGCTACCGGCAACTATGGCCAATGCCAAGATTCAAATCACTTTGTGGTCGGCGTGCCACACAATCCCATTTCTTATCATAAAAGTGGTCGGCGCGCCACACGATCCCAATTCTTTAATATATATATATATTACCACAATTAACAAGAATTAACCAAGTAATAACACAATAAGGAATATCTCAAATGAACTCAACAATTAACAACGGTTAATAAGTTCACAAGGAAAACAAAGTATAATTACACAAGTAATATCAAGTCAAGGAATAGCAAATAGTTGCACGGCATCACCCAAATAAAATATAATGGAAAAAAACAAGTAATATCAAGTCAAGGAATGACAAATAGTTGCACGGCATCACCCTTCGTGCTTTTACTCTCATCCTCACCAAATAAGTAAATAAAGTGCACGGCATCACCCTTCGTGCTTTTACTCTCATCCTTACCAAATAAGCAAATAAAGTGCACGGCATCACCCTTCGTGCTTTTACTCTCATCCTCACATCCATAGTACGGCATGATCCTTCGTACATGGTTCAATAACAAGGCACGACATGATCCTTCGTGCATAATCAATAAAACATGGCACGGCATTAACCTTCATGCATAAATAATAAAAAGGCACGGCATTAACCTTCGTGCATAATCAATAACAAGGCACGACATTAACCTTCGTGCATAAATAATAAAACATGGAACGACATCACCTTTCGTGCATTATCACTCTTCCTCACCCAAATAACAATCACAGTTAAGGGCGGAGAAAGAAAACAACAAATCATGAACCGTCCCGGCAAGGGACACAATAATCATTCTACAACCCGGCAAGGGTTCAACAATTTATCTTCAAAATATCTCACAACAAATATCAACAACGACTCACGGTCATGCCAGACGCCAGTGTATGGATGCTCGTCACCACAACCCATACACCGCACTCGATCACATAGCACATAATCCTATTCCCTCAAGCTAGGATAGAACAAACACTTACCTCGAATGTTTATGAACAATTCAATCCGTGGCAATGCCTTTTCCTTTCAAATTTGGCTCCAATCCAATCGTATCTATGCACAATTGATTTAATATAATCAATACTACTCAACAAACTAATTCATAAGGCTAATTACAACTTTTACAACATTCTGCCCGGAATAGTGAATTTCAACCCCGGGCCCACATGGTCGGAACTCGGGGTTCGGACCAAAATCCGATTACCCATCCCCCACGAGTTCATGTATATGATTTGTTTCAAAATCGGACCTCAATTCGAGGTCCAATTTCCTAATTTATGAAAAACCCTATATTCTAACAAAAACAATAAATTCTACCATGAAAACCTTTGATTTCTATTGAAAAACATGTTTAATGATGTTAGGAATTGAAAGAATTAAGTAAAAAGTGACTTACAATTGTTTTGAAGAAGAAGGAATCCGTGAAGAATCGCAAATGGGTGTTTTTGGTTTGTAAAAAGTGAAGAAATGAACTGAAAATCGTGTTTTACGGGTCTCTGTGTTTGCATTTGCGAACATGGATTCGCAATAGCGAACCCCGACCAATTTCTGGAGTTTGAAAAATAAGCTAAGGCTGGGAAGTTCGCATTTGCGAACATTTATTCGCCTTTGCGAAGTCTAGGCAGTTACTCGGGATTTCGCATTTGCGAAATAAGGTTCGCATTTGCGAACCAGCAGGCTTCTGGGCTTCTTCGCAATTGCGACACATTCTTCGCAATTGCGAAGACAGGAAATTACTGAAGGCCTCGCATTTGCGAGGTTAAGTTCGCAATTGCGAACTATGGTCCAGGTGTGCCAGTGTCGCATTTGCGACACTTTGTTCGCATTTGCGAACTTGGTTGGTTCTGGCAGGCATCGCATTTGCGATAATGGGTTCGCATTTGCGAACCCAGCCTTGAACTGCCTTCTTCGCATTTGCGAGAAATTCTTCGCAAATGCGAAGCCAACAGCTGGGTGAAAAACCAGCAGTGCATAAACTCAGAAATTGATCCTACGGCCTATCAAATCTTTACCCGAGCCCCCGGCTCCAAACCAAACATGTACACAACCTCAAAAACACATTATGAACTTGTTCGTGCGATCACATCGTCAATATCACATCGTTTTCATCAAATCAAGCCTCAAATTCATGATTTTCATACTTTTGGTTTTCAAAACTTTCAAACTTGGAGCTCAAGGTCCAAAACATCTCAAACGACATCCGAATGTCACCAAATTTTACAGAAATCACATATATAATATTTAAGACTTGTACCGGGCGTCGGAACCAAAATACGAGCCCGATACCAAGGTCAATTAATTCATTTCCTTTAACAATTACATCAAAAACAATTTCATAGAAAAATTCATAACTTGGACTCTAGGCCTCGAATTCGACTCCGGACGCATGTCCAAGTCCCATATTTTCCTACGGACCTCTCGGGACCATCCAATCTCGGGTCCGGATCCGTTTACCAAAAATGTTGACCGAAGTCAACCATATCAATATTAATATCATTTTTATCCAAATTTCTCATAATATTCATATTTTCTATCACAAAAATCTTTCCGGCTACAAGCTCGGATCGTGCACATAAATCGAGGCAACATGGAATGAGGTTTTCAAGGGCTCAGAAGCTCGAAATGATTAATAAAATAAGTGATAACCCTTTGGGTCGTCACAATATTTCATACTTAATTTTATCAACAAGAACCATAACATTAATTAACTAAATGCGGAAGACTTATCAAATTAAAAATAAGCAGTACCAAGGTAAAACAATACTGAAATCCTCTACCCAAGACGTGGAGTCACCAACTCACGAACTACTACTGAATACTATACATAAAGGTCTGAAGGAAAATAACATAAATCTGTTTGTCTCGGAGCAAGGAGACTACAGCTATTAATATAAATAAGTGGAAGAGACGCCGAGCCTCCGGACGCCATGTGCTGGTAAGTGCCTGGCCTATCCCGGCAAAGTAGTGACAAGCCTAGGACCAGGCACCCACATAAACCTGTGCAGTTCTATGTACGTAGGTACACCACAAGATAACAGAGATGTCAAGTAAACAAAAACCAACAAGAAATATCATGAGAGGGAAGCTCATAGTTAACAACAATTATCAAATCAACAAAGGAAACCAAAGTATAATGGAAACAGTTAATGTCAAACAAGGAATAGCAAATAGTTGCACGACATCACCCTTCGTGCTTTTACTCTCATCCTCACCAAATAGGCAAATAAAGTGCACGACATCACCTTTCGTGCTTTTACTCTCATCCTCACCAAAAAAGCAAATAAAGTGCACAGCATCACCCTTCGTGCTTTTACTCTCATCCTCACCAAATAAGCAAATAAAGTGCACGTCATCACCCTTCGTGCTTTTACTCTCATCCTCATATCCAATTCATGGCATGATCCTTCGTGCATGGTTCAATAACAAGGCACGGCATTACCCTTCGTGCATAGTCAATATCACAAGGCACGACATGATCCTTCGTGCATAATCAATAACAAGGCACGACATTAACCTTCGTGCATAATCAATAATAAGACACGATATTAACCTTTGTGCTATAACAGTAAAACAAGGCACTACATCACCCTTCGTGCATTATCACTCTTCCTCGCCTAAATAACAATCACAGTTAAGGGTAGAGAATGAAAACAATAATCATGAACCGTCCCGGCAAGGGACACAATAATCATCACAACAAAGTCCCGGCAAGGGAAAACAATATCTCACTTCACAATAAGTCCCGGCAAGGAAAAGTAATGTACAATTCCACAACCCGTCAAGGGTTCAACAATTCATCTTTAAAATATCTCATAACAACTATCAACAATGACTCACGGTCATGCTAGACGCCAGTGTATGGATGCTCGTCACCACAGCCCATACACCGCACTCGATCACATAGCACATAGCACATAATCCTATTCCCTCAAGCTAGGATAGAACAAACACTTACCTCTAGCCTTGAAGTCCAAATTATCTTTCAACTATAGCTTTTCCCCGAATTTCCGCTTTCAGCTAGCTCGAATCTAATCACAATTGATTCCATTATATTAATAAATACTAAATAACTTGGTTTAAAAGCTTAAAAATGGTTTTCTCAAAGTTTACCCCAAAATTTCCCAAAATTTCCCTAGCCCACGTGGTCGGAACTCAGGGTTTAGACCAAAATCTGGTTACCCATTCCCCCACGAGTTCAAATATATAATTTGTTTCAAAATCGGACCTCAATTCGAGGTCCAATTACCCAATTCATGAAAACCCTAGGTTCTACCCAAAAATAAGAATTTCTGCCGTGAAAACCTTTGATTTCTATTGAAAAACATGTTTAATGTTGTTAGGAATTGAAAGAATTGAGTAAAAAGTGACTTACAATTGTTTTGGAGTGAATTTGCTCTTGAGGGTTCGTGTGTAGTGTGTGGGTTTTTGAAAGTATGAAGAATGAGCTGAAAAATTCGTTTAAGTATAAAATTGCACAGCTGCGGATATCGCAATTGCGAACATGTGTTCGCAATTGTGAACACTACAGGTCTGGGGACTGTCAGTGTCCCATTTGTGACATAATGTTTGCATTTGTGAACGAGGCTGGGTTACTGGGGTTGTCGCAATTGCGACCATAAGTTCGCATTTGCAAACTTGGGTTGATTACTGTCAACCTCGCATTTGCAAGGTATGTTCGCATTTGCGAACCACTGCACACCCCGACCAACTTCGCATTTGTGAAGTCTGGTTTGCATTTGCGAACCAAGGCCAATCTGGGACTTCTCGCAAATGCGAGAAAATCTTCGCATTTGTGAAGATACCAGATGGGTGAAATACCATCTATGTAAAATTTCAGAAATTGAACCAACGGCCTATCAAATCTTCACCCGAGCCCTCCGGGCTCCAAACCAAACATGTACACAACATCAAAAATATATTACAAACTTGCTCGTGCGATCAGATCGCTAATAAAACATCGATTTCATTAAATCAAGCCTCAAGTTCGTGATTATCATTCTTTTAGTTTTCGTAACTTTCAAACTTGGAACTCAAGGTTCAAAACACATCAAACGACATCCAAATGTCACCAAACTTTGCAGAAAGCACATATATAATATTTAAGACTTGTACCGAGCATCGGAACCAAAATACGAGCCCGATATCAAGGTCATTTAAATCATTTTCCTTTAATAATCACAGCAAAAATAATTTCATAGAAAAATCCATAACTTTGGCTCTAGGCCTCAGAATTCGACTCCGGACGCATGTCCGAGTCCCATATTTTCCTAGGGACCTTCCGGAACCATCTGTCCTCGGGTCCGGGTCCGTTTACCAAAATGTTGACCGAAGTCAACTATATCAATATTAATATCATTTTTCTTCAAATTTCTCATAGAATTCATATATTCTATCACAAAATCTTTCTGGCTACATGCCTGGATTGTGCATGTAAATTGAGGCAACATAGAATGAGGTTTTCAAGGACTCGGAAGTGCAGAACAAGTGAGGAAAACAGGTGATGACCCTTTGGGTCGTCACATCTTCCACCTCTAAAATAACCGTTCGTCCTTGAACGGACAAGAGAAGGAAGTACCTGAGTCGGGGAACTAATGTGTAGCAGCTCCGCATATCAGACTCGGACTCCCAGGTCGATGCCTCAGGAGGCTGACCTCTCCACTGAACACGCATAGAAGGATAACTCTTCGACCTCAACTGTCGAACCTGCGGGTCTAGAATGGCCACCGATTCCTCCTCATAGGATAAATCATTGTCCAATTAGACAGTACTGAAGTCTAACACATGGGTGGGATCGTCGTGGTATCTCCGAAGCATAGATACATGAAAAAATGGATGCACGGCTGATAAGCTAGGCGGCAGAGCTAGTTTGTAAGCCTCCCCTCCCACTCGGTCTAGAATCTCAAATGGACCAATATACCTAGGGCTGAGCTTGCCCTTTGTCACGACCCGGATTTTCCCCCAACATCGGGATCGTGATAGCGCCTACTCGTGGTAGCTAGGCAAGCCACTGTATTCATACTATCCTGTTTTTAATAAAATTTCATAATTAATTTATCAACAAACCATAACTTTAATTAAATAAGTGCGGAAGACTTTATCGAAATTGTATTAAGCAGTTTCAAGGTAAAACCATACTGAAATCCTCTACCCAAGACGTGGAGTCACCAACTCACGAAAAACTACTGAATACTACACATAAAAGTCTGAAAGAAATATAACATAATCTGTTTGTCTCGGAACAAGGAGACCACAGCTAA
This sequence comes from Nicotiana noctiflora, assembly GCA_032618575.1. Taxonomy (NCBI): domain Eukaryota; kingdom Viridiplantae; phylum Streptophyta; class Magnoliopsida; order Solanales; family Solanaceae; genus Nicotiana; species Nicotiana noctiflora. Next base: position 45,950 of record JASVEL010003563.1, read on the forward strand.
TGACATAAATAAAAGGAAGAGACGCCGGGCCTGCGGACGCCTGCAAGCTACCTCGGTCTCAAAGTTCAACTCCTACGCAAAAGATTTACTGCTGCTGCTCCTGATCGTAACCTGGACCTGTCCAAAAACGCACAGAAGTGTAGTATCAGCACAACCGACCCCATGTCTTGGTAAGTGCCTGGCCTATCCCGGCGAAGTAGTGATAATGCTAGGACCAGACACCCACATAAACCTGTGCAGTTCAATATATATGTATACCACAAAATAACGAGAATTAACCAAGTAATAACACAATAAGGAATATCTCAAAAGAACTCAACAATTAACAACAGTTAATAAGTTCACAAGGAAAACAAAGTATAATGGAAACACAAGTAATATCAAGTCAAGGAATAGCAAGTAGTTGCACGACATCACCCTTCGTGCTTTTACTCTCATCCTCACCAAATAAGCAAATAAAGTGCACGGCATCACCCTTCGTGCTTTTACTCTCATCCTCACATCCATAGTACGGCATGATCCTTCGTACATGGTTCAATAACAAGGCACGGCATAATCCTTCGTGCATAATCAATAAAACATGGCATGGCATTAACCTTCGTGCATAATCAATAACAAGGCACGGCATTAACCTTCGTGCATAAATAATAAATCAAGGCACGGCATTAACCTTCGTGCATAAATAATAAATCAAGGCACGGCATCACCCTTCGTGCATTATCACTCTTCCTCACCCAAATAACAATCACAGTTAAGGGCAAAGAATGAAACAGTAAATCATAAACCGTCCCAACAAGGGAAATCAACAATCATCTTCACAACAAGTCTCGACAAGGGAGAACATTAACACTTCTACAACCCGGCAAGGGTTCAACAATTTATATTCAAATATGTCCCACAACAAGTATTAACAACGACTCACGGTCATGCTAGACACCGAGTATGGATGCTCGTCACCACAGCCCATACACCGCACTCGATCACATAACACATAACACATAATCCTATTCCCTCAAGCTAGGATAGAACAAACACTTACCTCGAATGTTTATGAACAATTCAATCCGTGGCAATGCCTTTTCCTTTCAAATTTGGCTCCAATCCAATCGTATCTATACACAATTGATTTAATATCATCAATACTACTCAACAAACTAATTCATAAGGCCTATTACAACTTTTACAACATTCTGCCCGGAATAGTGAATTTCGACCCCGGGCCCATATGGTCGGAGCTCGGGGTTCGGACCAAAATCTGGTTACCCATCCCCCCACGAGTTCAAGTATATGATTTGTTTCAAAATCGGACCTTATTTCGAGGTCCAATTTCCTAATTCATGAAAAACCCTATATTCTACCAAAAACAAGAAATTCTACCATGAAAACCTTTGATTTCTATTGAAAAACATGTTTAATGTTGTTAAGAATTGAAAGAATTAAGTAAAAAGTGACTAACAATTGTTTTGAAGAAGAGGGAGTTCGTGAAGAATCGCCAATGGGTGTTTTTGGGTTGTGAAATGTGAAAAATGAAGCTGGAAATCGTGATTTACAGGTCTCCTGTGTTCGCATTTGCGAACATGGATTCGCAATTGCGAACCCCGACCAATTTATGGAGTTTGAAAAATAAGCTAAGGATGGAAAGTTCGCATTTGCGAACATTTTTTCGCATTTGCGAAGCCAAGACAAATGCTGGGGGTTTCGCATTTGCGAAATAATGTTCGTATTAGCGAACAAGCTATGCTTCTGGGTTTTGTCGCAATTGCGACAAATGCTTCGCATTTGCGAAGCCAGGCAACATACCGAAGGCCTCGCATTTGCGAGGTTAAGTTCGCAATTGCGAACTCTAGCCCAGGTCTGCCAGGATCGCATTTGCGACCCTTTGTTCGCATTTGCGAACTTGGCTGGTTCTGGCAGGCATCGCATTTACGATAATGGGTTCGCATTTGCGAACCCAGCCTTGATCTGCCTTCTTCGCATTTGTGAGAAATTCTTCGCAAATGCGGAGCCAACAGCTGGGTGAAAAACCAGCAGTGCAAAAATTCAGAAATTGATCCTACGGCCTATCAAATCTTTACCCGAGCCCCCGGGCTCCCAACCAAACATGTACACAACTTCAAAAACACATTACGAACTTGTTCGTGTGACCACATCGCCAATATCACATCGTTTTCATCAAATCAAGCCTCAAGTTCATGATTTTCATACTTTTGGTTTTCAAAACTTTCAAACTTGGAACTCAAGGTCCAAAACATATCAAACGACATCCGAATGTCACCAAACTTTGCAGAAAGCACATATATAATATTTAAGACATGTACCGGGCGTCGGAACCAAAATACGAGCCCGATACCAAGGTCAATTAATTCATTTTCCTTTAACAATTACATCAAAAACAATTTCACAGAAAAATTCATAACTTGGGCTCTAGGCCTCGGAATTCGACTCCGGACGCATGTCCAAGTCCCATATTTTCTTACGGACCTTTCGGGACCATCCAATCTCGAGGTCCGCGTCCGTTTACCAAAAATGTTGACCAAAGTCAACTATATCAATATTAGTATCATTTTTATCCACAATTCTCATAGAATTCATATTTTCTATCACAAAATCTTTCCCGCTACATGCTCGGATTGTGCACGTATATCGAGGCAACATAGAATGAGGTTTTAAAGGTCTCAGAAGCTCGAAATGATTAATAAAATAAGTGATAACCCTTTGGGTCGTCACAATCTCCACTTCTAAAACAACCGTTCGTCCTCGAACGGACAAAAGAAAGAAGTACCTGAGTCAGGAAACAAATGTGGGTAGCGGCTCCGCATATCAGACTCGGACTCCCAGGTTGATGCCTCAGGAGGCTGACCTCTCCACTAAACACGCACGGAAGGATAACTCTTCGACCTCAACTGTCGAACCTGCCGGTCTGGAATGGCCACCGGCTCCTCCTCGTAAGATAGATCATTGTCCAATTGGACAGTACTGAAGTCTAACACATGTGTGGGATCGCCGTGGTATCTCCGAAGCATAGATACATGAAAAACTGGATGCACAGCTGATAAGCTAGGCGACAGAGCTAGTCTGTAAGCCACCCCTCCCACTCGTCTAGAATCTCAAATGGACCAATATACCTAGGGCTGAGCTTGCCCTTCTTCCCGAACCTCATCACGCCCTTCATAGGCGACACTCGGAGCAATACTTGTTCACCAACCATGAAATCTACATCTCGAACCTTACGATCCGCATAAGTCTTCTGCCTGGACTGAGCTGAACGCAATCTCTCCTAAATAGTCTTGACCTTATTCAAGGCCTCCTGAACCAAGTCTGTACCCAACAACCGAGTCTCTCCCGGTTCAAATCATCCAACTGGAGATCGACATCGCCTACCATACAATGCCTCATACCGGGCCATCTGGATACTAGACTAGTAGCTGTTGTTGTAGGCGAACTCTGCTAATGGCAGAAACTGGTCCCACGAGCCTCCGAAATCAATAACACAGGCTTGAAGCATGTCCTCTAGAATCTGAATAGTCCTCTCGGACTGGCCATCAGTCTGAGGATGAAATGTTGTACTCAACTGAACCTGGGTGCCTACTCCTGCTGGACCGCTCTCCAGAACCGTGAGATAAACTGCGTACCCCGATCAGAAATAATAGATACTGGCACCCCATGAAGACGAACAATCTCCCTCATGTAAATCTCCGCTAACCTCTCTGACGAGTAGGAGACAGATACTGGAATAAAGTGTACTGACTTGGTCAGCCTATCAACAATGACCCAAATAGCATCAAATTTCCTCCCAGTCAAAGGAAGTCCAGTAACGAAGTCCATAGTGATCCGCTCCCATTTCCACTCGGGAATCTCAATCATCTGGAATACACCACCAGGCCTCTGGTGCTCATATTTCACCTGCTGACAATTTAAACACCGAGCGACATACGCAATGATATCTTTCTTTATTCTGCGCCACCAATAGTGCTGCCGTAAGATAGTGCTGCCGTAAGTCCTGGTACATCTTTGCGGTGCCCGGGTGAATGGAATACCGCGAACTGTGGGCCTCCGCTAAGATCAACTCTCGAATCCCTTCAACTTTGGGCACACAAACTCGACCCTGCAATTTCAATACCCCATCATCATCTAGATTTACCTATGTGGTACCTCACCGCTGTACTGTATCTCTCAAATCACCCAAATGAGGATCATCAAATTGCCTCTCACGGATACGCTCTAATAAAGAAGAACGAGCGACCGTGTAGGCTAATACCCTGCTAGGCTCAGAAATGTCTAATCTCACGAACCGGTTGGCTAAGGTCTGGACATCTAGAGCAAATGGTCTCTGACTGACCGGAATGAATGCAAGACTACCCATGCTGGCAGACTTTCTACTCAATGCATCGGCCACCACATTGGCCTTACTTGGGTGATATAAGATAGTAACATCATAGTCTTTTAGCAACTCTAACCATCTCCGCTGTCGTAGATTTAGCTCCTTTTGCTTGAATAAGTACTGTAGGCTTTTGTGATCAGTGTACACCTCACATGTCACACCATATAGATAATGCCTCCAGATCTTTAAGGCATGAACCACTGCTACTAACTCAAGATCATGAACTGGATAATTCTTCTCATGTATTTTTAACCGCCTCGAAGCATAAGCGATAACCTTACCATCCTGCATCAATACCGCTCCAAGTCCTGTACGAGATGCGTCACAATAAATTGTATAAGGCCTTGCACCCGTAGGTAGTATCAACACTAGCGCGGTGGTCAAGGTTGTCTTGAGCTTCTGAAAGCTCGCCTCACACTCATCTGACCACTGGAACTGGGCACCCTTCTGGGTCAACCTGGTCACCGGGGCCGCAATAGAAGAAAACCCCTCTACAAATCAACGGTAGTAACCTGCTAATCCCAAGAAACTCCGGATCTCCGTCACTGAAGCTGGTCGAGGCCAATCCTGGACTGCCTCAATCTTCTTTGGGTCCACCTGAATACCTTCCACTGATACAATGTGGCCCAGAAATGCCACTGAACTCAACCAGAACTCACATTTTGAAAATTTGGCATATAGCTGATTATGGAACGGGTGCTGAACCGTAGCAACAGATCTATGGCAACGGTTTACTTAGCTATTGGAACGGTCTTGCATCCGTAGCCATTGGTGAATTTTTCAGTAGTGTCATCAACTCCATGAATGCTGCTGGGGCATTGGTCAATCCGAAGGACATGACCAAGAACTCATAATGTCCATATCTAGTGCGAAAGGCTGTCTTAGGAATGTCAGCCGCCCTGATCTTCAGCTGATGGTAGCCTGACCTCAAGTCTATCGTTGAGAATACCCTCACTCCTTGGAGCTGGTCAAACAAATCATCAATCCTCGGTAGTGGATACTTATTCTTTATTGTCACTTTGTTCAATTGCCGGTAATCAATACATATCCGCATCGAGCCATCTTTCTTCTTTATAAATAATACAGGTGTTCCCCAGGGGGAAACACTAGGCCTGATAAAGCCTTTCTCAAGAGGTTCTTGTAATTGATCTTTCAACTCTTTTAATTCCGACGGGGCCATACGATAGGGTGGAATAGAGATGGGCTGAGTGCCCGGTGCCAGATCAATACAGAAATCAATATCCCTGTCGGGTGGCATGCCCGGCAGGTCTGAAGGAAAAACCTCAGGAAACTCCCGTACAATAGGGACTGATTCAATAGAAGGAACTTCTGCGCTGGAATCACGAACATAAGCCGGATAAGCTAGACACCCCTTCTCGACCATGCGTCGAGCCTTAACATAGGAAATAACAGTGCGAACGGAGTGGCTTGAGGTACCTTTCCACTCTAGTCGAGGTGATTCTGGCAAGGCCAAGGTCACAGTCTTAGCATAACAATCTAGAATAGCATGGTATGTGGACAACCAGTCCATCCCCAATATGACATCAAAATCCACCATATCCAAAAGCAACAGATCAACACGGGTCTTAAGACCCCCAAATATAACTACACACGAACGATGCACACGGTCGACTATAATGGAGTCACCCACCTGTGTAGACACATAAACTGGAATATCCAGAGCATAGCTGGGCATGGCCAAATACGGTGCAAAGTAGGAAGACACATATGAATATGTAGATCCAGGGTCAAATAATACTGAAGCACCTCTGCCACACACAAGAATAGTACCTGTAATCACGGCATCTGATGCCTCTGCCTCTGGCCTGGCTGGTAAAGCATAGAATCGGGGATCTGCACCTCCCCTCTGAGCTGCGTCTTTAGGACGACCATCAACTGGCTGACCTCTACCTCTGGCTGGACGGTCTCCACCTCTACGGTCTCGACCTCCACCTTTATAATCTCTTCCCCCGCCTCTGGCAGGCTGGGCAGGTTGAGGGTCAGCTGGGGCCTGAATCATAGGGCGAGGACCCCGCTGCTGAGAGTTGCCCGTTGCTCGAGGGCAGTACCTGATAAAATGACCTGGGTCACCACAACCGTAGCAACTCTTAGACTGATAGGGCTGCTGGCCCTGACTACCTGAATGGCCTCCACGAACACTCTGAAGAGGCTGAGCATTAATAGGAGGCTGATCTGAATACTGCCCACGAAACCCACGATCACCTGGTCCACCCCGTGAAGCCTGAAGGGCGGAATGGAAAGGCCTGGAAGACTGGCCTCTGTCAAAAGATTCTCTGCCACCTGAAGAAGAACCACTAAACCTGCCTGAATGACGAGGCCTCTTGTCTGAAGAATAACCACCTCCCTGAGCAAGAGCCATCTCAACTCTACGTGCTGCATTAGCTGCCTCCTGAAATGATATGTCACTCCCCACGCCCATAGCCATCTGGAGTCTAATTTGCTGATTAATCCCATCTATAAACTTGCGTACCCTCTCCCGCTCTGTGGGGAGTATCACCACTGCATGACGAGCCAAATCAACAAATCTCGTCTCATACCGAGTGACCATCATAGTGACCTGATGGATGCGCTCAAACTGCCTCCGAAGTGCATCCCGCTGAGTACTAGGGAGAAACTTCTCCAGAAATAGCTCTGCAAACTGATCCCATGATAAAGCCGGGGACCCTGCTGGTCGAGTCAAGCAATAATCCCTCCACCAAGTCTTGGCGGATCCTGAAAGCCTGAATGTACCGAAGTCAACTCCATTTGACTCCACGATCCCCATAGTCTTGAGAATCTCGTGGCAACTGAATAAGAAATCCTGAGGATCCTCTGATGTGGCTCCGCTGAAAGTAGTGGTAAACAGCTTGGAGAACCGATCAAGTCTCCATAAAGAATCAGAAGTCATGGCTGCTCCATCTCCGGCATGAGTCGTGGTGCCTGACTGGGTGGCCACAGCTGGCTGAACCACTGGTGCCTGAGGCTGAGGAGCTACCGGCTCCGGAGTACGAGCAATAGGAGTCTGGGCCCCTCCTCCAGCCTGAGAAGCGGCTGGTGCAACTGATAATAAGCCTGCTCTGGCAACGCTGTCCATAAATCCCGCTATCCCGACCAAAGCCTCCCGAAGATCCGGGGTAAATAAAGCCTCTCCTAGGACCTGAGCTGGGCCCACTGGAGCTGCTGGGACTGGAACCTCCTCGTCAATCTCAATATGAGGCTCCACCTCTGGAGTAGCTGCTGGAGGCTGAGCTCTGCCCCTACCACGGCCTCTGATACGGCCTCGGCCCCTGCCCCTCACGGGAGCTGCCTGGGGCTCGGGCTGTTGGTCAGCGGACGAAGAAGCGCGTGTCCTCACCATCTGCGAAAGGACAAAATAGAAGTTCAATCAGTAATTGAGGAACAAGTCGCACGATAAGAAAGAACAAATAAGAGACTCTTTCCTAACTCAATAGACTTTGGAGGAAAAGTACAGACGTCTTCGTACCTACCTCTCAAACTCTACTAAGCTTCTTTGTGAGTGGTGAGACCTATGTAACCTAGAGCCCTGATACCAACTTGTCACGACCCGGATTTTCCCCCAACATCGGGATCGTGATGGAGCCTACTCGTGGTAGCTAGGCAAGCCACTGTATTCATACTGTCCTGTTTTTAATAAAATTTCATAATTAATTTATCAACAAACCATAACTTTAATTAAATAAGTGCGAAAGACTTTATCAAAATAGTATTAAGCAGTTTCAAGGTAAAACCATACTGAAATCCTCTACCCAAGACGTGGAGTCACCAACTCACGAACTACTACCGAATACTACACATAAAAGTCTGAAAGAAATATAACATAATCTGTTTGTCTCGGAACAAAGAGACTACAACTAGTAACATAAGTAAAGAGAGAGACGCCGGGCCTGCGGATGCCTGCAAGCTACCTCGGTCTCAAATATGATCAACTCCCACGCAAAAGATTTACTGCTGCTGCTCCCGATCGTAACCTGGACCTGTGCAAAAACGCACAGAAGTGTAGTATCAGCACAACCGACCCCATGTGCTGGTAAGTGCCTGGCCTATCCCGGCGAAGTAGTGACAAGCCTAGGACCAGACACCCATATAAACCTGTGCAGTTCCATATATATGTATACCACAAATAACAAGAATTAACCAAGTAATAACACAATAAGGAATATCTCAAAAGAACTCAACAATTAACAACAGTTAATAAGTTCACAAGGAAAACAACGTATAATGGAAACACAAGTAATATCAAGTCAAGGAATAGCAAGTAGTTGCACGGCATCACCCTTTGTGCTTTTACTCTCATCCTCACCAAATAAGCAAATAAAGTGCACGGCATCACCCTTCGTGCTTTTACTCTCATCTTCACATCCATAGTACGGCATGATCCATCGTACATGGTTCAATAGCAAGGCACGGCATGATCCTTCGTGCATAATTAATAAAACATGGCACGGCATTAACCTTCGTGCATAATCAATAACAAGGCACGACATTAACCTTCGTGCATAAATAATAAATCAAGGCACGGCATTAACCTTCATACATAAATAATATATCAAGGCACGGCATCACCCTTCGTGCATTATCACTCTTCCTCACCCAAATAACAATCACAGTTAAGGGCAAAGAATGAAACAGTAAATCATAAACCGTCCCAACAAGGGCAATCAACAATCATCTTCATAACAAGTCTCGACAAGGGAGAACAATAACACTTCTACAACCCGGCAAGGGTTCAACAATTTATATTCAAATATGTCCCACAACAAGTATTAACAATGACTCACGGTCATGCTAGATGCCAGAGTATGGATGCTCGTCACCACAGCCCATACACCGCACTCGATCACATAACACATAACACATAATCCTATTCCCTCAAGCTAGGATAGAACAAACACTTACTTCGAATGTTTATGAACAATTCAATCCATGGCAATGCCTTTTCCTTTCAAATTTGGCTCCAATCCAATCGTATCTATACACAATTGATTTAATATCATCAATACTATTCAACAAACTAATTCATAAGGCCAATTACAACTTTTACAACAGTCTTCCCGGAATAGTGAATTTCGACCCCGGGCCCACATGGTCGGAACTCGGGGTTCGGACCAAAATCCAGTTACCCATCCCCCCACTAGTTCAAGTATATGATTTGTTTCAAAATCGGACCTCAATTCGAGGTCCAATTTCCTAATTCATGAAAAACCCTATATTCTACCAAAAACAAGAAATTCTACCATGAAAACCTTTGATTTCTATTGAAAAACATGTTTAATGTTGTTAGGAATTGAAAGAATTAAGTAAAAAGTGACTTACAATTGTTTTGAACAAGAGGGAGTTCGTGAAGAATCGCCAATGGGTGTTTTTGGGTTGTGAAATGTGAAAAATGAAGCTGGAAATCGTGATTTACAGGTCTCTGTGTTCGCATTTGCGAACATGAGTTCGCAATTGCGAACCCCGACCAATTTCTGGAGTTTGAAAAATAAGCTAAGGATGGAAAGTTCGCATTTGCGAACATTTGTTCGCATTTGCGAAGCCAAGGCAAATGCTGGGGGTTTCGCATTTGCGAAATAATGTTCGCATTTGCGAACAAGCTAGGCTTCGGGTTTTGTCACAATTGCGACAAATGCTTCGCATTTGCGAAGCCAGACAACATACTGAAGGCCTCGCATTTGCGAGGTTAAGTTCGCAATTGCGAACTCTGGCCCAGGTCTGCCCGGATCGCATTTGCGATCCTTTGTTCGCATTTGGGAACTTGGCTTGTTTCTGGCAGACATCGCATTTGCGATAAAGGGTTCGCATTTGTGAACCCAGCCTTGACCTGCCTTCTTCGCATTTGCGAGAAATTCTTCGCAAATGCGAAGCCAACAGCTGGGTGAAAAACCAGCAGTGCAAAAATTCAGAAATTGATCCTACGGCCTATCGATTCTTTACCCGAGCCCCCCGGGCTCCCAACCAAACATGTACACAACTTCAAAAACACATTACGAACTTGTTCGTGCGACCACATCGCCAATATCACATCGTTTTCATCAAATCAAGCCTCAAGTTCATGATTTTCATACTTTTGGTTTTCAAAACTTTCAAACTTGGAACTCAAGGTCCAAAACATATCAAACGACATCCGAATGTCACCAAACTTTGCAGAAAGTACATATATAATATTTAAGACTTGTACCGGGCGTCGGAACCAAAATACGAGCCCGATACCAAGGTCAATTAATTCATTTTCCTTTAACAATTACATCAAAAAATATTTCACAGAAAAAATTCATAACTTGGGCTCTAGGCCTCAGAATTCGACTTCGGACGCATGTCCAAGTCCCATATTTTCCTACGGACCTTTCGGGACCATCCAATCTCGGGTCCGGGTCCGTTTACCAAAAAGGTTGACCGAAGTCAACCATATCAATATTAGTATCATTTTTATCCACAATTCTCATAGAATTCATATTTTCTATCACAAAATCTTTCCGGCTACATGCTCGGATAATGCACGTAAATCAAGGCAACATAGAATGAGGTTTTCAAGGCCTCAGAAGCTCAAAATGATTAATAAAATAAGTGATGACCCTTTGGGTCGTCACACCCTTCTTCCAAAAGCTCATCACGCCCTTCATAGGCAACACTCGGAGCATTTCTCGCTCACCAACCGTGAAATCTACATCTCGAACCTTACGATATGTATAAGTCTTCTGTCTGGACTGAGCTAAACGCAATCTCTCCTGGATAGTCTTGACCTTATCCAAGGCCTCTTAAACTAAGTCTGTACCCAACAACCGAGCCTCTCCCGGCTCAAACCATCCGACTGGAGATCGACATCGCCTACCATACAATGCCTTATACGGGGCTATTTGAATGCTAGACTGGTAGCTGTTGTTGTAGGCAAACTCTGCTAATGGCAGAAACTAGTCCCACGAGCCACCAAAATCAATGACACAGGCTCGGAGCATGTCCTCTAGAATCTAAATGGTCCTCTCGGACTGGCTGTCCGTCTGGGGATGAAAAGCTGTACTCAACTGAACCTAGGTGCCTAACTCCTTCTGGACCGCTCTCCAGAACCGCGAGGTAAACTGCGTACCCCGATCTGAGATAATAGATACCGGCACCCCATGAAGATGAACAATCTCCCTGATATAAACCTCTGCTAACCTCTCCGATGAGTAGGAGACATATACTGGAATGAAGTGTACCGACTTGGTCAGCCTATCAACAATGACCCAAATAGCATCAAATTTCCTCCGAGTCAAAGGATGTCCAGTAATGAAGTCAATAGTGATCCTCTCCCATTTCCACTCAGGAATTTCGATCCCCTGGAACACACCACCAGGCCTCTGGTGGTCATATTTCACCTGCTTACAATTTAGACACGGAGCGACATATGCAACAATGTCTTTCGTCATCCTGCGCCACCAATAGTGCTGCCATAAATACTGGTACATCTTCACTGCACCCGGGTGAATAGAATACCGCGACTGTAGGCCTCCGCTAAGATCAATTCACGAATCCCTTCAACATTGGGTACACAAACTCGACCCTGCAATCTTAATACCCCGTCATGATCTAGATTTACCTTTGTGGCACCTCTATGCTATACTGTATCTCTTAAGTCACGCAAATGAGGATCATCAAATTGCCTCTCACGGATCCGCTCTAACAGAGATGAATGAGCGACCGTGCAGGCTAACACCCTGCTAGGCTCAGAAATGTCTAATCTCACGAACTGGTTGGCTAACGCCTGGACATCTAGAGCAAATGGTCTCTGACTGACCGGAATGAATGCAAGACTACCCATGCTGGCAGACTTTCTACTCAATGCATTGGTCACCACATTGGCCTTACCTGGGTGATATAGGATAGTAACATCATAGTCCTTCAGCAATTCTAACCATCCCCGCTGTCGTAGATTCAACTCCTTTTGCTTGAACAAGTACTGTAGGCTTTTGTGATCGGTGTACACCTCACACGTCACACCATATAGATAATGCCTCCAGATATTTAAGGCATGAACCAATGCTGCTAACTCAAGATGATGAACAGGATACTTCTCATGTATTTTCAAATGTCTCGAAGCATAAGCAATAACCTTACTGATAATAGGTGAATTTGACTATATTTTTGCCCTAAATAATCACGCATTATTATTGTTTTGATATTGTTTATGATGACAAAATACTTTTATTAGTTTTCTTAGTGTGTTATAGGTACACATGAGCTAATGAAGACTAAAAGAGCAAGTTTTGGAGTCAAAAGATGGTGAAAAAGGCCAAAGTGTGGTACAAGTCAAGAACTTATGTTGAAAATAGCCGGGAAGGTGTGATCCCGAGCTATATGGATGTTATGGAATGAATTTAAGTGATTTGGAGCTTTGAAGTCCGAGTAAAAGCTCAAGTAATTAAGTCGGGATCGAGTTTGGGGGTCAAACTTTGATAGTGTAGTACAAGCGAAGAATGGATGAGGCATATTGCGCACTGTCTAGTAAATTGGAAATCACTTTTCGCTCCGAACTCAATTATGTCTCCATAATATATGGTTGGAAAGCTACCTCCCATGGCTACAACTTTCATGTTTTGCGTGTTTCCCAATTCCCAACGGACCAGGGTGAAAAATTGCGGTTTATTTGCGACCGCGGATGAACCGCGGAAAAACAGGCCTGCAGAAGATTTTTGAAGATTCAGAGAACTGTTCTGTCCGCGGTTCGTCCGCGAACGCGGAAGAACCACGGAAGGAGCCGCAAATATTAGTCCTAGTTTTGTACAAATTCAGTTTTTAAGCCCTAAAACCTCTATATAAACCCCTAGTTCGCCCAATAGAGGCAAGTTTTCTATTTTTCACTACTTTTGCAAGACAATTAGTAAGAGAGAACTCTCTCAACTCATTCCTTTATTTTATATCAAGTATTTATTTTATGAATTCAATTATTATTCTTGTTTCTTTGAGCATGAGTAGCTAAATCCTTTTCTAAGGTTTTGATGGAACCTATTGAGTGATGAACTTATCGTTTATGTGATTACAAATTGTTAGCTAGATTTCTATTTGTTCAACTTCATTATTGTTGTAGTTAATTGACAGGATCCCCAATTAGCTATGCCTATTTAGTGTGGATAACTTGGAAATGAGTGCATATTTAGGTATATTGTTGAACAACACCACACCTAGGTTATTGGAGAAATCTATAACTTTAGGCATAAAGACGGGGTTAGGAATAACGAAGTCTTGGGTGCAATCGTAAGTGAACTATTCAAATTAAAGCTAGCTAGGGTAGCTCGGGAGAGTGCACTAGTAAATTATTGTAATTGCTCGGGAGAGGGTTACGATACAAATAGCGTTCATGATTGATAGAATATATTAACAATTTGTATGAGCATACCGATAAGGGATTCCATCAATAGGGGAAATCAATACCTTAGTCTTTCTCCATATTATTTTACTGAATATTCAAATTCTCTTTTAAGTCTTTTAATTCTTGCAAAGTAGTAATTCGAAAATCACATAAAAATATATTTGAAATTTTGGGAACTTGATTTGGAAGTATTCTTGGGTTGTGAAAGTTGCAATTGGTAGGTTAATTCTTTGTGGGATCGATTCTGGACTTATTAGACCAGGTTATATTGACTACAACCGTTGCTTGGATGTGAATCACTTACCATCCTGCATCAATACCGCCCCAAGCCCTGTACGAGATGCATCACAGTAAACTGTGTAAGTCCATGCACCCGTAGGTAGTATCAGCACTGGTGCTGTAGTCAAGGCTGTCTTGAGCTCCTGAAAGCTCATCTCACACTCATCTGACCACTGGAACTGGGCACCCTTCAGGGTCAACCTAGTCATCGGGGCTGCAATAGAAGAAAACCCCTCTACAAATCGATGGTAGTAACCTGCTAACCCCAAGAAACTCCGGATCTCAGTCACTGAAGCTGGTCGGGGCAAATTCTAGACTGCATCAATCTTCTTTGGGTCTACTTAAATACCTTCCACTGATACAATGTGACCCAGAAATGCCACTGAACCCAACCAGAACTCACATTTCGAAAATTTGGTATATAGCTGATTATCCTTCAGAGTCTGAAGAACCACTCTGAGGTGCTGCTCGTGCTCTTCCTGGCTGCGGGAGTATACCAGGATGTCATCTATAAAGACTATCACAAACAGATCTAAGTAAGGTCTGAATACCCGATTCATCAACTCCTTGAATGCTGCTAGGGCATTGGTCAACCCAAAGGACATGACCAAGAACTCGTAATGCCCATAACTAGTGCGAAAGGCTGTCTTAGGAATGTCAGGCGCCCTGAACTTCAGCTGATGGTAGCCTGACCTCAAGTCTATTTTTGAGAATACCCTCGCTCCCTGGAGCTGGTCAAACAAATCATCAATCCTCGGTAGTGGATACTTGTTCTTTATCGTCACTTTGTTCAATTGCCGGAAATCAATACACATCCGCATCGAGCCATCCTTCTTCTTCACAAACAATACAGGTGCTCCCCAGAGGGAAACACTGGGCCTGATAAAGCCCTTTTCTAGAAGGTCTTGCAACTGATCTTTTAAATCTTTTAACTCCGGCGGGGCCATACGATATGGTGGAATAGAGATGGGCTGAGTGCCCGGTGCCAGATCAATACAGAAATCAATATCCCTGTCGGGTGGCATGCCCGGCAGGTCTGAAGGGAAAACCTCAGGAAACTTCCGTACAATAGGGATTGATTCAATAGGAGGAACTTCTGCATTGGAATCACGTACATAAGCCAGATAAGCTAGACACCCCTTTTCGACCATGCGTCGAGCCTTAACATAGGAAATAACAGTGTGAACGGAGTGGCTTGAGGTACCCTTCCACTCTAGTCGGGGTGATTTTGGCAAGGCCAAAGTCACGGTCTTGGCATGACAATCTAGGATAGCATGGTATGGGGACAACCAGTCCATCCCCAATATGACATCAAAATCCACCATGTCTAATAGCAACAGATCAATACGGGTCTCCAGACCCCCAAAGATAACTACGCACGAATGATGCACCCGCCCGACTACAACGGAGTCACCCACTGGTGTAGACATATAAACTGGAATCTCCAGAGCACAGCTGGGTATGACCAAATACGGTGCAAAGTAGAAAGACACATATGAATATGTAGACCCAGGGTCTAATAATACTGAAGCACCTCTGCCATAAATAAGAATGGTACCTGTAATCACGGCATCTGATGCCTCCGCTTCTGGCCTGGCTAGTAAAGCATAAAATTGGGGATCAACACCTCCCCTCTGAGCTACATCTCTAGGACGGTTATCAATTGGCTGACCTCTACCTCTGGCTAGACGGTCTCCACCTCTACGGT
The DNA here is from genome assembly GCA_032618575.1 of Nicotiana noctiflora. Taxonomy (NCBI): domain Eukaryota; kingdom Viridiplantae; phylum Streptophyta; class Magnoliopsida; order Solanales; family Solanaceae; genus Nicotiana; species Nicotiana noctiflora. The sequence goes on from JASVEL010003563.1 coordinate 61,679, forward strand.
CTCGACCTCCACCTCTATGATCTCTACCCCCACCTCTGGCTAGCTGGGCAGACTGAGTGTCAGTTGGGGCCTGAATCAAGGGACGATGGCCCGACTGCTGAGTGTTGCCCGTTGCTCGAGGGCAGAACCTGACAAGATGACCTGGGTCACCACAACTTTAACAACTCTTAGGTTGGTGGGGCTGCTAGACCTGACGACCTGAATGGCCTCCACGAACACTCTAGAGAGGCTGAGCACTAGTAGGAGACTAATTTGAATACCGTTCACAAAACCAACGATCACCTGGTCCACCCTGTGAAGCCTGAAGGGCAGAATGGAAAGGCTTGGAAGACTGGCCCCTATCAAAATATTCCCTGCCTCCAGAAGAAGAACCACTAAATCTGCCAGAATTACGAGGCCTCTTGTCTGAAGAATAACCACCTCCCCGAGCAAGAGCCATCTCAACTCTACGTGCTGCATTAGCTGCCTCCTGAAATGATATATCACTCCCCACTCCCACAGCCATATGAAGTCTAATTGGCTGATTAAGCCCATCTATGAACCTGCGGACCCTCTCCCGCTCTGTGGGAAGTATCACCACTGCATGACGAGCCAAATCGACAAATCTCGTCTCATACTGTGTGACCGTCATAGTGCCCTGATGGAGGTGCTCAAACTGCCTCCGAAGTACATCCCGTTGAGTAGCAAGGAGAAACTTCTCCATAAATAGTTCCGCAAACTGGTCCCATGATAAAGCCGGGGACCCTGCTAGTCGAGTCAAGCAATAATCTCTCCACCAAGTCTTGGCGGATCCTGAAAGCCTGAATGTATAGAAATCAACTCCATTGGACTCCACTATCCCCATAGTCTTGAGAATCTCGTGGCAACTGAATAAGAAGTCCTGAGGATCCTCTGATGTGGCACCGCTGAAGGTAGTAGTAAATAACTTGGAGAACCGATCAAGCCTCCATAACGAATCAAAAGTCATGGCCACTCCATCACCGGCATAAGCTGTGGTACCTGACTGAGTAGCCACAGCTGGCTGGATTACTGGTGCCTGAGGCTGAGGAGCTACTGGCTCTATAGTATGAGTAATAGGAGTCTGGGCCCCTCCTCCAGCCTGAGAAGTGGCTGGGGCAACTGATAATAGACCCGCTCCGGCAATGCTGTCCATGAATCCCGATATTCTGACCAAGGCATCCCGGAGATCCGGGGTAAATAAAGCCTCTCCTGGGACCTGAGCCTGGCCCACTGGAGCTGCTGGGACTGGAGCCTCCTCGCCAGTCTTAATATGAGGCTCCACCTATGGAATAGCCGCTTGGGGCTGGGCTCTACCCCTACCACGGCCTCCAACACGGCCTCGGCCCCTGCCCCTCACGGGAGAGTAGAAGTTCAATCAGTATTTGAAGAACAAATCGCACGACAAGAAGGAACAAATGAGAGACTCTTTCCTAACTCAATAGACTCGGGAGGACAAGTACAGACGTCTCCGTACCTACCTCTTAAACTCTACAAAGCTTGTCCGTGAGTGGTGAGACCTATGTAACCTAGAGCTCTGATACTAACTTGTCACGACCCGGATTTTCCCCCAACATCGGGATCGTGATGGCGCCTACTCGTGGTAGCTAGGCAAGACACTATATTCAATATTATCATGTTTTTACCTATATTTCATACTCAGTTTTATCAACAAGAACCATAACATTAATGAACTAAATGTGGAAGACTTATCAAAACAGAAATAAGCAGTACCAAGGTAAAACAATACTGAAATCCTCTACCCAAGATATGGAGTCACCAACTCACGAACTACTACTGAATACTACATATAAAAGTCTGAAGGAAAATAACATAAGTCCGTTTGTCTCGGAACAAGGAGACTACAACTATTAATATAAATAAGTAGAAGAGACGCCGGGCCTGCGGACGCCTGCATGCTACCTCGATCTCGAAATACTCAACTCTCACGCAAGGCTGTACTACTGCTGCTGATTATCAAAACCTGGACCTGTGCAAAAACGCACAGAAGTGCAGTATCAGCACAATCCGACCCCATGTGCTGGTAAGTGCCTGGCCTATCCCGATAAAGTAGTGACAAGCCTAGGACCAGACACCCACATAAACCTGTGCAGTTCTATATACGTAGGTACACCACAAGACAACAGAGATGTCAAGTAAACAAAAACCAACAAGAAATATCATGAGTGAGAAGCTCATAGTTAACAACACTTATCAAATCAACAAAGGAAACCAAAGTATAATGGAAACAGTTAATGTCAAAAAGGAATAGCAAATAGTTGCACGGCATCACCCTTCGTGCTTTTACTCTCATCCTCACCAAATAAGCAAATAAAGTGCACGACATCACCCTTCATGCTTTTACTCTCATCCTCACCAAATAAGCAAATAAAGTGTACGGCATCACCCTTCGTGCTTTTACTCTCATCCGCACATCCATGGCACGACATGATCCTTCGTGCATGGTTCAATAACAAGGCACGACATTACCCTTCATGCATAGTCAATATCACAAGGCACGGCATGATCCTTTATGCATAATCAATAACAAGGCACGACATTAACCGTCGTGCATAATCAATAATAAGGCATGTCATTAACCTCCGTGCAATAACAGTAAAACAAGGCATGACATCACCCTTCGTGCATTATCACTCTTCCTCACAAAAATAACAATCACAGTTAAGGGTAAAGAATGAAAACAATAATGATGAACCGTCCCGGCAAGGGACACAATAATCATCACAACAAAGTCCCGGCAAGGAAAAACAATATCTCACTTCACAATAAGTCCCGGCAAGGAAAACAATGTACAATTCCACAACCCGGCAAGGGTTTAACAATTCATCTTTAAAATATCTCACAACAAGTATCGACAACGACTCACGGTCATGCTAGATGCCAATGAATGGATGCTCGTCACCACAGCCCATACACCACACATAGCACATAATCATATTCCCTCAAGCTAGGATAGAACAAACACTTACCTCTAGCCTTGAAGTCCAAATTATCCTTCAATTATAGCTTTTTTCCCCGAATTTCCGCTTTCAACTAGCTCGAATCTAATCACAATTGATTCCATTACATTAATAAATACTAAATAACTTGGTTTGAATGCTTAAAAATGGTTTTCTCAAAGTTTACCCCAAAATTTCCCAAAACGCCCCTGGCCCACGTGGTCGGAACTCGGGGTTCGGACCAAAATCCGGTTACCCATTCCCCCACGAGTTCAAATATATGATTTTCTTCAAAATCGGACCTCAATTCGAGGTCCAATTACCCAATTCATGAAAACCCTAGGTTCTACCCAAAAACAAGAATTTCTACCATGAAAACCTTTGATTTCTATTGAAAAACATGTTTAATGTTGTTAGGAATTGAAAGAATTGAGTAAAAAGTGACATACAATTGTTTTGGAGTGAATTTGCTCTTGAGGGTTCGTGTGTAGTGTGTGGGTTTTTGAAAGAATGAAGAATGAGCTGAAAAATTCGTTTAAGTATAAAATTGCACAGGTGCGGATATCGCAATTGCGAACATTTGTTCGCAATTGCGAACACTACAGGTCTGGGGACTATCAGCGTTGCATTTGCGACATAATGTTCGCATTTGCGAATGAGGATGGGTTACTGGGGTTGTCGCATTTGCTAACATAAGTTCGCATTTGCGAACTTGGGTTGATTACTGTCAACCTCGCATTTGCGAGGTATGTTCGAATTTGCGAACCACTGCACACCTCGGCCAACTTCACATTTGCGAAGTCTGGTTCGCATTTTCAAACCAAGGCCAATCTGGGACTTCTCGCAATTGCGAGAAAATCTTCGCTTTTGCGAAGATACCAGCTGGGTGAAAAACTAGCTGCGTAAAATTTCAGAAATTGAACCAACGGCCTACCAAATCTTCACCCGAGCCCTCTGGGCTCCAAACCAAACATGTACACAACATCAAAAACATATTACAAACTTGCTCGTGCAATCACATCGCCAATATAACATCGATTTCATCAAATCAAGCCTCAAGTTCATGATTATCATTCTTTTAGTTTTCATAACTTTCAAACTTGGAACTCAAGGTTCAAAACACATCAAACGACATCCAAATGTCACCAAACTTTGCAGAAAGCACATATATAATATTTAAGACTTGTACCGGGTGTCGGAACCAAAATACGAGCCGCATACCAAGGTCATTTAATTCATTTTCTTTTAATAATCACAGCAAAAACAATTTCACAGAAAAATCCATAACTTAGGCTCTAAGCCTCAGAATTCGACTCCGGACTTATGTCCGAGTCCCATATTTTCCTACGAACCTTCTGGGACCGTCCGTCCTCGAGTACGGGTCCGTTTACCAAAAATGTTGACCGAAGTCAACTATATCAATATTAATATCATTTTTCTTCAAATTTCTCATATAATTCATATATTCTATCACAAAATCTTTCCGGTTACATGCCCGGATCGTGCACGTAAATTGAGGCAACATAGAATGAGGTTTTCAAGGCCTCGGAAGTGCGGAACAAGTGAGGAAAACAGGTGATGACCCTTTGGGTCGTCACACCTTATTATTGCCTCTACGACATTTAAGGAATGATCATATATAAAGCTCAAGGGAATGAAGTTCAAATTAATGGAAAACAAAATTAGCCATGACGATGTATTTTTTTATACCGTTGGAGTGTTGGTGGCGTACGTTTGATTCCTTAATTTAGTTTCGTTGCATATGATTGTTGACACAATTTTTAAGTTATAAAGGATGTTCGTCTTATTGATATAGGTGACCGAAGTCAACTATATCAATATTAATATCATTTTTCTTCAAATTTCTAATGCTCGTCCCCATAGCTCATACACCGCACATAGCACATAATCCTATTTCCTCAAGCTAGGATAGAACAAACACTTACCTCTAGCCTTGAAGTCCAAATTATCTTTCAACTATAGCTTTTCCTCGAATTTCCGCTTTCAGCTAGCTCAAATGTAATCACAATTGATTCCATTACATTAATAAATACTAAATAACTTGGTTTGAATGCTTAAAAATGGTTTTCTCAAAGTTTACCCCAAAATTTCCCAAAACGCCCCTGGCCCACGTGGTTGGAACTCGGGGTTCGGACCAAAATCCGGTTACCCATTCCCCCACGAGTTCAAATATATGATTTTCTTCAAAATCGGACCTCAATTCGAGGTCCAATTACCCAATTCATGAAAACCCTAGGTTCTACCCAAAAACAAGAATTTCTACCATGAAAACCTTTGATTTCTATTGAAAAACATGTTTAATGTTGTTAGGAATTGAAAGAATTGAGTAAAAAGTGACATACAATTGTTTTGGAGTGAATTTGCTCTTGAGGGTTCGTGTGTAGTGTGTGGGTTTTTGAAAGAATGAAGAATGAGCTGAAAAATTCGTTTAAGTATAAAATTGCACAGCTGCGGATATCGCAATTGCGAACACTACAGGTCTGGGGACTGTCAGCGTCGCATTTGCGACATAATGTTCGCATTTGCGAATGAGGCTGGGTTACTGGGGTTATCGCAATTGCTACCATAAGTTCGCATTTGCGAACTTGGGTTGATTACTGTCAACCTCGCATTTGCGAGGTATGTTCGCATTTGCGAACCACTGCACACCCCGGCCAACTTCACATTTGCGAAGTCTGGTTCGCATTTGCGAACCAAGGCCAATCTGGGACTTCTCGCAATTGCGAGAAAATCTTTGCTTTTGCGAAGATACCAGCTCGGTGAAAAACTAGCTGTGTAAAATTTCAGAGATTGAACCAAAGGCCTACCAAATCTTCACCCGAGCCCTCTGGGCTCCAAACCAAACATGTACACAACATCAAAAACATATTACAAACTTGCTCGTGCGATCACATCACCAATATAACATCGATTTCATCAAATCAAGCCTCAAGTTCATGATTATCATTCTTTTAGTTTTCATAACTTTCAAATTTGGAACTCAAGGTTCAAAACACATCAAACGACATCCAGATGTCACCAAACTTTGCAGAAAGAACATATATAATATTTAAGACTTGTACCGGGCGTCGGAACAAAAATACGAGCCCGATACCAAGGTCATTTAATTCATTTTCCTTTAATAATCACAGCAAAAATAATTTCACAGAAAAATCCATAACTTAGGCTCTAAGCCTCAGAATTCGACTCCGGACTTATGTCCGAGTCCCATATTTTCCTACGGACCTTCTGGGACCGTCCGTCCTCGAGTCTGGGTCCGTTTACCAAAAATGTTGACCGAAGTCAACTATATCAATATTAATATCATTTTTCTTCAAATTTCTCATAGAATTCATATATTCTATCACAAAATCTTTCTAGCTACATGCTCGGATCGTGCACGTAAATTGAGGCAACATAGAATGAGGTTTTCAAGGCCTCGGAAGTGCGGAACAAGTGAGGAAAACAGGTGATGACCCTTTGGGTCGTCACACCTTATTATTTCCTCTACCACATTTAAGGAATGATCATATATAAAGCTCAAGGGAATGAAGTTCAAATTAATGGAAAACAAAATTAGCCATGATGATGTATTTTTTTTATACCGTTGGAGTGTTGGTGGCGTACGTTTGATTCCTTAATTTAGTTTTGTTGCATATGATTGTTGACACAATTTTTAAGTTATAAAGGATGTTCGTCTTATTTTAGCTTTTTTTGTCCATATTAGTTAGGCGTGTTTAATACATTATACTTTCCATGGAATCCCGCAAATTTTCTTATTGGTGTAATCGAAAACCGAATCGTTAATTCCCAAAAATCGATAAATCAAAATAAAAAAAATCGAACACTTATTGAAACGATAATGATAATATACTTTCCGTGGAATCCTGTAAATTTTCTTATTGGTGTAATCGATAACCGAATCGATAAGCCCCAAAAATCGATAAATCGAAATCGAAAAAATCAAAAACTTATTGAAACGATAACGATAAGCATATGTATAAATCGATAATCGATAAGTAATTATCGATAAGGGTCAAAATCGAATCGATAAATCGCATGCACATCCCTAGGAAGAAGTATTTTAATAATATGTAAACAAAATTAGATAAAGATAAAGTTTAATAGCAACCACACATATTTGTGTAAAGATCTAAACTTTTACCGTCAATTGAGTTTCCGCCTAAACAATTGGATTTTTTAAATCAACAAAATACTATCTATTAAATTCTTTCTTATTTGACTGATTAAGAAAGTTTTAGTAACAAATATCTTATATAAATTCTTTTTATATTTGTTTTGTATAACATATCAGTTTGTAGAAAACAAGTGATATCAAAATTGAAAAACTATTGCTTTCTAGATTTGATAGTTCTTTGAATAATTCGAAGTTTCTCTCTCTATGAAGAAAACACCCCCAACCTCTAACCACTCATCTTATTCATCATTAATACTACCAAAACCACTTGACAATCCATCTTTAAATTCTTGAACTCTGAATACGGCTATGCAATTAGATTTACCAACTCAATTGATTGATACTTCAAAGATTGCAAAGTCCTATCTTGAAACTCTAACTACTAATAGCCCTAACCATATAGAGTTTAATTACCCTACTCCATGGATGGATTCTTCCGATTATACTGAAGAAATAGAAGCACCTGCTGATTCTTCTATTTTTATTCCATTAACAATAGAGGAAAAACATCGACTCTATAAACCTTGGGAACATGCTGTGATTATCAAGGTTTATGGGCATAAGGTGGAACATCAACTGCTACGATAAAAGGTATATACTATGTGGAAACCTACTGAAAATCTCCCATTAATTAATTTAGGCTCAGATTTTTTTCTTCTTAAATTTCAAAAAGAGGAAAATAAATTACGTGCTTTGCAAGAAGGACCTTGGTTCGTTTTAAACCATTGTTTATCTGTGCGCCAATGGGAGCCTAGGTTTAAAGCTTCATTTACTCAAATTACATATTCTGCTATATGGATGAGATTACCGGAATTACCTATTGAGTTTTATGATTATCATCTATTAAAGAAGTTGGCTCAGAAAGTTGAAAGTTCTTATATTTGTACTTCTAATACTACTAGAGGTCAATATGCACGTTTATGTGTTGAAGTTCAACTAAATCATCCGTTAAAGTCTCATCTTTACATTGGTGAACACAAACAAGCGATTCTCTACGAAGGTTTGAATTTAATGTGTATTATATGTGGTTGTATGGGTCATAACCAAAGAACTTGTCCATCCAAAGGGTTGAATTTAAATATGGCTAATTCTAATCATATTTCTACTCCTGGGGAAGCAATGGAAACAAAAACTTCTTGGCAATTAGTTCAATTTCCTTCCAAGATTGCAAATGCAAAGCAAGCAAGTAAAAATATAAATTTTGGTAAGGGAAAGTCTTTGGATAATATTAATCCTAATCCTCTCCCTTTTACTCAATTTTCTTTAAATCATACACGCTTACCTATTAAAAAAGACTCTATTATTCATGATCAAATAATTTTAGTTGTAACCAATAATAAGTTTGATTTATTAAAGGATGATAGTAATCATTTCAATGCTTTAAATCACACTAATACTACTCCTAGACAAGACAATACTCTTAGTCAAATTTCAACTAGTAATCAAGCACCTATTAGCGAGGTCCAATTAGAAAGTCTTGACCACACCACTACTCCTATCTCTCAACATGCAAAGAGCCACGTCACACTCTCTCACATGCAAGACATATCAATACCTATACACTTGCATGATCACACCCTTCCCCCTTCTATTAATTCTACCTTACTCGACCATCTTTCCCCTAAAATACTTACACCTCCTACTTCCCTCATTAATTGCAACACTCCAACCCTAGCAAATGATCACATGCAAATAGGGCAAATCACACACTCAATCTCAATTACTAGGTCAAACCAAAATCATTCTAATCAATCTTGTCAACCGGCCAAATTACCCACTAATATATCTTCTAACATATCTACTAATTTAGATATTCCTCTTATTAATAATCCTATTCCTTTATCTCATTCTACAAACAATCAACTCCAACATGTTACCATTCAATCTTCCAAGTCCCATGAGGAGTTCACAGAACATTCCAACTCAAACCTCTCATCAACTTCACAACAACCCCAATCCATTCTCTCATCCACCCCCTCATCTAATAATGGAACAAAATTACATAGTGTACACGACTCACACTCCCCATGCACCAACGTACCTAACATCTTGGCTAGAAGTGGGACTCAACAATCATGCTCTCACATTCACCATGCAAGTGAATCAACAAGATGTGACTATTCTAATAAATCATCCACGAGACTTAGCCCAAATTGTAGCGGAGGGGATGGCATTGGGGACGGAAATGTTTGCACGATATCATTGGTCAATGATGAAAATTCCAAATATAGCACCATTTCAACCCCCTCATCCTCCATCTCTAGTTTGGGAGCAAACTCCTCTTCATCCAACTGCCATAACACTGCCATTTTATCCTCTACCAGCTTCCAATGTCCCCTGGATTCAGCCTTATATTCCCACACCTCAACCTCCTCCACCCTCACTGAACAATGACAATCAATTAGAGCAAAGAGAGCAAGAGGTGAACTTACAGAGAGAGTTAGACGCAATAATCACCTACAACAGAGAAACAATACCAATTTATGCATGCATGAATGGAGTAAAAACCTTCGTGCAAAAGGAGGAGTTCGAAAGAAAACTTTTTATAAGGTGTCCTCAAAATCTAGTGTCAACCACATTCAAAATCAGGCCAACAGCCAATCCAACAGTAGGGAAAGATGTCATGTTATTTCTTCCTACCCTAACATTACGACCAGGCCAGTCTAATTCTGAGTTATTTGTAGAAAATTATAATCATATAAATTTTATCATCTGGAATTGTAGGGGAAGTCATTCAGTGGAATTTTGTAGGAATTTTAGGTCTTTGTTAGATTACAATAGACCTGCTTTAGTTGTTTTATTGGAGACTCATGCTCAATCTCATCAAGTAGTTAAGGATGATTTTGGATTTACTGGCATGATAGCAGTACCAGCAATAGGTCATTTTGGTGGGCTTGTAATCTTATGGAATGCAGCTTTGTTAAATATCACTCAAGTTGCAGCAACTACTCAAGAGTTCCATTGCAATATCAAGATTATTACTCATGGAGCTGAAGCTAATCTCTAGAGAACAAGACAGTGTGGCAGACTGTTTAGCCAAACAACAACAACAACAACAACCTAGTATATTCCCACAAGGTGGGGTCTGGGGAGGGTAATATCTAGACAGGCCTTACCTCTACCCGAGAGGACAGAGAGGCTGTTTCCAATCGACCCTCGGCGCATGGAAAAAAGGCAAACAAAAACAAAAAACAAAAACCGCATTAGTTACTCCAGCATACACCTCATAAAAATTATCTAAACATAAGATGCATATGTACCATAAAGAAACAGGCATGCAATGATATCAAAACAGTAACTACCATAAATGACTACCAAAAGAGAACACAAACTAATCATCTATGGGCGGCCCTACCACGCCTCACACCTCGGGAAAAGAGTATGGAAAATCTAGAAATCCCTATCCTACAACCCTGATACTAGACCTCCAGACTTTCCTATCAAGGGTCATGTCCTCGGAAATCCGCATCCTGGCCATGTCCTGTCTAATTACCTCTCCCCGGTATCTCTTGGGCCTCCCTCTGCCTCGCCTCACACCGACCACCGCTAGCCGCTCACAACTCCTTACCGGGGCGTCGGGGCTTCTCCTTCGCACATGCCCGAACCACCGAAGTCTCGCCTCTCGCATCTTCTCATCCACTGGGGCCACCCCCACCTTCTCCCGAATAACTTCATTCCTAATCTTATCTAACCTGGTGAGCCCGCACATCCACTTAAGCATCCTCATCTCCGCCACCATCATCCTCTGAACGTGAGATTTCTTCACCGGGCAACACTCCGTCCCATACGGCATGGCCGGTCTAACCACAACTCTATAAAACTTCCCCTTGAGTTTCTGTGGCACTTTCTTATCACACAAGACTCCCTGATGCAAGCCTCCACTTCGACCACCCCGCCGCTATACGGTGAGTGATATCCCCGTCTATCTCTCCGTCCCCCTGGATCACCGATCCAAGGTATCTGAAACTATCCTTCTTGGCTATGGCCTCAGATCCAATCATCACGCTCCCTCCCACTTCGCTCGACTCAGCGCTAAATTTGCACTCCAGATATTCTGTCTTAGACCTGCTTAGTTTAAACCCCTTAGACTCGAGAGTCTGTCTCCATTCCTCTAGCCTCTCGTTAACACTGACCCTCGTCTCGTCTACCAGGACTATGTCATCAGCAAATAGCATACACCAAGGAACATCCCCTCGAATATGCCGCGTCAAAGCATCCATCACCAAGGCAAACAAGAGGGGGCTAAGCGCAGATCCTTGATGGAGCCCCATAACCACCGGGAAATGGTCTGAGTCGCCACCCACTGTCCTAACCCCGGACTTAGCTCCATCGTACATGTCCTTGATTACTCTGATGTAGGCTTCCGGCACGCTCTTAGCCTCCGGGCACCTCCATAGTACCTCCCTAGGGACCTTGTCATACGCCTTCTCCAAGTCGATAAACACCATGTGCAGGTCCTTCTTCATATCCCTGAACTGTTCCACCAATCTCTGTTTAGCCAACTTTCACACATTTCAAGTGGAGGTGAATACTGTAACTTTTTCAAGACCTCCAAGTTTTGTCCTACCTTCTTATCAGCAAGATCGGCCAGAGATGCTGAGTAGAAAATTATGTAAACAATCGGATATATCAAGTAGTTGTATTAGTAGTAGTAGTTTAGGTTTAGTTAATATGTGTAAGTTAGTAGCTGTTAATCTGATGCAGTGTATACATCCAACATCAAACTTTCTGTAACTTTTTATTTATAATATGTTATCTTTCTTACCAAAAAAAAAAATTAAAAAAAATCAATAGAAAAGTAACGATGTGGTTATTAATTACAGTTGCTTTGTCTGTCAAAATAAGGTGGTATTTGTTCTAACAGTAGGAGAAAATAAGTATCTGTGAGTTTTTTCTTTAAGATCTACATAAACTGATATTTTTATATATATTTTTAAGAATATCAACCATGAACAATAATTTTTCAATATCCGGAAAACAACTTAAGACATGTTTATAAATTTTTAAAAAGACTAACTTTTTCTTTTGGAAGATTTTACGAGAAAAAAGTTCAACAATTTGTCAAAAAGAAAAGACACTTAAGTTTCTTTATCCGACAATTAATGTACTTATGTTTGAATAACACAAATTCAACCTATCTAAATATAGTTATTCTAGAGGTAATTTTTCATATTATTTTTTTAATCTTATCAACCATGAATACCATAACGTAACCAGAATTGATAAATAGTTGCAAAAGCATAATAATGAATTGACACTTTTTTTTTATTGTTATTGTATAACTCAATTAACACATTGTTTAATAATATTTGTATAATTTAGAAAATTACATACTCATTAATATGGATATGCTCAGAATCCGTACCTTAATACCAGTTATATTAAAAGGACGAAAGTCCTTAATGAAATGTTGTTCACGTTTTTTAGTATTAAAAGCAGAATTCACACTGGACAAAGTAGTTATTTAATAATTTTTTCTAATATTTAGGACATTAAAAATAACTAAAAATATAATTATTAAATCTTTCCTTATTTAAACTAGCTAGAAAGTCTAAAATTTAGGGCTTTATATATAATCTATTAAGATTTTACCTTATAAATAATAAAAATTAAAATGTTTATTCAGAAGAAACATCGTATATTTTATTTTCCTAACAACAGGAGAACTTTTAGACAAAAATTATTTCATTAATATTTCAAGAGTCAACTTTCTGAAAAATGTCTATAGAGACATTTTAAAAAAGGGAATAATCGTCATAACGCGAGAAATGCATGAAGTTATTCTTAAAATTTCCTTCCATGATGCGAATCTTCTTTCAAAATTTAGTCTCTCAGCTCTAAAATGATTCATATATGCATAATAAACATGACATTACAATTTGGAGAAAAATTAAGCTGAATGCCATTAACACAGGGCTAAACCATACATTCATCATTGTCATAAACTAATATTTTTTACTTATTTTTTGTTTTATAACTCAATTATATTATTGTTTATGTAACTTTTTAAACTTTTATATTTATTAGTGTGAAGTACGCGCTAGTTAAGATACAAATTAGGGACAATGATGGTGTTGCAATAACCTCCGCAACATATAAACTGTATGTTGATCACTAGTTTTGTTAAGTCACCAATATATTTCCAATATTATGTTATCATTATCAGCTGAATTTTCTTTTTAATTGATAACATTTGGTTAAGTAGGACAAAATCCTATCCTATCCTATCCTTTTTTTTGTTTTTTTGTTTCCATTTTGATTTGCTTAAATTAGTGGTCATCTATAGGTGTAAGGTACTCGTCAAATAAGCCTGTGAAAATCAAATTTTTTCATATACAGGAACCAATTTTATTTGTATCTTTTCTTGAAAAAGAAATTTTTTTGCCTTGACGTTACAAACATTGTCGAAAAATGCAATTGAATTATATTAATGTATTTTCCATAAAGAGAAAAGTAGGAGTGGCATTCTCCCTATATCTTTGTGTTCGTTGATGGCTGTCAACCAATGTCGTCGACTTTGGACAGCCTTTAAAGATTTTAATTATACTTCAAAAGGCATCATAATTATTACATATATTGAAAAAGAAATATAATAATATAGAAAGAAAAAAAATCATGATTGATTTAAGCGCAAAGGCGTAAGTTATGGATATATAAATCGATATCTTTCTATTTCTTTTTTCTCTTTCATCCATAATTGTACAAATTATATTCAAAATATAATTCGTACTCGAGTTAGAATCTTTTGAGTTATATTCAAGATAATTCATTAAATTACAAATCAATCCAAGAGGAAGGGGAACCCTTAAGCAATGCTAAAATTATCTCCATGTGATTTATAGGTCATAAATTCAAATTATGGTAGCAGTTATTAATACTTGTATTAGGATAGGGTGTAGCTATCTATATTACATCCTTTAGGGTACGACCCTTTCCGATACACTGCGTGAACTATGATGACCCAAAAGCCCATCATAGTTCACGCAGTGTATCGGAAATGATCGTACCCTAAAGGATATAAGGTCATCACTCGTTTTGAAAGTAAATATGTGTTCCGAGTCCTTAAATCCCTCTTGTGCCTCACCTCGATTTGTGTGAGCAATCTGGGCACGTTTCCGGAAAGCTTTTACGTAAAATCTAAGTAAAATAAGGAGTTTTGCTTTTAAAGATGTTTAAATTTGATGGTACCGGACCCGTATTTTAGTTCAGGAGCTTGATACAGGTCTTATATAATATTAAAGTTGAATCTGAGATGTTTGGTAAGAATCGGAGTTCGTTTGGTATAAATAGGACCTTTATTTGAGAAAATGGAAATTTTGATGTTCTTGAGTAATTTTATGAATTTGAGGGTTAATTCATAGTTTTTAATGTTATTTTGATGATTTGATCGCAAGATTTTGGGCTTGCGTGCATGTTTTGTTTGGAGCCCCGAGGGCTCGGGTGAGTTTTGGATAGTCACAGAGTGAAATTGAACTTAAAAAAATTGATGGTGTGTTGCGGGTCTTCCGGCTTCGCAATTGAGAAGCCTGGCTAGCAAATGCGAGCTCGCATTTGCGAAGAAATATCGCAATTGCGAAGATCGGCTGGGCAGGGAGACCTTCGCATTTGCGAAGCTCAATGTCGCAAATGCAACTTCAGTAGAGATCGTAATTGCGAACAAAGCAGGGCAGGCATACCTTAACATTTGCGAAGCCTGTGCCGTACTTGCAAGTTCACATTTGCAAACCTGACTTCACAAATGCGATAAATGCACTTGTGAAAATTATAACTTAGACGAAATTTCTTCCTTATTAAAACTCTCTCAAACCCTAAACTCTCCTAGGTGGTTTCCCAAAGAAAAGTTCTTCTCCAAGTCATTAGTAAGTCATTTCTAATTTATTTCTTTCAATCTAGTCCATCTTTTTACATGATTTCATTTCAAAATCAAGGGGTTTTCATGGGAAATTCGGTGATTTTGGGTAGAACTTAGGATTTTCAAATTTTGGGCATTTGGACGTCGATTTGAGGTCCAATTTCAAAACAAATTATACATTTGAGTTTGTGGGGGAATGTTGACCGGATTTTGGTTTGAACCTCGAGTTTTGACCAAGTAGGCTCGGGGTTGATTTTTGACTTTTTGGGGAAATCATTAGAAAACCTATCTTCATGCATTAGAATTGATTTATTTAGCATTTCTTGATATCATTAAGTAAATTGTAACCAGATACAAGCAAATTAGAAATGGAATCGAGGGGTAAATCGGTAGTTGAGGCTTCAATGTGTTCATGGCATTGAGGTAAGTGTTTGGTCTAACCTTAATTTGAGAGAATATAAGTCTTGGTCTTATTTGTTATGTCTTAATTGTTGAGTACGACATATAGGTGTGGTGATGAGTATCTATACATTGGTGTAAAGTATGCCCGTGAGTTTTATACCATAATTATTGTGAGTCTGCTATATATAATCCATGCTTAATATGATGATTATTAATGCAAAACAAGGTTTATGGAAGTATTCTTGGTAATTGAACATTTTAGAGCATTGGCTCAAGTTGAGATTTGTGCTGAGAAGTGATTGTGGAAGTGGGAAGAGGTCTATGATATTGTTTTCCTTATCTGGATGTTGTTACTTATGATATTATTTTTCTTTTCGGGATATTATTGTTATGCCATTGTTCCCTTGCCGGGATTCTATTGTGATTTTTATTGATTCCATTACCCGAATTGCTTGTGATTGTTGCCTGGGTAAGGATGAGTGGAAAGCACGAAGGATGATGCCGTGCATGATATTTATGAGTGAGAGTTAATGCACAAAGGGTGATGCCGTACTTATATTGTGAATGTAAAAGCATGAAGGGTGATACCGTGCCATAATATGAGTGATAATACACGAAGGATAATGCAATGCCAAGATTATGTGAGGTAAAAGTACAAAGGGTGATGTCGTGCCGAAAATTGACTATTATGGTGAGAACGAACGTCAAAGCACGAAGGGTCATGCCGTGCACTTGTTATTGCTTTCCTTATTCTTGCTTATAGTTGAGTTATGGTGTTCTTTATTCTTCTCCACTGCAATTCTGTTTGTACTTGATATTCCCCGCAGCATATTTCTCTTTCCCATCTTTAACTGGCAGTTTCTGTTATTATTACTTGCCATATAAGATTTAACTACACAAGTTTAATTGGTAGTCTTGTCCTAGACTCGTCACAACTTCATCGAGGTTAGGCTCGATACTTACCATGACATGGTGTCGATTGTGCTGATACTACAATTTGTACTGTATGCAGATCCCGATGCCGGAGTTTTTGGACCACACCAAGGTTGCTGCCTTCAGTTTAGCAAAGACCCGAGGTAGTCCTACAGACGTTCGTAGGACTTGGTGTCCCCTTCTATCTTTCCATTCTGTTTTTACTTATTTCGGAGATTGACTTATATTTTTTTGTTCAGACCACTATTTGTGGTATTCGTAGATAGTCCGTGAAATTGTGACATCAATTCAGGGTAGAATTGTATTGGGATTTGCACTAGTATTTAGTTATATTATCAGAATTTTGTCTTTCATATTTCTTTTTTTATTATTGTTATTCCGTTGTTGATCGCCTATTGATTGAAATTGTTAAAAGGTTAGGGTCCAATGGTAATAAAATCTATAACATTCGGCTTTCTTCACTTTTACGAGTAGGCGCCATCACAACTCCCGAGGGTGGGAAATTTGTATCGTGACAAGTTGGTATCAGAGCTCTAGGTTTCTTAGGTCTCACAATTCACGTACAAGATTAGTAGAGTATGAAGGATTGGTACGAAGACATCTATGTTTATCCTCCAGAGGCTATAGAGTTAGAAAAAACTACACATCTATTCTTTCTTGTAGTGCGACATGGGTTCTCAATGCTAATTGGACTTCTACTCTGTTCTTTGAGATGGTGAGAACACGTACCGCTTCATCAGCTGACCAGTAGCTCAAGCCCCCGTGTAAGCTCCTACGAGGGGAAGAGGCTTAGGCCTTGCTAGGGCCCGAGGTAGAGGAAAAGCTTAGTACCAAGCTCGAGCAGAAGCACCAGCAGCGGAGCCTCAAGTTGATTTTGACAATGAGGTCCAGCCCAGACAGTTCCAATAGGACCAGCTCAGGTCCCAAAGGGGTTCATCACCACCCCGATACTTCAGGATGCTCTAGTCCGTCTAGTGGGCCTTATGGAGAGTCTCACCCAGGCAGGCTTGCTTTTTGTAGCACCAACTGTCTCTCAGGCTAGATGAGGAGCCCAGGCTTCCGCTACTCGCACTTCAGAGTAGATGGATCCCAAGTTAAGGCTCCAGCATCTCAACTAGTTGGGATAGTTCGTCGGGTGTTGTGGCACAGACCGGTGAGGGGCCAGCTATGTGTGCTGATGCCTTGTGGATATTGGACAGGTTCACCAAGCTTTTACTACCTCTTTTGGTGGTACATCTTCTGAGGACCCCCATGATTATTTGGACAGCTGTCATGAGGTTGTGCGGAACATGGGGATATGGGACCAATGGGGTTGACTTTGCTATTATTCATCTATCTGGATCTGCCAAGACTTGATGGAGAGATTATTGTTTGGCTAGACCATATAGTCACAAGCTTTGACTTGGGATTAGTTCTCCCATATATTTTCGAAGAAGTTTTCTTTGTATCACTCAAAGGGAGAACTATCACATGCTGTTTGAGCGTCTCTAGCAGGGTTCTATGACTGTCACTCAGTGCGAGACCAGATTCATTGACTTGGCCCATCATGATCTTCTTATACTTCCCACAGAGAGAGAGAGAGAGAGAGAGAGAGAGAGAGAGAGAGAGAGAGAGAGAGGGGAGGTTCATTGAGGGACTTGATCATTCTATACGATTGCAAATGGCTAAGGATATGGGGAGCGAGATTTCCTTTTAGTATGCGACCAATGTGGCCAGAAAAGTTGAGATGGTTCTATCACAGAGGAGTGGTCAGGGGTCTAATAAGAGGCCACGTCCTTTGGTCAGATTCTGTGGTGCCTTGTCTAGACGCAGGTATTCTTTTAGTAAGGGCCATCATTCCATGCCGTTTCATTCAACACTACAGGTGTCTCACAGTGCTCTAGGTGGCCATGCTTTTCATATGCAGTATTCTCATCAGGTGCCTTCAGTGCATTGCTAGCTCATACCAGTGTACCTCTGCTCCAGAGTTTTCAAGGTCGTCAGTCCCAGCAGCCGAGAAATTGTTATACTTTTGGTGACACACAGTCTATTTCTAGATTTTGCCCTTCAGCACCAAGCAGCTCTCTGCGTCAGGGTTCCCGTACCATGGTTCAGGCACCGAGTGTTCCACTACCCACTTAGCCAGCTAGAGGTGGACGTAAAGGTATTAGAGATAGAGGTCAGGCCACTAAAGGCGGAGGCCAGCTAGCAGGAGGCCATCCTAGAGATGTAGTTCAAAGTGGTGGGCCCCAGCCCTGATGTTATGCTCTTCTAGCCAGATCTGATGCTGACGCCTCCAATGTAGTTATCGTAGGTACTATTCTGGTTTGTAGTAGAGATGCTTCAGTTTTGCTTGATCTAGGATCTACATACTCTTATGTGTCATCTTATTGTCACAACCCCAAAACCCGACCGTGATGGCGCCCAGCACATTGCTAGGGCAGCCCGACTAATCATTCACAAACATAGCTATCAGCTCTCACTTTACCCTTTTTAGCATAAACAATAATAAGAGAATGATATAACATCTAGCACATCAGGAAAAGATATCCCAAAACTAGTATAAAATCTCCCACCGAATCAGGAGTCATAAGTCATGAGCCTCTACCAGAATATATAGCTGTGATAGTGTATACAACTGTGACTACAAGTACATAATATTCTTTAAGAAAATAAAAGATAGACTGGAGAGTCAGGTCATGCGGACGCTAGCAGCTACCTTGATAGTCCAAATGAAGCACTCCGAGCGGCTGGGGAGTCAACTCTGCTGTGATGTACCTGGACCTACACACAAGGTGCAGGGAGTAGTGTGAGTACTTCCAACTCAGTGGTAATAAGCAAGGGTAAGACAACAAAGGTAAGAAAACCTAATAAATCACTAAGCAAGGCTATACAACGATATTCTTTACCAATAATCAACATAAGCAGAATCAGAACCAGCAATATCAGCTAACAGTATAACAAGTATAGCTAAATGTAATGCAATGCATGAATATGACTGCTACGGCGCGTAGCACGATCCATTTGGGTACCCGTGCTCACTGTGGGTGTTTAGACTCCGGAGGGGCTCCTACAGCCCAAGCACAATATCATGATATGTTATGGCGCGCATCCCGATCCACTACTAGTCCACCTACATGCGATGCAAGCCTCACAAGCACATAAATAACATTTGAAATCTCTTTTTATCATTTATAGTAGAAACAATGCTTCAGAAATTCCAGAGTTTGGAAAAACATTTTAGACAGTGATAGCTCAGGACTGGTATCAGAATAACATGCTAATATCATAGAAATAATCGTAACGATCCTCGTAGGATCACAATAACTGGCTCACAGCCGAAAGATACCAACAACCATTCAAGTAGGAGGTTTACCAGCTCAATAATAGCCAACATCATAGTATGGTATTACCAGGTCGGACTAAGCCGTAGTCCCCAATCACAATCGACCCTACACTCACATGAGAGTACGTGTCTCACCTCAATATAGCGTCACATAGTGATATACCGGGGTTTCGAACCCGCTGGTCATTACCCACACCCATTACTTAACTCGACTCAGCTCGAAGACTAGTCCGCAATGCCTTTGACATGAGAATCGGTCTCCACGGGTGTAGAATCTGATCAAAACCAATAGAAAAAAATCAAAATAGTCTAAAGGAACATAACCCAATCGAAACAACTCGAATTACACCAAAAACCATAAAGTTGCCAAAACCCGACCCTCGGTCTGCTTTTTGAAAAATTACAAAAGTTACATTTTCAGAATCTTATCTCAACATGAGTCCACACATATAAAGTTTGTCAAAATCGAACTCCGTTTGCCAATTCAAATCAATGATTTTCAATAACCCAAGCTTAGAGCAAAAACCTCCATTAATACACCTCCAAACCTCCATTTTCAGGTATTAACTCCATAATTTAACAATATAATAACACAAATTGAGTCCATGAATGCTTACCTAAAGAATCCCTTTGATTTCCTCCTCAAAATTACCTAACTCGCCTCTTAGTTCTAAGCTCCAATGTGTTATAACATTCTGAAATTCAAAACCTTCATTTGCTATATCACTGACGCCTTTTCCGCTTCTGCGGGCCTAGACTCACACCTGCGTGTCTGCTTCTGTGTTATTTTGGTCGCTTCTTCGACAATCCACTTAACCGTCCACATCGCTTCTGCGGCTCAGGTCTCGCACCTGCGAGAGCGCTTAAGCCGTATCCTTTTTGCTCCTGCGAGAATCCCCAATCGCCCATCTTCCGCGAGCCCGCCCCTGCGATATTCTTACCGCTTCTAGGTTTTTCCCAGCCAACCTCAAACTCGCTTCTGTGAGATTATACTCACTTCTACGGAGCCGCTTCTGCGGTTCCCCATCCGCAGAAGCGGAACTGCTGCTGCAACTTATACCAACAATCCAAAATATCAAAATTTCTTCCGTTAGGCCCTCCGAAAACATCCCGAGGCCCCCAGGACCTCAACCAAAAATATAAATCCACTCTAAATCATCACACGAACTTGTTCCAATCATAAAAACACACCCTCAAATACATGAATCATCAAATTAAGGCCGGTTCAAGCCTAAGATTCAACAAAAACTTCCGAAACCTACATTCTATCAAAAACCCAAACAAACGATGTCCGAATGACCTGAAAATTTGCAAACATATCCAAAATCACCTAACGAAGCTACTACAACTGTCGGAATTCCATTCCGACTCCCAGATCAAAATCTCACCTATCGATCGGATTTCGCAAAAAAACGAGGTGGTAACTCTCGTGACGACGGGCCGGGTCGTCACATTCTCCCCCACTTAAGAAAATGCTCGTCCTCGAGTGGGTCAAGAAACATACTTGGAAACTCAAATAAGTGAGGATATATGCTCCGTATCTCTTGCTCGATCTCCCAAGTGGCCTCCTCCACGGGTTAACCTCTCCACTGAACCTTCATTGATACAATGTCCTTGGATGTCAATCTCCTCACATGACGGCCCAAAATAGCTATAAGATCCCCATCATAGGTCAAGTCATCATCAAGCTGAATAGTACTAAAATCCAACACATGCGATGGGTCGCCAACATATTTCCGGAGCATAGATACATGAAACACTGGATGAACTCCTGATAGATTGTGTGGCAAAGCAAGCATATAGGCTAACTCTCCAATCCTCCCGAGAATCTCAAAAGGGCCAATGAATATCGGACTGAGCTTTCCTTTCTTTCCAAATCTCATGACGCCTTTCATAGGCAAAACCTTCAGCAAGACCTTCTCACCCACAGAATAAGATACATCCCGAACCTTCCGGTCCGCATAATTCTTTTGGCGCAAATGAGCTATGTGAAGTCTCTCCTGAATTACCTTTACATTTTCCAATGCATCCTGGACTAACTCTATCCCCAAAAACCTAGCCTCACCGAGCTCGAACCAACCAACTGGAGATCTACTCCGTCTCCCAAACAAAGCCTCATACGGCGCTATCTGAATACTAGACTGGTAGCTGTTGTTATAGGCAAACTATGCGAGAGGCAAATAATTAGCCCATGAACCACCAAAATCAATAACACAAGCTTGCAACATATCCTCTAAGATCTAAATAGTACGCTCGGACTGCCCGTCCGTCTGAGGATAAAATGCAGTACTCAACTCAACCTAGGAGCCCAACTCACACTGAAATGTCCTCCAGAAGTGCAAAGTAAACTGAGTACCCCTGTCTGATATGATAGAAATCGGGACTTCATGCAATCTCATAATCTCCCGAATGAATATCCCAGCTAACCACTCCGAGGAGTATGTAGTACACACAAGAATGAAGTGAGCTGACTTGGTCAGCCTATCCACAATCACCCAAACTGAATCAAACTTCCTTGTTGTCCGAGGGAGTCTCCTAACAAAGTCCATAGTGATCTTTTCCCACTTCCACTCGGGAATATCAATACATTGAAACACACCACCAGGCCTCTGGTGGTCATACTTGATCTACTGACAGTTGAGGCACCGTGCTACATGACTCACAATGTCCATCTTCATCTTCCTCCACCAATAATGCTATTTCAAGTCCTGGTACATCTTTGCGGCACCTGGATGGATAAAATACCGCGACCTATGGGCCTTCTACAATATCAACTCACGAAGGCCATCAACATTGGGCACGCATATCCGACCCTGCATCCTCAATACACCATCACTATCAATAGTGACATCTCTGGCATCATTATGCTGAACTCTGTCCTTAAGGACAAGCAAGTGTGGATCATCATACTGGCACTCACGAATACGATC
This sequence comes from Nicotiana noctiflora, assembly GCA_032618575.1. NCBI lineage: Eukaryota > Viridiplantae > Streptophyta > Magnoliopsida > Solanales > Solanaceae > Nicotiana > Nicotiana noctiflora. The sequence goes on from JASVEL010003563.1 coordinate 84,276, forward strand.
ATATAAAGAAGACCAAGAAACAACACAAGCCAACACCCTGCTGGGCTGTGAAATATCTAACCTCACTAACCGGTTGGCCAACGCCTGAACATCATAAGCAAATGGTCTCCCCCCAGCTGGAATATATGCCAAGCTGCCCATACTGACTGCCTTTCGGCTCAAAGCATCGGCCACCACATTGGCCTTCCCCGGATGATATAGAATTGTAATGTCATAATCCTTGAGCAACTCAAGCCATCTCCGTTGCCTCAAATTAATATCCTTCTGTCTGAATAAATGCTGGAGACTATCATGATCGGTATACACCTCACAGGATACGCCGTACAAATAGTGCCTCCAAATCTTCAATGCATGAACTATGGCAGCTAACTCTAAGTCATGAACAAGGTAGTTCTTCTCATGAGGCTTCAACTGAAGAGAAGCATAAGCAATCACTCTACCCTCCTACATAAATACACAACCCATCCCCACTCTCGAGGCATCACAATACACGGTATATGAACCTGAAGCTGATGGCAAAACTAATATTGGAGCTATGGTCAAAGCTGTTTTGAGCTTCTGAAAGCTCTCCTCGCACTCATCCGATCGCACGAATGCTGCATCCTTCTGCATCAACCTAGTCAAAGAAGAAGCAATGGATGAAAATCCCTGAACAAACCGGCGATAATACCCCGCCAAACCAAGGAAACTCCTGATCTCCGTAGCTGAGGACGGTCTAAGCCAAATCTGCACCGCCTCTATCTTATTTAGTTCAACCTGAATACCATCACGAGACACCACATTACCCAAAAAAGCTACTGACTCAAGCCAAAACTCGCACTTGGAGAACTTAGCATACAATTTCTCCTCCCTCAACCTCTGCAACACAATGCTCAAATGCTGAGCGTGCTCCTTCTGGCTATGAGAGTATACTAGAATATCATCAATGAACATGATCACGAATGAATCCAAATATGACCTGAACACACTGTTCATCAGATGCATGAACGCTGCTGGGGCATTGGTTAGCCCAAAAGACATCACAAGGAACTCATAGTGCCCATATCTAGTCCTGAATGCAGTCTTCAAAATATCAGAGTCCCTAATCTTCAGCTGATAATAGCCTGAACGAAGATCAATCTTCGAGAACACCCTCGCTCCCTAGAGCTGATCAAATAAATCATCAATGCGGTTGAGGATACTTGTTCTTCACTGTTACCTTGTTCAGCTGTCTATAATCAATGCATATCCACATATAACAATCTTTCATCTTAACAAATAACATTGGTGCACCCCACGGTGATACACTAGGGCGAATGAACCCCTTATCCAAAAGCTCCTAAAGCTGTTCTTTGAATTCCTTCAACTCAGCTGGTGCCATCTGGTAAGGAGGAATAGAAATGGGCTGAGTGTCCGGCACCAAGTCAATACCAAAATCGATGTCCCTGTCCGGTGACATACCCGACAGGTCTAATGGGAAAACATCTGGAAAGTCCCGCACAATAGGCATAGAATCAATGCTAGGAGTATCAGCTCCCACATCCCTCACAAAGGCTAGATACGACAAACATCCATTTTCAACCATTCTCTGAGCCTTTAAGAACGAAATAACATGGGTAGGGGAGTAATCAGTCGAACCCCGCCACTCAATCTGAAGAATACCAGGAATAGCCAATGTAACTGTCTTGGCATGACAGTCCAATATAGCATGACACAGGGACATCCAGTCCATGACCAAAATCACATCGATATCCACCATATCTAACAATACAGATCCACATGGGTCTTCAGACCCCCAATTGAAACAACACAGGATCTGTAGACATGATCCATAATAATCGTATCACCTACTAGGGTTGATACACGAGCAGGAAAATCAAGATTACCACGGGTCGCACCCAAATGATGTGCAAAATAAGAAGACACGTACGAATATATGGACCCGGGATCAAACAAAACAGAGGCATCTCTATGACAAACCGAAATGATATCTGTAATCACTATATCGGAGGAAACACCATCATGCCTATCAGGGAGTGCATATAAATGTTCCTGGCCACCACTCGATCGCTCCTCACCTCTGGGACGACCTATAGAAGACTGACCTCTACCTCTACTAGCTTGAGATGGTGTTGAAGAGGAGGGCTGATCCCTCTGCTGAGACCTATCACTGCAAAATTGAGGGCACTTCCTCCCAATGTGGCCAAACTCGCCACACTCATAACAACTGCCCGACGCTAGAGAAGGGGACTGAAGGGAACCCCTCGCCGTAGATGAACCCTGGCCGAAGAAGTATGTGATGTACTCAGAGAAGGGAGGGCACTAAGTGAAGACCGGCCTTGCTGGAAACCCTGACGGCCACGACCAGAAGAAGCTATACAATGCTCTGGCCCCCCTAACTGAGAAGGTCTACATGAGCGACCTCTGCCCTGATGAAACTGCCCCCTGGATGGAGCACCACTAAAGCTGCCAGAACCTTGAGGCCTCTTGGCCTCCCTCTCCTCTCGCTCATGGCGACGATCCGCCTCAATAGTGCGTGCCATATCAACAACCTGCTTAAAGGATGATGCCAATACTCTCTCTCTGGTCATCAGGATACGAATAGAATAGTTGAGGCCATTAATGAACCTCCTGATCCACTCCCGATCTGTCGGGATCATCCAAGTAGCATGCCTAGCCAACCGAGTATACCTCACTCATACTGAGTCACTGACATATCGCCTTGCACTAGCCACTCAAACTGGCGGCATAGCTCCTCTTGACAAGACTGAGGCACATACTTCTCTAAAAGAGAGTGGAAAATTGCTGCTAAGTAAGAGGTGCTGCCCCTGCAGGCCTACGCCTCTCAAACTCCTCCCACCAATCGAATGCTAGACGAGAAACCTGGAAGGTAGTAAATGAAACACAGCTGGACTCAAGAATCCCAACTGTACATACCATCCTCTGACACTTGTCTAAGAAACCCTAGGCATCCTCGCCCTCAGTACCACTAAATGAAGGTGGATGAAGTCTACCAAATCTCTCCAAGTGACGCTGCTCGTTGTTAGGCATCACCGGTACAACATACTTTAGGGCTGGCGCAACTGGCACAACTGGAACAGCCAGTGCAACTGCCTGAGCTGAGACTGCCTCTGGCGTCTAAAGTCCCTGCACAACTTGCTATGGTGTGCGAGCTGCGGGGGTCTGATGACCACCCCCAGTCTGGGATGTCGCTGCTGTAGCTGTAGCTGATACTACCTGAGCTAATCCAGTACAGACTGATAATATCTGGACCAAAGTCTCTTGAAGGCCAAGAATAACAATAGGCACTGCCGGTGCTTGAGTGAATGCTAGTGGAGCCTCAACCACTGGGGGCTAATCCTGAATAGGGGGAACAGGTAGGTCTACTAGCACTGCCCGTACCACTCTACCATGACCACGACCTCGACCATAGCCTCTAGCTGGTGGAAATGGTTGTCATCCACCTCGTCCTGTAGCACGAGTCCTCGCCATCTGCGAGAGAATAGAATATAGAAGTTCAGTTCTCGGAACAACAAAACCGCATGATAGAGTTCAAGAAATATGAAGTGTTTCGTAAAGGTCTGCAGCCTCCCGAGGATAAATACAAACGTCTCCGTACCGATCCGCTCTGATACCAACTTGTCACAACCCTAAAACCCGATCGTGATGGCACCTAGCACATTGCTATGGCAGCCCGACCAATCGTTCATAACACAGAGCTATTAGCTCTCACTTTACCCTTTTTAGCATAAACAATAATAAGAGAATGATATAAATCTAGCACATCGGGAAACGACATCCCAAAACCAGTCCACCGAATCAGGAGTCATAAGTCATGAGCCTCTACCAGAATATATAGCTGTGATAGTGTATACAACTGTGATTACAAGTGAAGAATAGTCTAAAGAAACAAAAAATAGACTGGAGAGTCAGGTTCTGCGGACGCTAGCAGCTACCTTGACAATCCAAATGAAGCACTCCGAGCGGCTGGAGAGTCAGCTCTGCTGTGATGTACCTGGATCTGCACATAAGTGCATGAAGTAGTGTGAGTACTTCCAACTCAGTGGTAATAAGCAAGGGTAAGACAACGAAGGTAAGAAAACCCAATAAAGCACTAAGCAAGGCTATACAACAATATTATTCAACAATTATCAACATGATCAGAATCATAACCAGCAATATCAGCTAACTGTATAATAAGTATAGCTAAATGCAATGTATAAATATGACCGCTACGGCGCGTTTCTCGATCCATTCGGGTACCAATGCTCACTATGGGGGTTCAGACTCCAGAGGGGCTCCTATAGCCCAAGCACAATACCATTATATGCTGCGGGGCGCAGCTCGATCCACTACCAATCCAGCTACATGTAATGCAAGCCCACAGGCACAAAAATTTGAAATCTCTTTTTATTATTTACAGTAGAAAATAGTGTTTTGGAAATTCCAGAGTTTGGAAAATCATTTTAGACAGTAATAGCTAAGGACTGGTATCAGAATAACATGCTAATATCATAGAAATAATAGTAACGATCCTCGCAAGATCCCAATAACTGGCTCGTAGCCCAAAGATATCCACAACCATCCAAGTATGAGGTTTACCGGCTCAATAATAGCCAACAACACAGTATAGTATTACCAGGTCAGACTAAGCTGTAGACCCCAATCACAATTGACCGTGCACTCACAGGAGAGTACGTGTCTCGCCTCAATACAACGTCACATAGTGATATACCGGGGTTACAAACCCGCTGGTCATCACCCACACACATTACTCACCTCAACTCGGCTCGAAGACTAGTCTGCAATGCCCTTGCCATGAGAATCGGCCTCCATGGATGCAAAATTTGATCAAAACCAGTAGAAACACATCAAAATTAGCTAAAGGAACATAACCCAATCGAAACAACTCGAATTATACCAAAAACCATGAAGTTTCCGAATTCACTACTCGAAAATGAATTCTTATCTCAACACGAGTCCATACATATAAAGTTTATCAAAATCGGACTCCGTTTGCCCATTCAAATTAATGATTTTCAATACCCCAGGCTTAGAGCAAAAACCTCCATTAATACACCTCCAAACCTCTATTTTCAGGTATTAACTCCATAATTTAACAATATAATAACATAAATTGAGTCTATGAATGGTTACCAGAAGAATCCCCTCGATTTCCTCCTCAAAATAGCCTAACTCGCCTCTTAGTTCTTAGCCCCAATGTGTTATAAAATTTTGAAATTCGAAACCTTCATTTCCTATATCACTGACGCCTTTTCTGCTTTTGCTGTCCTAGACTTGCACCTGCGAGTCCGCTTCTGCATTATTTTGGTCGCTTGTATGACAATCCACTTAACCGCCCACATCACTTATGCGGCTCAGGTCTCGCACCTCTGAGACCACTTTCCGCTCCTGCGAGAATCCCCAATCGCCAATCTTCCGCTTCAGCGACCAAGGGCTCGCTTCTGCGAGCCCGCCCCTGTGATATCCTTACCACTTCTGTGGTTTGGTCCGGTCAACCTCAAACTTGATTCTACGAGATTATACTCACTTTTGCGGTTCCCCATCCATAGAAGTGAAACTCCTGCTACAACTCATACCAGCAATCCAATATATCAAAATTTCTTCCGTTAGGCCCTCCGAAAACATCCTGAGGTCCCCGAGACCTCAACCAAATTCACAAATCCACTCTAAATCATCACAAAAACTTCTTCCAATCATAAAAACACACCCTCAAACACATGAATCATCAAATTATGGCCGGTTCAAGCCTAAGATTTAACCAAAACTTCCGAAACCTATATTCCATCAAAATCCCGACCAAACGATGTCCGCATAACCTAAAAATTTGTAGACATATCCAAAATCACCTAATGAAGCTACTGCAACTATCGGAATTCCATTCCAACTCCCGGATCAAAATCTCACCTATTGATCGGATTTCGCCAAAATTCCAACTTAGCCAATTCAAGCCTATTTCTACACCAGACCTCCAAATTCAATTCTGATCATTCCCAAGTCACAAATCACCTCATGGAACTAACCAAATCATCAGAATTTGATTCAGAGCCCTATAACCACATAGTCAACTCCAAGTTGATTTTTCATAAACAAGCTTCACTCAAAAGGGCTATATGCCTCATTTTCAACCAGAATCAATCCCAATTCACCCGATAAACTCTAATACAGATATAGAAACATGAAACATATAAATTAAGGGGTAACGAGGTGGTAACTCTCGTGATGACGGGCCGGGTCGTCACACTTATTTTGGACCATATTTGGTTATGCCTAGTGATTCCTTGAGTACTCATGTATATGTGTCTATACTGGTGGGTGATTCTATTGTGGTAGATTGTGCCCATTGTTTGTGTACAGTTGTGATTGGTGGTCCAGAGACCCGAGTAGATTTGTTACCTTTGGATATGGTTTATTTTGATGTCATATTGAGGATGGACTGGTTATCACCTTACCATGCTATCTTGAACTATCATGCCAAGACCATGACCCTAGAGTTGCTGGGATTACCTTGTATAGAGTGGATATGATTCCTGGTCATTCCACTCGTAGGGTTATCTCATATATGAAGGCTCGACATATGGTTGAAAAGGGATGTTTTGGCTATTCTATGTATGTTAGTGATTCTAGTGCCGAGGTTCCTTCTATGGATTTTGTGCCTGTTGTCGAGAGTTTTTTGAGGTATTTCCTTTAGAACTTCAGGTGATCCCACCAGACAGGGATATTGGCTTTTGTATTGATTTGGCTCTGGGCACTGAACCCATTTCTATCCTGCCATATCGTATGACCCCGCCTGAGTTGAAAGAATTGAATGAGCGGTTGCAAGACTTGCTTGATAAGGGGTTTAATAGATTTAGTGTCTCACCTTGGGGTATGCCAGTGTTGTTTGTTAATAATAAGGATGGATCTATGAAGATTAGGGCATCCGATGTCCCTAAGATAGCTTTCCGCACTAGGACCAGATATTATGAGATCTTGGTGATGTAATTTGAGTTGACCAATGCCCCAACACCTTTCATGGATTTGATGAACCGAGTGTTCAAGCCTTACTTGGATTCCTTTGTTATAGTCTTTATTGATGATATTTTGATCTATTCCCACAGTTGGGAAGAGCATGAGCAGCATCTTTGAGTCACTCTTCAGACTCTAAGAAATAGCCAGTTGTACGCTAAGTTTTCAAAGTGTGAGTTTTGGTTGAGTTCACTTGCATTGTTGGGCCATGTTGTTTCAACATATGGTATTCAGGTGGATCTGAAGAAGATAGTCAAGACTTAGCCTTGACCCACAACAACTACAAAGATCCGTGGTTTCTTAGGTTTGGTGGGCTATTACCATTGGTTTGTAGATGGGTTTTCATCTATTGTAGCCCCGATGACTAGGTTAACCTAGAAGGGTGCCCATTTTAGGTGGTCGAACGGGTGTGACGCAAGCTTTTAGAAGCTCAAGGCAGCTTTGACTACGGCTCCATTGTTCGTATTGCGTACATGTTCAGGGCCATATACAGTTTATTGTGATGTATCTCATATTGGACTTGGTGCGGTGTTGATACAGGATGGAAAATTCATTGCGTATGCTTCGCGATAGTTGAAGATTCACGAGAAGAATTATCCAGTTCATGATTTGAAGCTAGCATCCATTGTTTACTTGCTAAAGATTTGGAGGCACTATTTATATGGTAGGTCATATGAGGTGTTCATGGATCACAAGAGTCTGCAGTACTTGTTCAAGAAGGAGGAGCTAAATTTGAGGTAGAGAATGTGGTTAGATCTACTAACACTCTATGATATCACCATCTTATATTATCGAGGAAAGGCCAATTTAGTGGCCAATGCTTTGAGTAGAAAGTCAGTCAACATAGGCAGTCTTGCATATATTCCCGACGGTGAGAGACTACTTGCTTTGGATGTTTAGGCTTTACCCAATTAGTTCGCGAGGTTGGTTGTTTTTGAGCTAACTGTATGTTACCTTGTACAGTCGCTCGTTCTACATTATTTGAGCGTATCGGAGATCGGTAGTATGATGACCCTCATTTGTGTGTCCTTAGGGACACAACGCTGCACGGTAGTTCCAAGCAGGTTACAGTAGGAGATGATGGATTTTTGAGGATGCAGAGTCGGTTTGTGTGCTTAATGTGGATGGACTTCAAGAGTTCATTCTAGAGGAGTCCCATAGTTCTCGGTACTCTATTTATCCGGGTGTCGCTAAGATGTATCAGGACTTGCGGTAGCATTACCAGTGCAGGAGGATGAAGAAGGATATTATTGCATATGTGGTTCGATGTTTGAATTGTCAACAGGTAAAGTACGAGCACTAGAGACCTGGTGGTTTGTTTAAGAGGATTGAGATTCTTGAGTGTAAGTGGGAGCATATCACTATGGACTTCACTGTTAGACTCCCACGGACTCAGAGGAAGTTCGATGCAGTGTGGGTTATTGTTGATATGTTGACCAAGTCAGCACATTTTATTCCTGTGGGAGTTTCATATTCTTCTAAGCCGTTGGAAAAGATCCACATCCGAGAGATTGTTTTTCTTCATGGTGTGCCACTGTCTATCATTTCTAACTGAGGTACGCAGTTTATCTCACATTTATGGAGAGTAATTCAATGTGAGTTGGGCACACGGGTCGATTTGAGCATAATATTTCATCCTCAAACGGATGGGAAGTCCGAGCATACCATTCAAACTTTGGAGGATATGCTCTGAGCTTATATTATTGACTTGGAGGCTCGTGGGATCAGTTATTTCCTTTAGCGAAGTTTCCCTACAACAATAGTTAATAGTCGAGCATCTAGATGACTACCTATGGCAGAGGCTCGCTCTTGAATAGGATGCCTTTAACAAAGTTAAGATCATTTAGAATAGGCTTTGTACAGCTCAGTCCAAGTAATAGAGTTATTTCGTCCGTAAGGTTCATTACGTGGTATTCATGGTCAGCGAGCAGGTGTTGCTTCGGGTGTGGCATATGAAGGGTGTGATGAGATTTGGAAATAAGGGCAAGCTAAACCTTATATTCATTGGTCCTTTTGAGATTCTTGATCGAGTGGAATAAGTGGCTTACATACTTGCGTTGCCGCCAAGTTTATCAACAATGCATCTAATGTTTCATGTGTTCATGCTTCAGAAGTATTAGGGCGTTCCATCCCACTTGTTAGACTTAAGCACTGTTTAGTTGGACAAGGACTTGTCCTATGAAGATGAGCCTGTAGCTATTCTAGACCGGCAGGTTCGTCAGTTGAGATTGAAGAGTTTTCCTTCAGATCGTGTTTAGTGGAGGGGTTAGCCTGTTTAGGCAGCGACCAGGGAGTCCGAGTTCGATGTGCAAAGCCGAGAGCCCCATCTTTTCTCCAACTTAGGTACTTTTCTTATGTTCATTCGAGGATGAACGATTGTTTTAGAGGTAGAGAATATGATGACCAAAAGGTCATCACTCATTGGAAGTAAATTCTGTGTTTTCATGCCATAAAAACCTTTTTTTGTCTCACCTCGATTTGCATGCGTAGTTTGAGTGTGTTTCTAGAAATATATTACATGAAATCTGAGTAAAATAAGGAAATTGGCCTTTAAAATTGGTTAAATTTGATTTTGGTCAACATGCATGGTAAACAGACCCGGACTCGTGATCCAACAGTCTCTTTTGGTCTGTAGTAAAATATGGGACTTAGGCGTATGTCCGTAATAAAATTCCGAGGTCCAAGCCCGACAAATAAACTTTTGAAAGAAATTATTTAACTGAAATTATAATATTTTTTAAAAATTTAAACTTGTTTGAATTTGATGGTATCGGGCCCGTGTTTTGGTTACAGAGCCCGGTACAGGTCTTGTAAAATAACTAAAGTTGAATCTGTGATATTTGGTGAGAATCGGAGTTCCTTTGGTATATATCAGACCTTTATTTGAGAAAATAGAAATTTTGATGTTCATGAGTAATTTTATGAATATGAGGGTTAATTTATTGTTGTTAATGTTATTTTGATTATTTGATAGCACGAGCAAGTCCGCATGCTATTTTTGGACTTGCGTGCATGTTTTGTTCGGAACCCCGAGAGCTCGGGTGAGTTTTGGATAGGCCACAGAGTGAAATTGGACTTAGAAAAATTGATGGTGTGTTACAGGTCTCTAGTGAAATGCGAGCTCGTATTTGCGAAGTAATATTGCAATTGCGATGATGGGCTGGGCAGGGAGACCTTCGCATTTGAGAAACTTGATGTCACAAATGCGACTTCAGCAGGGATCACAATTGCGAATGGTAGTTTGCATTTATAAAGAATGTAGGGCAGTCCTACCTTCGCATTTGCGAAGCCTGTGCCGCATTTGCAAGTTTGCATTTGCGAACCTGACTTCGCAAATGCGATAACTGCACTTGTGAAAATTATAACTTGGATGAAATTTCTTCATTTTTCAAACTCTCTCAAACCCTAAACTCTCTTGGGCAATTTTCCAAAGAAATGTTCTTCTCTAAATCATTATTAAGTCATTTCTAACTCCTTTCTTTCAATCTAGTCCATCTTTTTACATGATTTCATTTCAAAATCAAGGTTTTTTTCATGGGAAATTGGGTATTTTTTATAGAACATAAAATTTTCCAATTTTAAGGATTTGGTCCTCGATTTGAGGTCGGATTTCAAAACAAATTATATATTTGAGTTCGTGGGTGAATATTTGATTAGGTTTTTGTTCTAACCTCGTGTTTTGACCAATTTGGCCCGAGGTTGATTTTTGACTTTTTGGTGAAATCATTAGAAAAACTATTTTCATGCATTAGAATTGGGTTATTTTAGTATTTATTGGTATCGTTAAGTAAATTGTAACTAGATACAAGTAAAATAGAAGTGGAATCAAAGGGTAAATCGGTAGCAGAGGCTTGATTGTGTTCGTGGAATTGAGGTAAGTGTTTGGTCTAACCTTAGCTTGAGGCAATAAAGTCTTGGTCTTATATTTTATGTGTTAATTATTGAGTACGACGTATAGGTGTGGTGACGAGTATCTATACATTGGTGTCAAGCATACCTGTGAGTCTTATACTATGACTGTTTTGACTTTGCTATATATTATCTATACTTAATATGTTGATTATTAATGTTGAACAAGGCTTATGGAAGTATTCATGGTAATTAAACATTTTAGACCATTGACTCAAGTTGATATTTGTGTTTAGAAGTTATTGTGGAAATGAGAAGAGATTTATGATATTGTTTCCCTTGCCGTGATGTTATTGCTTATGATATATTTCCCTTGCTTGGATATTATTGTTATACCATTGTTCCTTGAAGGGATTCTATTGTGATTTTTATTGATTCCCTTGACCGAATATCATGTGATTGTTGCTTAGGTAAGGATAGGTAGAACGCCTGAATGGTGATGCCGTGCTTAATATTTATGAGTGATTAATGAACGAAGGGTGATGCCATGTCGATATTGCGAATGTAAAATCTTAAAGGGTGATGCCATGCCATGCCATGATATGAGTGATAATGCATGAAGGATAATGTCGTGCCGTGATTATGTGAGCTAAAAGCCCGAAGGTTGATACAGTACCAAATCTATTGACTATTATGGTGGGAATAAGAGTAAAAGTGCGAAGGGTGATGCCGTGCACTTGTTATTGTTCTCCTTATTCTTGCTTATAGTTGAATTTTATTGTTCTTTATGCTTATCCCCTGAAATTCTGTTTGTACTTGTTATTCCCTGCAACATGTTTCCCCTTCCCATCTTGAACTAGCAGTTTCAATTATTATTAGTATTTGTCGTATATGATTTAACTGCACAGGTTTATTTGGTAGTCTTGTCCTAGCCTTGTCATTACTTAACCGAGGTTAGGCTCGACACTAACCAACACATGGGTTGGTTATGCTGATACTACACCATGTACTATTTGCAGATCCCGGTGGTAGAGCTTTTGGACCACAGTGAGGCTGCTACCTTCAGTCCAGCGGATACCCGAGGTAGTCCTATATATGTCTGCAGGCCTTGGCGTCCCTTTCTATCTTTCCATTCTATTTTACTATTTCAGAGACAGACTTCTATTTTTCTATTCGGACTACTATTTGTAGTATTTGTTGGTGGTCCATGACATTATGAAAACAATTCTGGGTAGAGTTGTATTTTGGGATTTGTACTAGTATTTAGTTATATAATCAGAATTTTGTCTTCCGCATTTCTTTTGTTATTATTGTTATTTCATTGTTGATTGATTGTTAATTGAGATTGTTAAAAGCTTAGGGAAATAGGGTAATAAAATATATAACATTCGGTTTGCATAGCTTTCACGAGTAGGCGCTATAATGACTCTCGAGAGCAGAAAATTTGGGTCGTGACATGTGAACATGGAGTTCTTTGTGCACCAGGTTGCCCTTTTCTTATAATAAATCTATCCTAGAAATATTAAGAAATGTTTGAGGATTGAAATAATCAAGTGTCATGTGGAAACTAGGAAAGCAAACCGTGAACAACGATAAATCTGACAATAAAAGAGACACATACATTTAATGTGGTTCGGTCAATTTGACCTACATTCATGGTGGAGATGAGAAATCCACTATATAAAAGAGAGTACAAAATATCGAGAGAACAACCTCACTAAGAGTCAAACACAAGTGGGATACTAACACTTGTTCCGTAAAGTTCACCCCCTAAATACGACTCTTGTGATAACCCAAAGGGTCATCTCGGGTTTTAGAACCCAATTCTGGGTTTTGAGGACTCCAAAAACTCATCCTACTCCTCTTCAATCTGTGTGTGAAGTCCGGGCTTATTTTTGAAAAGTCTTTGTGCGAAACTTTTTAGAAAATAGTAAATTTTGCCTTAAAAAGTAATTTTATTTGACTTCGATCAACTTTTTTAGTGAATGGATCCTGACTTATGTTTTGACGGTCCTACAGGATCCATAATAAAATATGGGACTTGGGCGTATGCCCAGAATTGAATTCTGAAGCCCTAGCCCGATTAATTAATTTTTGTTAAAAATTAGTGAACTAAAAATCTAAGGATTTGAAGAAATTTAATAATGATTGATCATAATGGTATCAGGCTCTTATGTTGGTTCCGAAGCCCGTTACAGGTCCAATATAGCATTTATGTGATGTTTTTAAAATTTTGTGACAAATAGGACTGATTTGAAGTGATTCGGACGTCCAGTTGTAAAAATAGGAATTTCAAATGTTCTAAATAATTTCATGTGTTTTGGTGTTAAATACGTACTTTTAGATGTTATTTAGACAATTTGATAACACGAACAAGTTTGCATAATGATGCTAGACTTGTGTGAGTATTTGGTGAGGAGCCCCGAGGACATGAGTGAGTTTCAGACATGCGTTGGGAGTGAAAACACTCTAGTTTTTTTGGTATTTTTGGGCAAGTGTTGTAGGTCTAGCAAATGCAAGGATTTTTTCGCATTTGCGAGGAAGGCTTCACAATTGCGAGGAAGCATGAGATGGGCAGTCATCACATTTGCGACATTTCCTTCGCATTTGCGACCCTTTTATCACATTTGCGACTCTTGTAGAGGGAGCCCAGGTTCGCATTTGCAATGGTTTTTTTCACAATTGCGGCCTTCGTATTTACGAACCCGGTGTTGCAAATGCGACTTCAGAGGCTTGGGCATAGCTTTATAAATGGGACTTAAGCCATTTATTTAAATTCACTTCTAAACTTGGGCGATTTTGGAGCTTCCAAAGAGGGGATTTCAACCTAGCATTTGTGAGGTAAGTTATTTCCACTTATGTGAGTTTAATACTTTGATTTTGGGTAGATTAATACATAAAGATTGCTGAAAATCATGAAATTAAAGAAAAATCTTGGGTATTGTTAAAAATAAGATCTAACCATGAAATTTGTTACGGAATGGAGTAAAAGTTATATATTCTTGATCCTTAGGTTATGGGTAAAAACTTTTTTAAATAATTTCCACAATCCGGACACGTGGGCCGGAGATGAATTTTAGGAACTATGCATTTAAGGTTGGGAAACTACTCTAATAGCCAGAATATGAACTCTTGAGCTTGTATTGACTAGTTCTTACCCCATTTGATTAGTTTTGGATCATTCTTAAATGAGGGTTTTAAGCATGTTCTTAAATTTGGAATTAAGCTTTAGAGCAATGCGAGTCTCCTTTCCAATCTTGTAAGAGGGAAATAAACCCTCAGGTGAATTGAATAAATGTATGTGATTGCCTGTAGGGGCTACGTACGTACGTGGTGACGAGAGTCTGTGCATAGCTACTATTAAGCTAATTTTTCGGGTAGTTTAGGATGCGTATCATGCCATACTTGCAAATGCTTACGTTCTTGCTTACTACTGAGATCACTTAGGGCACATTAGGGATTGTAAATATATATAAACATATGTAGGCACTTACTTGAGAACTTGTATGAATTTATTTGACTATAAATGCACCTTTGTGTGCCTTCTTAATAATAATTTCTATTTGTCGATCGGGTCGATCGCCTCGGTAGAAAGAGATGCATCTATGGTTCATGCAATTCGACCCTATGGCAGTGCACAATTATGATTATGTTGGATCGAGCCGTACGACCTCGGTATAGTGTGCTCATGTTATTTATGTGGAATTCCCTATGACTTACTCTGTTAAAATGCCTTAAGTAAGTTATCATATCACATGAGTGAGTCCGATATATGTTTCTCCTTGTTCTGAATATGTCATTATATACATGTTATCCATGCTTAGTGTAAACCTTATATATTATTGATATTGACCTTAGTAAGTGTCAAGTTTACCCCTCATCACTACTTTTTCGAGGTTAGGCTGGATACTTGGTAGGTGCATGCTGTTTATGTACTCATACTATGCTTATGTACTTAACTGTACAGGATCTGAGGTAGGTGCAACTAGTTACACCTTTGGCGCGCGTTCCTGATTACTGGTCGAGATCTGATGGTGAGATGCCCCTTCTTAGCTGTTTAGCAGCATACTGGTGTCACGCCCCAAATCGAGGGACATGACCGGCGCCTGACCGGGTTGCCCCAGTCAAGCGGACCTGGGTGCCTTTCATTCCCACGCGTTACCCCTGTGTTGATTGCTTCTCATTAACCAAATATCTCACTAACCATGAATGATTTTACATTAAACAAATAAAACCATACGAGTAATTCATTAACAAGTTTGCAGTTTTTACAATGCCCGACATAACATAATATATACATAAGACTGGAATCCCACAGTTTACATGTCTATAGAGCCTCTAGGATACAAAAAGGGGAATACAATACTTGCCGGTAACAAGGCTCCGGCTATACCTTGCAAAAACCCAAAAAGAAACCTAAACAAAAGTGGCATGAATCACACAGGGCCCCGAGGAAGAAAGGGGCTTACCAAAACGGGCAGTAGAAGGTGAAGAATACTACTGCCGATGCGCTGAAGTGCCTGCTATTGAACCACCAACAATCATAACACGAATGTAGCGTCCCCGGCAAAAGGGACGTCAGTACACTTGAATTGTACTGGTATGTATGGACAAACTTTGTCCCAAGTAAACTCAAACCATTGAATTACATCATGAATTAATTAAGCCAGCCAACCAAGTTTTCCACATTTTTCCTTATTTCGGATAATTCTCAACACAAAGCACCTTCTAAGATCAACATATTGAACAACAACCAATTAATCACGTAAAGCACAAGTAGTCACACAAAGGGGCAATCAGTGCCCCACAGGTTGCAAACTCTCCTGCTGTCTCCTTCCCAAAAATTAACATCATTGATTTTTGTATAAATTTTCAATAGCGATTTCGATCGCTTTCCATCCTTATTACCCCTGACCACCCTTATTACCTCGGCCACCCTTATCACCCCAACCCACACCTTATTTCTTCATGTTGCGGCGCGCAACCCGATCCCACCGTACGGTTTTCAAACACAACAATCACAAACAGCAGATAAGGTACTACACACAATTACAACAAGTTCAAATAAGCAACTTACACATTGGTTCATGTTCTCAATTACTTCTCAAGCCAATATCACAACCAAGTTACAAGTGTTCCAAAATCGAGAATGTTCATACTTTTATGTTCAATAACTTACCACACCTCAAGTGTTTCGTTTCTTTTCCACAAGGTACCATATATGCCATTATTCGCAATTCTTTTACCAAATTCAGTTCTCATTTGTCTTTCGGCTCATATCTCATATTACATCACTCATAGTTCAACAATAACTTTGAACATCCCAACAACAACATCAAGAATTTCACACAATTTGTCAATTTAACAAGAACCAAACAAATTTCACACATATAGGCGATTTCACAAGAATCAAAATTAGCCATACATACCTGGTACCGAGTTTTCTTCCTTTAACTTCCTACTTTATGCTTACCCAAGATATCCTACTCTTGCCAACCTTGTTCTTGAAGACTCTTACTTCTACTCACTTCTTTTACTAAAAATCAAGTTCAATAATCATGCATGAGTGTAAAATTCCATTTTCAAAAGCTATTATATGCAAACCTCTCATTACCCAATTTAAAACTGAAAATTAGAGAAAATAGCTAGGGTTTTTACCTTGAAAAGATTGGGGAAGTTGAATCCTTGGCCTAGGATCCCTTGGAATTAAGTGGTTGGAACAATCTTTGAAGATGAAGAACTTCTCTCTCTAAAACCCCTCTCTTCTCTCTCTAATTTTGGTAAGATGATATGAGAAAATGAGGGTGAAAGGTGTTATATTAAAGAAGAGATCGGGTCAAAATGTTACAAAAATCTGGGCCCGGGGTCAATTCTGCGGTCGCAGAATCAACATGCGGTCCGCAAAGTGACCGTGGAATGACCTCAAATTTACACAAGTTCTGTTACGGAATGCGACCACAATGCGGTCCGCATTCTTGATCTGCGGTCACAAAGTGCACCGCAGATTCATTATGCGATCGCATATCGACCATATTTTCAACATGATTTTGGGAACCCTTCTGGTAAGCTTTGCGGCAAGAATGCGGTCCGCATAGCAGATTTGCGGTCGCATTCTTGACCGCAAAAATTGACACTTTTCTGGAAAAATTGATTCTCTACATTTTTGAAACTTAAATCATTACCAAGGGTCCGAACGGCGGTGAGCTTTCTACGTATTCCTAACACATTATTCGGACCATGACACTATAGCTACTAGGTTTTATGCACAAAAATTTTATGGGGCCTTACATCCTCCCCCCCTTAAGATCATTCGTCCTCGAATGAGGATTTTGAAATAAATGAGTTGGTTTTGAAAGACATGATATGCAACCATCAAAATTTTGACTAACTCTTATATTTTAGAAAAATTTCGCCGGAGTTTCCTTTGTATTATGGACATATCCACCTGTCAGAGGGCCCCCGAAACACATTACCAAACAACAATACACAAATACAACACTTTTCACAACTGGTATATAGTTTCTTACCTCAACGAATGCACATATTCTATCACATTGTTACTATTGCACATAAATTAGTCACTTCAATGGGTTCTTTCCTTATTTAATCATTTTAATACACTATGTACACATAAACAAACCGTTACCAATCCACACTTACTATTAGTTGCTTATTTAATACATGAATCTTTATAAGGATTTCATTTATCAAGAAAGGTTCAAGTAACCCAAGGCAACAACACATTTAACTCATTACAAAATGAAGGAGACTTCACTAATACTACGAGAGAAACAACTTGGACAAGATGACAGTTACTAGGAGTAGAAAGGTCACCTAATTTCTTCTAGGCTTGATCAAACAAATGGGGGTACTTTTCCTTCATCTCTTTTTCTGCTTCCCATGTGGCCTCCTCAACTTGTTGACTTCGCCACAATACTTTAACAGAGGCAACTTCCTTATTTCTCAACTTACGGACTTGCCTATCAAGAATGGCGACTGGAACTTCTTCATACGACAAATCTTCATTAACCTCAATAGCCTCGACTGGCATGATGGTGGATGGATCTCCAATCACTTTCTTCAACATGGACACATGGAATACCGGGTGCACTGATGATATCTCAGGAGGCAACTCTAGCCTATAAGCAACTTGACCAATCCTTTGAACGATCCGATATGGCCCGACATACCTAGGACTAAATTTCCCTTTCTTTCCGAATCGCATGACTCCCTTCATGGGAGATACCCTCAAGAACACCCAATCATCGACTTGAAACTCCAAATCCCTTCGGCGAACGTCTGCATGGGATTCTTGTCGACTCTGTGCTGTTTTCATTCTTTCCTGAATAACCTTGACCTTTTCCATAGCTTCGTACACCATATCCGGCCCTAGCAATTCCGCTTCACCTACCTCAAACCACCCGATTGGCGACCTACATCTTCTCCCGTACAATGCCTCAAATGGGGCCATCTGAATGCTAGCATGATAGCTGTTATTGTAAGCAAATTCTATCAGTGGCAAGTGTTCATCCCAATTACCTTTAAAATCTAAGACACAAGCCCGCAACATATCTTCAAGCGTCCGAATGGTCCGCTCGGCCTGACCGTCGGTCTGTGGATGGAAAGCTGTGCTGAGATTCACCTGAGTTCCCAAACCTTGCTGAAACTTCTTCCAAAAGTTAGCTGTAAACTGAGCCCCGCGATCCGAGATAATAGAAAGTGGAGTGCCATGAATCCTTACTATCTCCTTGATGTACAACCTTGCGTATTGCTCCGCAGTATCAGTGGACTTAACTGGCAGGAAGTGAGCTGATTTGGTGAGTCGATCCACTATCACCCATATTGAGTCGAACTTACGCCGAGTGCGAGGTAACCCCACTACGAAATCCATATTGATCATCTCCCATTTCCACCTTGGTATTTCTATAAGCTGAGTTAATCCACTAGGCCGTTGATGCTCAGCCTTCACTTGCTGACAGTTCGGGCATTTAGATACAAAGCTTGCCACATCTCTTTTCATACCGTTCCACCAATAAATCTCCTTGAGGTCATGATACATTTTCATGGAACCTGGGTGCACCGAATACCTGGAAATATGAGCCTCTGCCATCACTCTTTCCCGAAGCTAGTTCACATCTGGAACACACAGTCTACCTTGACACCGCAATACACCATCCTCGCTGTTGAGTACAAATGCTGAGGTCTTGTCATTCATAACTGCTTCCTTCACCCGAACCAATGCTGGATCCATGAACTGTTTTTCCTTGATTTCCGCAACCAATGATGATTCTGCTCCATTATGCACCAAAACATTCCCCTCGTCTGACGCCGAAATACGAACCCCTAAACTGGCTAATTGGTAAACCTCCCGAGCCAGGGGTCTCTGATCCATACCCAAATGAGCCAAATTACCCATGGATTTTCGACTAAGAGCGTCGGCTACCACATTTGCTTTCCCTGGATGGTATAATATGTTCATATCATAGTCCTTAAGCAATTCCAACCACCGCCGCTGTCTCAGATTCAGGTCCTTCTATTTGAACAAATACTGGAGGCTCTTGTGGTCTGAAAACACATCTACATGAACTCCATAAAGATAGTGCCGCCATATTTTCAAAGAAAACACAATAGCTGCAAGCTCCAAATCATGCGTCGGATAATTCTTCTCGTGATTCTTGAGTTGCCTGGAAGCATAAGCTATGACTTTCCCATGCTGGATCAATACACATCCCAAACCGACTCTGGAGGCATCACAATAAACCACAAATCCCTCTGTGCCTTTGGGCAAGGATAGTACTGGTGCCGAGGTCAATCTTGACTTCAATTCTTGGAAACTTTTCTCACATGCATCGGACCACTGGAACTTAACAGCCTTCTGCATCAATTTAGTCAATGGGGAACCGAGGGTTGAGAATTGTAAGGCCCCGTAAAAATTTTGTGCATAAAACCTAGTAGCTGTGGTGTCATGGTCCGAATAATGTGTTAGGAATGCGTAGAATTCTTCCGAAAAATGGCAAATATGCGGTCAAGAATGCGACCGCAAACCTGACATGCGGACCGCATTCTTGCCGCAAAACGTTCCGAGAGTTTCCCAAAAATCGTGTCAAAAGTGCGGTCGATATGCAATCGCATGTCAAATCTGCGGTGCACTTTGTGACCGCAGATCAAACATGCGGTCCGCATAGTGACCGCATTCCTTAACAGAACCTGTGTAAAATTTGGGGCAATTCTGCGATCACTATGCGGACCGCATGTTGATTCTGCGGTCGCATAGTGCACCGCATAATTGACCCCGGCCCCGATTTTTGTAACATTTTGACCCGATCTCTTCTTTAATATAACACACTTCTTCTTCATTTTATCATATCATCTTACCAAAATTAGAGAGAGAAGAGAGGGTTTTTAGAGAGAGAAATCTTTCATCTTCAAAGATTGTTCCAACCATCTTAATTCCAAGGGATCTTAGGGCAAGGATTCAACTTCCCCAATCTTTTCAAGGTAAAAACCCTAACTATTTTCTTTGACTTTCAGTTTTAATTGGGTAAAGAGAGGTTTGCAGATAATAGTTTTTAAAAATAGAATTTTTACACTCATGCATGATTATTGAACTTGATTTCTAGTAAAAAAAGAAGTGAGTAGAAGTAAGAGTCTTCAAGAACAAGGTTGGCAAGAGTAAGATAGCTTGGGTAAGCATAAAGTAGGAAGTTAACGGAAGAAAACTCATCACCAGGTATGTATGGCTAATTTTGATTCTTGTAAAATCGCCCAAATGTGTGTGAATTGTTTTGGCATGTGTCAAATTGAGAAATTTTACGTAATTCTTTGATTTCGTTGTTGAGCATTTGATTGATGTTGAACTACTTGTGGTGTGGTATGAAATATGAATTGAAAGATAAAAAGGTAATCGAGATTGGTAAAGAATTGGGAACAACCATTGTGATGGCATATTTGGCTTATTGTGGAAGGAATTTGAAACACCTTAATAGTGGTAAATTGTTGAACATGATTATGTGGGCATTTTCGATTTTGGAATACTTGTAACTTGGTTTTGATATTGGCTTGAGTTTACTTGGGACAAAGTTTGTCCATACATACCAGTACAATTCAAGTGTACTGACGTCCCTTTTGCCGGGGACGCTACATTCGTGTTATGATTGTAGGTGGATCTGTAGCAGGCACTTCAGCACATCGGCAGTAGTATCCTTCATCCTCCACTGCCCGTTTTTGGTGAGCCCCTTTCTTCCTCGGGGCCTTGTGTGGTTCATGCCACTCGGTTTAGATTTCATTTTGGTTTTGTAAGGTATAGCCGGAGCCTTGTTACCGGCAAGTATTGTATTTCCCTTTTTGTATCCTAGAGGCTCTGTAGACATGTAAACCGTGGGATTGTGGCCTATGTATATGTATGGGGCGTTGTAAATATAAATTATGAACTTGTTAGTGAATCAATCACATGGTTATGTTTATGCATTATGAAATCAGTCATTATTGGTAAAATATTTGGTTAATGAGAAACAATCAACACGGGGTTAACGCGTGGGAATGAAAGGCACCCAGGTCCGCTTGACTGGGGCAACCCGGTCAGGCGCCGGTCATGTCCCTCGATTTGGGGCGTGACAAACTTGGTATCAGAGCCTATGGTTTTTAAAGTGTCCTAGGATGTCTCGGAGCCGTGTCTAGTAGTGCCCTTCTTATAGGTGTGTTGTCGACCACATCATATAAGTAGGGGGCTACACGGGCATTTAGGAATTTACCTACTTCTTTGTTAATCTATATCGTGCGGTAAAGTGTAATGTGGAGATATCTGTGTCTAATTCGTGCCTTGTTCCCAAATTTTCAGAATATGGCACCTAAGAAGAAGGCTAGACTCGGCCTTAGGGCCAATGCCGACCCAAGTGCAGCTGTTAATCATGTACCCGATGCCGTGGGAGATAATGACCCACCAGTCCCGAATTTGCCTGACCCATCTGTTCAAAACCCAAGTGTCCCTATCCCAGCTGCGGCAGAGGATGCCACCATTCCTCCTGCCAGTGTTCCTGACTCAAATACAGTTCCCGCTTCGGGCTCTGGTATCTCTAATGAAGATCTTAGGGGAGCCATCCATATGTTAACACAGCTAGTGGCTGCCCAGGCCCAGAGATCCCATGATGCCCCTGCATCCTCCAGCGGACAGGGAGATTCCTTTGGCTCCAGAGTCCATCAATTCTTGCGATTGGCCCCTCCGGAATTTTCAGGCACCGATCCAGAGGCTGACCCACAGGAATTCCTTGATGAGATATACAAGACCCTCAGAGTGATGAAGGCTACAGATATAGAGGGGGTAGAGTTGGCCTCTTACAGGCCGAAGGGAGCGGCACGTTCATGGTTCGAAATGTGGGAGGATTCCCGTGAGGAAGGGAGCCCTCCGGCCAGATGGGATGAGTTCGTGGATGCATTTATGGACCACTTCTTACCTGCTGAGGCAATGGCAGCCCGTGCCACTGAGTTCGAGGTTCTCAAACAGGGCAGTATGAGTATTTGGGAGTATCACATGGAGTTCGTAAGGTTGTCCAAGTACGCTCCTCATTTAGTGTCGACCATGGATGCCCGGGTTCGACGGTTTGTTCGGGGCCTTAGCCCTTTGGTAAGTGAATGAGGCCGCCACAGCAGCTTTGCACTCGGACATGAACTATGGGAGGATTGTGGGGTTTGCTCGGGCCACGGAGGCCAGGAAATTGAAGATTCGTGCGAAAAGAGAAAGTAGCAACGGGGCCCGGTCAATGGGTCATTCGGGGAAATCACTTCCGGGGAAAGGGTCATCGGGGCCATCCCGGTCATATGCTCGGTCCTCTGCGAGTGCACCGCCATCCGTGCACGGTCATCAGCAGGGCGGTTACTCGAGACCTGGTTCAGACAGCGGGAGGTCTCGTCAGTCCGGTCGTCCTGGGGTGAGATCCCAGCAGCAGGGGAGACCTACATGCCCTAAGTGTGGGAGATTTCATACCAGAGACTTGCTACCTTGACCTTCCGGTGTGCTTCGGGTGCGGGGTGAGAGGTCACATTCAGCGGGACCGCCGTGCACCCCGTCAGGGTATAGGTAGGGGATCTGCTCAGTCATCCGGTTCTTCAGCTGCTACATCATCAGCGGCGTACTCCAGCAGCAGCAGGGCGTGGTGCAGCTAGGGGTGGAGCTCGGGGTAGGGGTGGACCTAGCCGATTCTATGCATTGAGTGGCCGCCAAAATGCCGAGGCTTCTCCAGATGTTGTTACAGGTATCCTGTCTGTTCGGACTATTGATTGCTATGCCCTTATTGATCCGGGGTCCTCCTTGTCTTATGTTACTCCATTCATTGCTTCAAGTTTTGGGATAGAACCCGAACAGATTCATGAGCCGTTCTCTGTGTCGACTCCTATTGGTGATTCTATTATAGCCTCACGAGTCTATAGGAATTGTGTTGTTACGATGGGTGGTCGTGATACCACGGCCGATCTTATTGAGCTTGGGATGGTAGATTTTGATGTAATTATGGGGATGGATTGGCTCTATTCGTGCTTTGCCAAACTTGAACTGTCGGACGAGAGTTATGAGGCTCGAGTTCCCTAACGAGCCAGTTATTGAATGGAGAGGAAATGGTGTAGTGCCAAGGGGTAGGTTTATTTCCTACCTTAAGGCTTCGAAGATGATTAAGAAAGGGTGTATCTATCACCTGGTTCGGGTAATGGACACCACCTCGGAGGTGCCTACCCTCGAGTCCGTGCCAATTGTGAATGAATTTCCTGAAGTGTTTCCAGATGAGCTTCCGGGCATCCCGCCGGATAGGGAGATTGATTTCGGGATCGATGTAATGCCAGATACTCAGCCAATATCCATTCCACCATACAGAATGGCACCGGCAGAGTTAAGGGAGTTAAAGGAGCAGCTGAGGGATTTATTAGAGAAAGGGTTCATACGACCGAGTGTGTCGCCGTGGGGTGCTCCGGTTCTCTTTGTCAGAAAGAAGGATGGGTCACTTCGAATGTGTATTGATTATCGGCAGCTCAACAAAGTCACCATCAAGAATAAATATCCTTTGCCTCGAGTGGATGATCCGTTTGACCAATTGCAGGGAGCGAAGTTCTTCTCAAAGATTGATTTACGGTCTGGGTACCACCAGTTGAAAATCAGGGAGCAGGATATTCCTAAAACCGCCTTCAGAACTCGTTATGGTCACTTTGAGTTTTTGGTTATGTCTTTTGGGCTAACCAACGCCCCAGCAACTTTCATGGACCTTATGAATCGGGTTTTCAAGCCATTCCTAGATTCCTTTGTGATTGTATTCATTGACGATATTCTCATCTACTCTCGGAGCGGGGAAGATCATGCCGTTCACCTCAGAGCAGCATTGCAGACCCTTCTTCAGCATCAATTGTATGCCAAGTTCTCAAAATGTGAGTTTTGGTTGGAGTCCGTAGCTTTTCTAGGGCATGTTATTTCCGGTGAGGGAATTATGGTGGATCCTCAGAAGATTGCGGCAGTGAAAGATTGGCCTAGACCCACGACCCCGACAGAGATTCGCAGCTTTTTGGGTCTGGCAGGGTACTATCGGAGGTTTGTAGAGGGATTCTCAACCCTCGCTTCCCCATTGACAAAACTGACGCAGAAGGCAGTGAAGTTCCAGTGGTCCGATGCTTGTGAGAAAAGTTTCCAAGAATTGAAGTCAAGATTGACCTCGGCACCGGTATTGGCCTTGCCAGAAGGCACAGAGGGATTTGTGGTTTATTGTGATGCCTCCAGGGTTGGTTTGGGATGTGTATTGATGCAGCACGGGAAAGTCATATCTTACGCTTCCAGGCAACTCAAGAACCATGAGAAAAATTATCCGACGCATGATTTGGAACTTGCAGCTGTTGTGTTTGCCTTGAAAATATGGCGACACTATCTTTATGGGGTACATGTAGAGGTGTTTTCAGACCACAAGAGCCTCCAGTATTTGTTCAAGCAGAAAGAGCTGAATCTGAGACAAGCGGCGGTGGTTAGAACTACTCAAGGACTATGATATGGACATATTGTACCATCCAGGAAAGGCAAATGTGGTAGCCGACGCTCTTAGTCGAAAATCCATGGGTAGTTTGGCTCATTTCGGTGTGGATCAGAGACCCTTGGCTCGAGAGGTCTACCAATTAGCCAGCTTGGGGGTTCGTATTTCGGCGTCAGACGAGGGGTATATCTTGGTGCATAATGGAGCAGAATCATCATTAGTCACGGAAATCAAGGAAAAACAGTTCATGGATCCAGCATTGGTTCGGGTAAAGGAAGCAGTCATGAATAACAAGACCTCAGCATTTGTACTCAGCAGCGAAGATGGTGTATTGCGGTGTCAAGATAGGCTATGTGTTCTGGATGTGGACGAGCTTCGGGAAAGGGTAATGGCAGAGGCTCATATTTCCAGGTATTCGGTACACCCAGGTTCCACTAAAATGTATCATGATCTCAAGGATATTTATTGGTGGAATGGTATGAAAAGGGATGTGGCAAGCTTTGTAGCTAAATGCCCGAACTGTCAGCAAGTGAAGGCCGAGCATCAACGGCTCGGTGGATTAACTCAGCTTATAGAAATACCAAGGTGGAAATGGGAGATGATCAATATGAATTTCGTGGTGGGGTTACCTCGCACTCAGCGTAAGTTCGACTCAATATGGGTGATAGTGGATCGACTCACCAAATCAGCTCACTTCCTGCCAGTCAAGTCCACTGATACTGCGGAGCAATATGCAAGGTTGTACATCAAAGAGATAGTAAGGCTTCATGGCACTCCACTTTCTATTATCTCGGATCGCGGGGCTCGGTTCACCGCTAACTTTTGGAAGAAGTTTCAGCAAGGTTTGGGAACTCAGGTGAATCTCAGCACAGCTTTCCATCCACAGACCGATGGACAGGCCGAGCGGACCATTCGGACGCTTGAAGATATGTTGCGGGCTTGTGTCTTAGATTTTAAAGGTAATTGGGATGAACACTTGCCACTGATAGAATTTGCTTACAATAACAGCTATCATGCTAGCATTCAAATGGCCCCGTTTGAGGCATTGTACGGGAGAAGATGTAGATCGCCAATCGGGTGGTTTGAGGTAGGTGAAGCGGAATTGCTAGGGCCGGATATGGTGTACGAAGCTATGGAAAAGGTCAAGGTTATTCAGGAGAGAATGAAAACAGCACAGAGTCGTCAAAAGTCCTATGCGGACGTTCGTCGAAGGGATTTGGAGTTTCAAGTCGATGATTGGGTGTTCTTGAGGGTATCTCCTATGAAGGGAGTCATGCGATTCGAAAAGAAAGGGAAATTGAGTCCTAGGTATGTCGGGCCATATCGGATCGTTCAAAGGATTGGTCAAGTTGCTTATAGGCTAGAGTTGCCTCCTGAGATGTCATCGGTGCATCCGGTATTCCATGTGTCCATGTTGAAGAAAGTGATTGGAGATCCATCCACCATCATGCCAGTCGAAGCTATAGAGGTTAATGAAAATTTGTCATATGAAGAAATTCCAGTTGCCATTCTTGATAGGCAAGTCCGTAAGTTGAGAAATAAGGAAGTTGCCTCTGTTAAAGTATTGTGGCGAAGTCAACAAGTTGAGGAGGCCACATGGGAAGGGGAAAAAGAGATGAAGGAAAAGTACCCCCATTTGTTCGATCAAGCCTAGAAGAAATTAGGTGACCCTCCTACTCCTAGTAACCGTCATCTTGCCTATGTTGTTTCCCTCTTAGTATTAGTAAAGTCTCCTTCATTTTGTAATGAGTTAAATGTGTTGTTACCTTGGGTCACTTGAACCGTTCTTGATAAATGAAAGCCTTATAAAGATTTACGTGTTAAATAAACTACTAATAGTAAGTATAGATTGGTAATGGTTTGTTAAGTGCACATGGTGTGTTAAATTGGTTAAATAAGGTAAGAATTCATTGAAGTGACTAGTTTATGTGCAATTGTAATAATGTGATGGAATATGTGCATTCGTTGAGGTAAGAAAGTGTATACCAGTTGTGAAAAGTGTTGTAGTTGTATATTGTTGTTTGGTAATGTGTTTCGGGGGCCCTCTGACAGGTGGATATGCCCATAATACAAAGGAAACTCTGGCAAAATTTTTCTAAAATATAAGAGTTAGTCAAAATTTTGATGGTTGCATATCATGTCTTTCAAAACCAACTCATTTATTTCAAAATCCTCATTCGAGGACGAATGATCTTAAGGGGGGGGAATTGTAAGGCCCCGTAAAAATTTTGTGCATAAAACCTAGTAGCTGTGGTGTCATGGTCCGAATAATGTGTTAGGAATGCGTAGAATTCTTCCGAAAAATGGCAAATATGCGGTCAAGAATGCGACCGCAAACCTGACATGCGGACCGCATTCTTGCCGCAAAACGTTCCAGAGAGTTTCCCAAAAATCGTGTCAAAAGTGCGGTCGATGTGCGATCGCATGTCAAATCTGCGGTGCACTTTGCGACCGCTGATCAAACATGCGGTCCGCATAGTGACCGCATTCCTTAACAGAACCTGTGTAAAATTTGGGGCAATTCTGCGGTCACTATGCGGACCGCATGTTGATTCTGCGGTCGCATAGTGCACCGCATAATTGACCCCGGCCCCGATTTTTGTAACATTTTGACCCGATCTCTTCTTTAATATAACACACTTCTTCTTCATTTTATCATATCATCTTACCAAAATTAGAGAGAGAAGAGAGGGTTTTTAGAGAGAGAAATCTTTCATCTTCAAAGATTGTTCCAACCATCTTAATTCCAAGGGATCTTAGGGCAAGGATTCAACTTCCCCAATCTTTTCAAGGTAAAAACCCTAACTATTTTCTTTGACTTTCAGTTTTAATTGGGTAAAGAGAGGTTTGCAGATAATAGTTTTTGAAAATAGAATTTTTACACTCATGCATGATTATTGAACTTGATTTCTAGTAAAAAAAAGAAGTGAGTAGAAGTAAGAGTCTTCAAGAACAAGGTTGGCAAGAGTAAGATAGCTTGGGTAAGCATAAAGTAGGAAGTTAACGGAAGAAAACTCATCACCAGGTATATATGGCTAATTTTGATTCTTGTAAAATCGCCCAAATGTGTGCGAATTGTTTTGGCATGTGTCAAATTGAGAAATTTTACGTAATTCTTTGATTTCGTTGTTGAGCATTTGATTGATGTTGAACTACGTGTGGTGTGGTATGAAATATGAATTGA
The DNA here is from genome assembly GCA_032618575.1 of Nicotiana noctiflora. Lineage (NCBI taxonomy): Eukaryota > Viridiplantae > Streptophyta > Magnoliopsida > Solanales > Solanaceae > Nicotiana > Nicotiana noctiflora. The sequence continues at coordinate 112,311 of JASVEL010003563.1, forward strand.
AAGATAAAAAGGTAATCGAGATTGGTAAAGAATTGGGAACAACCATTGTGATGGCATATTTGGCTTACTTGTGGAAGGAATTTGAAACACCTTAATAGTGGTAAATTGTTGAACATGATTATGTGGGCATTTTCGATTTTGGAATACTTGTAACTTGGTTTTGATATTGTCTTGAGTTTACTTGGGACAAAGTTTGTCCATACATACCAGTACAATTCAAGTGTACTGACGTCCCTTTTGCCGGGGACGCTACATTCGTGTTATGATTGTAGGTGGATCTGTAGCAGGCACTTCAGCACATCGGCAGTAGTATCCTTCATCCTCCACTGCCCGTTTTTGGTGAGCCCCTTTCTTCCTCGGGGCCTTGTGTGGTTCATGCCACTCGGTTTAGATTTCATTTTGGTTTTGTAAGGTATAGTCGGAGCCTTGTTACCGGTAAGTATTGTATTTCCCTTTTTGTATCCTAGAGGCTCCGTAGACATGTAAACTGTGGGATTGTGGCCTATGTATATTTATGGGGCGTTGTAAATATAAATTATGAACTTGTTAGTGAATCAATCACATGGTTATGTTTATGCATTATGAAATCAGTCATTATTGGTAAAATATTTGGTTAATGAGAAACAATCAACACAGGGTTAACGCGTGGGAATGAAAGGCACCCAGGTCCGCTTGACTGGGGCAACCCGGTCAGGCGCCGGTCATGTCCCTCGATTTGGGGCGTGACAAGAATCCCTCAACAAACCTCCGATAGTACCCTGCCAGACCCAAAAAGCTACGAATCTCTGTTGGGGTCGTGGGTCTAGGCCAATCTTTCACTGCCGCAATCTTCTGAGGATCCACCTGAATCCCCTCATTGGAAATAACATGCCCTAGAAAGGCTACGGACTCCAACCAAAACTCACATTTTGAGAACTTGGCATACAATTGATGCTGAAGAAGGGTCTGCAATGCTGCTCTGAGGTGAATGGCATGATCATCCCTGCTCCGAGAGTAGATGTGGATGTCGTCAATGAATACAATCACAAAGGAATCTAGGAATAGCTTGAAAACCCGATTCATAAGGTCCATGAAAGCTGTTGGGGCATTGGTTAGCCCAAAAGACATGACAAAAAACTCGAAGTGACCATAACGAGTTCTGAAGGCGGTCTTAGGAATATCCTGCTCCCTGATTTTCAACTGGTGGAACCCAGACCGTAAATCAATCTTTGAGAAGAACTTCGCTCCCTGCAATTGGTCAAACAGATCATCCACCCGAGGCAAAGGATATTTATTCTTGATGGTGACTTTGTTGAGCTGCCGATAATCAATACACATTCAAAGTGACCCATCCTTCTTCCTGACAAAAAGAACCGGAGCACCCCATGGCGACACACTCGGTCGTATGAACCCTTTCTCTAATAAATCCCTCAACTTCTCCTTTAACTCCCTTAACTCTGCTGGCGCCATTCTGTAAGGTGGAATGGATATTGGCTGAGTATCTGGCAATACATCAATTCCGAAATCAATCTCCCTATCCGGCGGGATGCCTGGAAGCTCATCCGGAAACACTTCAGGAAATTCATTCACAATTGGCACGGACTCGAGGGTAGGCACCTCTGAGGTGGTGTCCGTTACTCGAACCAAGTCATAGATACACCCCTTCTTAATCATCTTTGAAGCCTTAAGTTAGGAAATGAACCTACCCCTTGGCACTATACCATTTCCTCTCCATTCAATAACTGGCTCGTTAGGGAACTCGAGCCTCATAACTCTCGTTCGACAGTCGAGCTTGGCAAAGCATGAATAGAGCCAATCCATCCCCCCAATTACTTCAAAATCAACCATCCCAAGCTCAATACGATCGGCAGTGGTATCACGACCACTCACGGTGACAACACAATTTCTATAGACTCGTGAGGCTGTAATAGAATCACCAATCGGAGTCGACACAGAGAACGGCTCATGAAGCTGTTCGGGTTCTATCCCAAAACTTGAAGCAATGAATGGAGTAACATAAGACAATGAGGACCCCGGATCAATAAGGGCATAACAATCAATATTCTGTACAGACAAGATACTTGTGGCAACATCTGGAGAAGCCTCTACACTCTGGCGGCCACTCAATGCATAGAATCGGCTAGGTCCACCCCTACCATGAGCTCCGCCCCCAACTGCGCCACGTCTTGCTGATGCTGGAGGACGCGCAGATGATGTAGCAGCCGAAGAACCGGATGACTGAGCAGATCCCTTACCCATACCCTGACTGGGTGCACGGCAGTCCCTCTGAATGTTACCTCTCACCCCGCACCTGAAACATTTCGGCATGTCAAGGTAGCATGTCTCTGTATGAAATCTCCCACACTTGGGGCATGTAGGTCTCCCCTGTTGCTGGGACCTCATCCCAGGACGACCAGACTGACGAGACCTCCTGCTATCTGAACCGGGTCTCGAATAACTGCCCTGTTGATGATTGTGCACGGATGGCGGTGCACTCGCGGAGGATTGAGCATATGACTGGGATGGCCCTGATGACCCTCTCCCTGGAAGTGATCTCCCAGAATGACCCATTGACCGGGCCCTGCTGCTACTTTCTCTTTCTGCACGAATCTTCAATTTCCTGGCCTCTGTGGCCTGAGCAAGCCCCACGATCCTCCCATAGTTCATATCTGAGTGCAAAGCTGCTGTGGCGGCCTCATTCACTACCAAAGGGCTAAGGCCCTGAACAAACCGTCGAACCTGGGCATCCATGGTCAACACTAAATGAGGAGCGTACTTGGAAAACCTTACGAACTCCATGTGGTACTCCCAAACACTCATACTGCCCTACTTAAGGACCTCGAACTCCGTGGCATGGGCTGCCATCACCTCGATATGCAAGAAGTGGTCCATGAATGCATCCACGAACTTATCCCATCTGGCCGGAGGGCTTCCTTCTTCACGGGAATCCTCCTACATTTCGAACCATGAACGTGCCGCTCCCTTCAGCCTGTAAGAGGCCAACTCTACCCCCTCTATATCTCTAGCCTTCATCACTCTGAGGGTTTTGTATATCTCATCAAGGAAATCCTGTGGGTCAGCCTCTGGATCGGTACCTGAGAATTCTGGAGGGGCCAACCGCAATAATTGGTGGACTCTGGAGCCGGAGGAATCTCCCTGTCCGCTAGAGGATGTAGGGGCATCATGGGATCTCCGGGCCTGGGCGGCCACTAACTGTGTTAACATATGAATGGCTCCCCTAAGATCCTCATTAGAGATAACAAAACCAGAAAGCAGGAACTGTATCTGAGTCAGGAACACTGGCAGGAGGAATGATGGCATCCTCTACCGCAGCTGGAATAGGGACACTTGGGTTTTTAACAGATGGGCCAGGCAAATTCGGGATCGGTGGGTCATTCTCTCCCACTGCATCGGGTACATGATTAACAGCCGCACTTGGGCTGGCATTGGCCCCAAGGCCGAGTCTAGCCTTCTTCTTAGGCGCCATATTCTGAAAATTTGGGAACAAGACGCGAATTAGACACAGATATTTCCACATTGCACTTTACCGCATGATATAGATTAACAAAGAAATAGGTAAATTTCTAAATGTCCGTGTAGCCCCCAACTTATTAGATGTGGTCGACAACACACCGATAAGAAGGGCACTACTGGACACGGCTCCGAGACATCCTAGGACACTTTAAAACCTTAGGCTCTGATACCAAGTTTGTCACGCCCCAAATCGAGGGACATGACCGGCGCCTGACCGGGTTGCCCCAGTCAAGCGGACCTGGGTGCCTTTCATTCTCATGTGTTACCCCTGTGTTGATTACTTCTCATTAACCAAATATCTCACTAACCATGAATGATTTCATATTAAACAAATAAAACCATACGAGTAATTCATTAACAAGTTTGCAATTTTTACAACGCCCGACATAACATAATATATACATAATACTAGAATCCCACAGTTTACATGTCTATAGAGCCTCTAGGATACAAAAAGGGGAATACAATACTTGCCAGTAACAAGGCTCCGGCTATACCTTGCAAAAACCCAAAATGAAACCTAAACAAAAGTGGCATGAATCACACAGGGCCCCGAGGAAGAAAGTGGCTCACCAAAACGGGCAGTGGAAGGTGAAGAATACTACTGCCGATGCGCTGAAGTGCCTGCTATTGAACCACCTACAATCATAACATGAATGTAGCGTCCCCGGCAAATGGGACGTCAGTACACTTGAATTGTACTGGTATGTATGGACAAACTTTGTCCCAAGTAAACTCAAGCCATTGAATTACATCATGAATTAATTAAGCCAAGCCAACCAAGTTTTCCACATTTTTCCTCATTTCAGATAATTCTCAACACAAAGCACCTTCTAAGATCAACATATTGAACAACAACCAATCAATCACGTAAAGCACAAGTAGTCACACAAAGGGGCAATCAGTGCCCCACAGGTTGCAAACTCTCCTGCTGTCTTCTTCCCAAATGGGACTTAAGCCATTTATTTAAATTCACTTCTAAACTTGGGCGATTTTGGAGCTTCCAAAGAGGGGATTTCAACCTAGCATTTGTGAGGTAAGTTATTTCCACTTATGTGAGTTTAATACTTTGATTTTGGGTAGATTAATACATAAAGATTGCTGAAAATCATGAAATTAGAGAAAAATCTTGGGTATTGTTAAAAATAAGATCTAACCATGAAATTTTTTATGGAATGGAGTAAAAGTTATATATTCTTGATCCTTAGGTTATGGGTAAAAACCTTTTTAAATAATTTCCACAATCCGGGCACGTGGGCCGGAGGTGAATTTTAGGAACTATGCATTTAAGGTTGGGAAACTACTCTAATAGCTAGAATATGAACTCTTGAGCTTGTATTGACTAGTTCTCACCCCATTTGATTAGTTTTGGATCATTCTTAAATGAGGGTTTTAAGCATGTTCTTAAATTTGGAATTAAGCTTTAGAGCAATGTGAGTCTCCTTTCCAATCTCGTAAGAGGGAAATAAACCCTCAGGTGAATAGAATAAATGTATGTGATTGCCTGTAGGGGCTACGTATGTACGTGGTGACGAGAGTCTATGCATAGCTACTATTAAGCTAATTTTTCGGGTAGTTTAGGATGCGTATCATGCCATACTTGCAAATGCTTACGTTCTTGCTTACTACTGAGATCACTTAGGGCACATTAGGGATTGTAAATATATATAAACATATGTAGGCACTTACTTGAGAACTTGTATGAATTTATTTGACTATAAATGCACCTTTGTGTGCCTTCTTAATAATAATTTCTATTTGTCGATCGGGTCGATCGCCTCGATAGAAAGAGATGCATCTATGGTTCATGCAATTCGACCCTATGGAAGTGCACAATTATGATTATGTTGGATCGAGGCGTACGACCTCGGTATAGTGTGCTCATGTTATTTATGTGGAATTCCCTATGACTTACTCTGTTAAAATGCCTTGAAAAGTAAGTTATCATATCACATGAGTGAGTCCGATATATGTTTCTCCTTGTTCTGAATATGTCATTATATACATGTTATCCATGCTTAGTGTAAACCTTATATATTATTGATATTGACCTTAGTAAGTGTCAAGTTTACCCCTCATCACTACTTTTTCGAGGTTAGGCTGGATACTTGGTAGGTGCATGCTGTTTATGTACTCACACTATGCTTATGTACTTAACTGTACAGGATCTGAGGTAGGTGCAACTAGTTACACCTTTGGCGTGCGTTTCTGATTACTGGTCGAGATCTCATGGTGAGCTGCCCCTTCTTAGCTGTTTAGCAGCATACTGGTGTCACGGCCCAAATCGAGGGACATGACCGGCGCCTGACCGGGTTGCCCCAGTCAAGCGGACCTGGGTGCCTTTCATTCCCACGCGTTACCCCTGTGTTGATTGCTTCTCATTAACCAAATATCTCACTAACCATGAATGATTTCACATTAAACAAATAAAACCATACGAGTAATTCATTAACAAGTTTGTAGTTTTTACAACGCCCGACATAACATAATATATACATAAGACCGGAATCCCACAGTTTACATGTCTACAGAGCCTCTAGGATACAAAAAGGGGAATACAATACTTGCCGGTAACAAGGCTTCGGCTATACCTTGCAAAAACCCAAAATGAAACCTAAACAAAAGTGGCATGAATCACATAGGGCCCCGAGGAAGAAAGGGGCTCACCAAAACGGGCAGTGGAAGGTGAAGAATACTAATGCCGATGCGCTGAAGTGCCTGCTATTGAACCACCTACAATCATAACACGAATGTAGCGTCCCCGGCAAAAGGGACGTCAGTACACTTGAATTGTACTGGTATGTATGGACAAACTTTGTCCCAAGTAAACTCAAGCCATTGAATTACATCATGAATTAATTAAGCCAGCCAACCAAGTTTTCCACATTTTTCCTCATTTCAGATAATTCTCAACACAAAGCACCTTCTAAGATCAACATATTGAACAAAAACCAATCAGTCACGTAAAGCACAAGTAGTCACACAAAGGGGCAATCAGTGCCCCACAGGTTGCAAACTCTCCTGCTGTCTCCTTCCCAAAATTTTACATCATTGATTTTTGTATAAATTTTCAATAGCAATTTCGATCGCTTTCCATCCTTATTACCCCTGACCACCCTTATTACCTCGGCCACCCTTATAACCCCAACCCACACCTTATTTCTTCATGTTGCGGCACGCAACCCGATCCCACCGTACAGTTTTCAAACACAACAATCACAAACAAGCAGATAAGGTACTACACACAATTACAACAAGTTCAAATAAGCAACTTACACATTGGTTCATGTTCTCAATTACTTCTCAAGCCAATATCACAACCAAGTTACAAGTGTTCCAAAACCGAGAATGTTCATACTTTTATGTTCAATAACTTACCACACCTCAAGTGTTTCGTTTCTTTTCCACAAGGTACCATATATGCCATTATTCGCAATTCTTTTACCAAATTCAATTCTCATTTGTCTTTCGACTCATATCTCATATTACATCACCATAGTTCAACAACAACTTTGAACATCCCAACAACAACATCAAGAATTTCACACAATTTGTCAATTTAACAAGAACCAAACAAATTTCACACATATAGGCGATTTCACAAGAATCAAAATTAGCCATACATACCTAGTACCGAGTTTTCTTCCTTTAACTTCCTACTTTATGCTTACCCAAGATATCCTACTCTTGCCAACCTTGTTCTTGAAGACTCTTACTTCTACTCACTTCTTTTACTAAAAATCAAGTTCAATAATCATGCATGAGTGTACAATTCCATTTTCAAAAGCTATTATATGCAAACCTCTCATTACCCAATTTAAAACTGAAAATTAGAGAAAATAGCTAGGGTTTTTACCTTGAAAAGATTGGGGAAGTTGAATCCTTGGCCTAGGATCCCTTGGAATTAAGTGGTTGGAACAATCTTTGAAGATGAAGAACTTCTCTCTCTAAAACCCCTCTCTTCTCTCTCTAATTTTGGTAAGATGATATGAGAAAATGAGGGTGAAAGGTGTTATATTAAAGAAGAGATTGGGTCAAAATATTACAAAAATCTAGGCCGGGGTCAATTCTGCGGTCGCATCTGCGATCGCAAAATCAACATGCGGTCCGAAAAGTGACCGCGGAATGACCTCAAAATTACACAAGTTCTGTTACAGAATGCGACCACAATGCGGTCTGCATTCTTGATCTGCGGTCACAAAGTGCACCGCAGATTCATTATGTAATCGCATATCGACCGCATTTTCAACATGATTTTGGGAACCCTTCTAGTAAGCTTTACGGCAAGAATGCGGTCCGCATAGCAGATCTGCGGTCGCATTCTTGACCGCAAAATTGACACTTTTCTGGAAAAATTGATTCTCTACATTTTTGAAACTTAAATCATTACCAAGGGTGCGAACCACGGCGAGCAAGCTTGCCGCGAAGAATTCTGCGCATTCCTAACGCATTATTCGAACCATGACACTATAGCTACTAGGTTTTATGCACAAAAATTTTACGGGGCCTTACAACTGGAGTTCCTCTTCTTTTGTTGTTATTGTGTACTATCTATTCTGTCTCAGGCTGTAAGATAGTGGTACTTTTTGTACATTCTACTAATTGCCCTAATACTTGTGACACTAGTTCCTGACACACATAGTAGAATATTGTTTTGGGATGTAATTATATTATTATGAACTCGTTAATTATTCACTATTTTAAAAACTTAACTGTGAAGAAAAATGTTAGGTTTGTTCTGGGTAAAATAATAAAAACGCATTAGTAGAATTAGGATTGGCTTGCTTGGCAACAGCGTCGGGTGCCATCATGACCTATGATGGAATTTGGGTCCTGACAACATGGTATCAGAGCCAGGATTACGTAGGTCTCATAAGTCACGGGTAAACCAAATAGAGTATTGTGGATCGGTAAAGAGACGTCTGTGTCTATCTTCGAGAGGCTATTGGGCATTAGGAAACTACTTTTTATTCATCTCCTATCGTGCAGTTGATGGTATACTAAATCGTTTTCTTCTATTTTCTCACAGATGGTAAGGACGTGCACGACAGATGTTCCAGACCCAAGAGGAGCTACTCCCCCCGTTGATAGAGGCAGAGGCCAGGGGAGGGAACCGACCCGAGGTAGAGGAAGAGGGCATCCTAGAGTTGTCCTACTTGTACCATGGCGGATCCTGCAGGGGATCCTATCATTGAGGTGCAGGGTTATGTGCCGGAGAACTTCGTCACATTTCAATACTAATTGCTTAGATTTTAGCTTATTTTAGGTGAAATTATCTCCTTTACTTATATAATTTTAGTGTTTTTTCACCACATGAGCTTTAAGGACATAAGAGCATGGAAATGAAAGGAAAAAGTTACAAAAAGACAAGAAAAGAGAAAAAAAGGCATCACAAAGGTATGCGGTCGTAAAATCACAAGCGAACTAATACTTTACAGTGAGATCGTAGATCAAAACTGAGCAAAATTTAACATCAAGAATGCGGTCAATTCTGCAATCGCATAACCTGTTTGCGAGCTGCAAAATAGATCAGAATACAAACCAGCCATGAAGGCTGCCAAAGGATGAAAACGCGAAGCAACATACTGTGTCATTCTAAAATACGGATCACAAAACATGAATGCGGTGAAGGCATGTAAACTAGGGTTTCATTCTGTGATGGAGATGTCCAAAATGACGAACACATGTGTTCTTTTCGACAGGAATGCGGTCGTATATCTGACCTTAAAGGGCATTTTTTCCGTTTCCTCTCCCGATATTTGGTCCACTATAACTGGATTTATGATGATTTTGTAGACTTATCTTTTCTTGTTTTTGAGCTACATTCCAAGACTTAAAAATTCTTCACTTTTGGAATCTTTTGGGTCAAGAATCTTCACTTTGTAAACTTTATGGCATTTAATATTCTCTTGCTTTTGTATTTTAGTATGAGTAGCTAACTTTAAATACTAAGGTTGTGGACCCTAAATGGGTGTTTAACATTGAATATATATATATATATATATATATATATATATATATATATATATATATATATATATATATATATATATATATATAATGGTAGGTTGATATTTATTTACTTCTCATTCTTTATTTATTGTTGGTGGTTGTAAACATTAACAACTGTCATTAAATTCTTGCTTTGCTTGAGAAATTGGGTCACAATTTGGTAGAAGTAAATATCAAAGACTCAAAGCTTCAAAACTTGTTTAATAAAATTGCTTAGGAATAAGTGGGTTTTATTTGGAATAAATTGATTGCTCTTAACTCCAACTCTTTTACATTTGGTAAAATCATAAAAAGGAAATACCATTCAACTATTGAAAAATAGTGGGTAGTCATTTAGACATCATTTGGATATCAAAATGACCTTCCATTAGAAATATATCATATTAACACCGATAGAATTACACTTCATTAAAGGGGACTCAACCTTGGTTTCTTTAATCCAGTTATTTACACTCTCAATATTCCAACTAGTTGTTCAAAACAAACTCAACTCGTACTCTTGTCACTGTTAATTCATACTCTTGTTATTGTTAACTGAATAGAATTACGACTTTATTCGAGCAACACACTATTCGAGTAATCTTTTCACACCTATTCCCTGTGGTATTTGACCCCAACCTTGTTGGGTTATTATATTTAACATCGATCACCACTATTTCTTAAAGTGTAATTTGAGCCTATCAAATTTTGGCGCTGTTGCCGGGGAATACGATTTTGAAATTACTATGTAGTGTGTGTTTTACTTTACATCTTATTCTATTCCATCACACTTTACTTGTTTGATTGGTGTTGATAGGAAAACATGTCTGGTTATGGTTGTAATGACCTGGCCAGTCGTTTTTGAAATTTTTGCCCCGATCCCCAATTAATTGCTTCCCCTAAGTTTATTTCTGCTATTTTGGTTTAGTGGGATTTTCGGTTCTAGAATTCGGTGTGTTTCGGGACACTTAGTCCCTAAAAGAGAGCTTTGTAGTTGAAAAATGACCCGTACTCGGAACAGTGTTAAGATGACCTTAGAACAGAAATGCGATGGTTTCTTTAGCTCCGTTGGGTATTTTGGAGTTGGGAGCTTTTTCGGAATGTATTTTGGAGGCTCATAGTTCATTTAGGCTTGAAATGCCGAAGTTTGGAATTTTTGAAAATCCGGTTGATAGGTGAGATTTTGATCTGAGGGTCGGAATGGAATTTTGACAGTTCCAGTAGCTTCGTTGGGTGATTTTGGTTATGTCTGCAAATTTTCAGGTCATTCAGACATTGTTTGGTTGGGTTTTTGATTGGATGTTGGTTTCAGAAGTTTTAGTTAAAATTTAGGCTTGAATCCACATTAATTTGACGATTCTTCTATTTAAGGGTATGTTTTTTTATGATTGGAAGAAGTTCGTATGAAGTTTTAGAGTAGGTTCATACTTTTGGTTGAGGTCCCCGAGGCCTCGGGATGAGTTCGGTGATTGAATGGGGAAAATTTGGAAGTGTAGCAGGTCTGGTTTTTTTGTCTCTTGTTGTTTTCGCTTCTGCGGAACTTGGACGACAGATGCGAGTCTGCAGAAACGGAGAAGGAAGCACAAGTGCGAGATAGTGTGGGGGTCAGCTAAGTTCACAGAAGCGGACCTATGTTCGGTGAGGCGAGCCCGTAGAAGCGGGCAGGCGCTCGCAGAAGCGATTGTGGTCGTTTGGTAACTTTTTGCAGAAGCGAATAAGTTTCCGCATAGGCGGTGTTGCAGAAGCGATTGAGAGTCCGCATAAGTGAAACTCGAGTTTTAAGTAAGGGTCAGAGAAGAAACAACGATTCCACAGAAGCGGAACCGCTGGTGCGTTCCAGGTATCGCAGAAGCGAAAGTACCTGGGGTTTAATATTCAATGTTGGGTCGAAATTTCAGAGCATTAAAAACATTTGGGGGCTTTGACTTAGAGATGAATTTGGCGATTTTGAGGAGGAAATTGAGGAGTATCATCAGGTAAGAACTCTTGGATCCAAATTATGTTAATACATTGATAAAACATGGATTAAATCTTTGAAAATGGAGGATTTTAAGGTGTAAAAATGAGGGATTTTGCTCTAAGCCTAAGAGAATGAATATTGATGATTTGAATGTGCAAATGGACTTCGATTTTGATAAATTTTATATGGTTAGACTCGTAAGATTGTGAGAGTTCTGAAATCGTAAAAATATTTTGATTCTGAGCCGATGGATAGAGGGGTATTTTGGTCATTTAACCTATTTTTGCACCGTAGCTTTAGTTTTAACAGTGTAATTAGATACTTGTGATGTTATCTACACTATGTAATTGGTTTGAATAGATTTGTGCCACTCGGAGTTGGATACTCGTGGCAATGGCATTATTTCTTAGAGCTTTTGTACCAAAATTGATGTAAGTGGCTTGTTTAACCTTGTGTGGGGGACCTTTTTCCCTAGGATATATTATGTGTTGATTTAAATGCCTTGTGCACGAGGTGACGGGCATGTACTTGTGCTCTTGTGCAAAATGCTGAAAATCCACTTTACTTGAATTGTTTAATTGATGCTATCTCTATTATTTGGGTGATTAATTGCAAGACTTATATTGTGTTAGCTAGAGAAGCATGATTAGATAGGAGTAACTATCTAAATGCCTAATTTTCTTAATTGAATTTCGTGGAACCTTTTGAGATTGAATTTAATTGTTAATCGTAGCAGTATATTTTATTTTTCTCTGCGTATTCTCTTTGTTTGATTGTGTTTGTTCTGTGGACTGCAGTTTTAATTCACGGAGCTCCAAAAGGACTGCGGGTTCAAGTCTCAGAGATCCTAGTTAATCATAAAAGGACTGCAGGTTCAAGTTTTGGAGATCCTGGTTACTGATAAAAGGAATACGGGTTCAAGTCCAAGAGATCCTAGTACTAATAAAAGGACTGCAGTTTCAAGTCCCGGAGATCCTAGTTACTCATAAAAAGACTGTGGGTTCAAGTCCCGAAGATCCTGATTACTGATAAAATATTGCGGGTTCAAGTCCCGGAGATCCTGGTTACTGATAAAAGGACTACGGGTTCAAGTCCCGGAGATCCTGGTTACTGATATAAATGGAATGCAAGTTCAATTCCCGGAGATCCTGTGCTACTACATTAAATTGACTGCGGGTTCAATTCCCGGAGATCCTGTGCTATTGATTATGTACTTGTTGTGTTAATTTTTTCTTGTTAGTTTAACTGTAGATGATTTGTAGTTTCTACTTTCTTTTGCTATTATTTCACATTTATTCCAGCTTTACACTGTTCGATACTTTATTATTATTACTCTTGGTAGGGCCCTGACCTTCCTCATCACTATTCCATCGAGGTTGGGCTTGGCACTTAGTGAGTACCGCCGTGGTGTACTCATGCTACTCTTCTGCATAATTTTTGTTGTGCAGATCCAGGTCTATCTTATTAGGCACACTACCGGTGATCGAGGTTATACTCAGGAGACTCGAGGTATGCATCTGCTGCATCCGCAGATCTGTAGATTCCTCTTCCGTTCTTTCCTAGTAGCATTAGATATTCTTTTTGTTTTCGGTTGTATAGGAGAGCCACCGTTTTTACTATCTTAGCATGTGATTGCCTGTTAGTTTCTGGGTCTTGGTGGTTATATATTATAGAATTTTGGTAAAGTGTATGTGCCGAGCGGCAGCTATTATATTTTCTATATTATTCTGCTGTTATTTTTCTTGTTGGTCATAAAATTTGTACATTCCATATTGTGTTAGGCTAAGCTAGTCGCGAAGACTGGGTGCCATCATGACAGGTTCACGATTGGTGAACTAGGGTCCTGAAAAGTTGGTATTAGAGCTCTAGTTTCATAGGAGTCATAGGACACATGCCAATTATTTAGAGTCTCACTGATTAATACAGAGACGTCCGTATTTATCTACGAGGGGCAATATAACTGTTTAGGAAAAATCTTCATTTCATTCAATTCATTGTCGTGCGATATCTTGACACCAAATCTATACTCCTATCTTCAATTCTCTTACAGATGGTGAAGACACGCGCTACTTGAGATGATCAGGCACCCACGCCCCCTACTACAGCCGTTAGAGGCCGGGGTCGGGGTAGAGGCTGATGATGCGCACGGTGCGGTGACAGCACCTGCGCAAGCTGCCGGTGAGGTATCACCAATAGATCCAGCCAGACCTTAGACATTTGACATGCCTACAGCTACTACTACTCCAGCCCTTCAGGAGACTTTAGCATAGTTTTTGAGTATGTTTGGTACACTGATTCAGGCCGAATTGATTCAGGTTGTACCGACTACTTTACAGATTGGGTGAGGGACCTAGACTCCCGCTGCCCCCACTCCAGATCAGTGAGCTCCCATTGGTCAGGTTCCAGGTGTCATGGCGACCCAGCCTGTGATCTCAATTCAGCAGGTAGTGAGAACCTCTCGCCGAGTAAAGGACAGGTGGGTTCCAGAGTGAAAGTATCGAATAATGAGTGGACCTTGTGGACCGGGGAGGTATACTGGTCCTTATATTAGAGGCATGGTGCATCATGGTAGAGGTTTTGTGGTTTATCCAACTCGCTTTACGTCTCAGAGTTCCCATAAAGTTTCAGGTATTTAAGGGTCTTGGAGCACCCGTACTGCACAGTTCCCATCGGTACGCTCTCCCAGAGTTTGTTTCAAGTGCGGAGACACCCATCATATGGTAAGGGGTTGCCCTAGACTTGGGAAGGGTGCACCTCCATAGACTTCGCAGCCTCAGCATGCTCCAAAGGGGTAGTAGGCCATCGCTCTAGCTCTAGTTGCCACCCCACCTACCCATACCAAGACTCTTGCCTCCGATTCTGTCGTCATAGGTATTATCATGATTTGTTATTAAAGTGTATCAGTTCTATTCAATCTTGGTTCTACATTTTCATATGTGTCGTCTTATTTTGCTTCACATTTGGGTGTGCTTCTTATATAGCTTATGTGAGGGATGTCAGTGTTGACACCCCTTCTATTAGTTTAGTCCTAGTGGTAAGATTTCTCTGATGTGTTTCTAGGTGATCTCCTAGGCGTGCCGCCAGATAAAGATATCGATTTTGGTATTGATTTGTTGCCGGGCACTTAGCCCATTTCTATTCCTCCATACTGTATGACTCCTCCTGAGTTGAAAGATCAGTTACAGGAGTCGTTGGGTAAGGGTTTCGTTTGATCCAGTGTTTCGCCTTGGGGTTCTTCTATGTTGTTTGTGAAGAAAAAGGACGGTTGTATGTGTATGTGCATTGACTATCGCCAGTTGAACAAAGTTACAGTGAAGAACTAGTATACTTTGCCATGTATTGATGACTTAATTGATCAGCTACAGGGCGCACGGGTGTTCTCCAAGATTGATTGGCGGTCTAGTTATCATCAGTTGAAGATTCGGGAGCCAGATATTACGAAGACTACTTTCAGGACTTGGTATGGTCATTACCCGTTCCTCGTTATGTCTTTCGGGCTGACTAATGCCACAGGATTTTTCATGCATTTGATGCACAGTGTATTCATGCCATATCTTGACTCGTCCATGATTGTTTTCATTGATGATATTTTGGTATATTCCCAGATTCGGGAAGAGCATGAGCATCTCCTGAGGATAGTCCTTCAGACTCTGAAGGAGAAACAATTATATGCAGAGTTCTCTAAATGTGAGTTTTGGATGAGTTCGGTGGCATTTCCAGGCCACGTGATGTCGAGCGAGGGTATTCGAGTGGATCCGAGGAAGGTGGAGGCCGTGCAGGGTTGGCCTAGGCCCTCCTCAGCTACTGACATTCATAGTTTCCTTGGTTTTGCGGGTTATTACCATCGCTTTGTAGAGGGGTTCTCTTCGATCGCAGCACCTATGACCAGATTAACCCAAAAGGGTGCCCCTTTTAAGTGGACAGAGGAGTGTGAGGCGAGCTTCCAAAAGCTCAAGACAACTTTGACTTCGGCCCCTTTCTTGATGTTGCCTATCGGGTTGGGGTCCTATACAGTTTATTGTGATGCCTCACAGGTTGGACTTGGAGCAGTATTGATGCAGGATGATAGGGTGATTGCCTACGCGTCCCGACAATTAAAGGTGCATGAAAAGAACTACACTGTCCATGATCTTGAGCTAGCTGCCACTGTTCATGCCTTGAAGATTTGGAATCATTATTTGTATGGGGTTCCTTGTGAGATTTAAACTGATCATCGGAGTTTGCAGCACTTTCTTAAGCAGAAGAACCTGAACATGCGTCAGAGGAGATGGTTAGAAATGTTAAAGGACTATGATATTACTATTCTTTATCACCCGGGCAAGGCCAATGTTGTTGCCGATGCATTGAGTCACCGGGCAGAGAGTTTGGGGAGTCTGGCATATCTACCGGACTCAGAAAGACCGATGGCGATGGATGTTCAGGCCTTGGCCAGATAGTTTGTTAGATTGGATCTTTCAGAGCCCAGCCGGGTTTTGGCCTGTGTGTTTTCTCGGTCTTCTCTATTTGATTGCATCAGGGAGCGGAAGTTTGATGACCCTCATTTGTTTGTTCTTCAGGATAGTGTTCGGTGTGGTGATGCTTGAGATTTTACCATCAGGGATGATGGAGTGATAAGAATGCAGGGGCGTATTTGTGTGCCCAATGTGGATGATCTTTGAGAATTGATTCTAGCTGAGGCCCATAGCTCGCAGCATTCCATCCATTCAGGTGGCGCGAAGATGTATCAGGACTTGAGGCAGCACTATTGGTGGAGGTGGATGAAGAAGGATATAGTTGACTATGTTTCTAGGTGCCTCAACTACCAGCAGGTGAAGTATGAGCATCAGCGTCCGGGTGGGTTGCTACAACAGATTGAGATCCCAGAGTGGAAGTGTGAGCGCATCACAATGGACTTCGTATCTAGACTTCCATAGACTGTTAGGAAGTTTGATTCTATTTGGGTCATTATGGATCGGCTGACCAAGTCCGCCCATTTCATACCCATGTGCACTACTTACTCATCACAGCGGTTGGTGGAGATCTATATCAGGGAGATTATCCGGTTGCATGGTATTCCAGTTTCCATTATTTCAGACAGAGGCACTCAGTTTACTTTACGGTTCTGGAGAGCGATGCAGCAGGAGTAGGTACTTGGGTGGAGCTAAGCACAACATTTCACCCCCAGACGGATGGACAGTTTGAGCACGCTATTCAGATTTTGGAGGATATGCTCTGTACGTGAGTGATTGAGTTTGGAGGTTCATGGGATCACTTCTTTCCACTGGCGGAGCTTGCTTATAACAGCAACTATCAGTCCAGCATTCATATGGCGCCGCGTGAGGCCCTATATGGTAGGAGATGCAGATCCCTGGTGGGTTGGTTCGAGCCAGGCGAGGCCAGGTTATTAGGTACTGAGATGGTCCAGGATGCAACAGACAAGATCAAGGTGATTCAGGATATACTCCATGCAGCCCAGTCCAGGCAGAAGAGTTATGCAGACAAGAAGGTTTGCGATGTGGCATTTATGGTGGGCGAGTAGGTTCTACTTCTGGTCTCGCCCATGAAGGGCGTAATGAGATTTTAGAAGAAAGAAAAGCTAAGTCCGAGATTTATTGGGCTTTTTGAGATTTTGAGGCGAGTTGGGAAGGTTGCATATGAGCTGGCCTTGCCTCCCAGGCTAGCCGAAGTCCATCCAGTATTTCATGTTTCTATGCTCCAGAGATATCATGGTGACCCATCACACGTGTTGGATTTTAATTCAGTCCAGCTGCACAAGGATCTATTTTATGTTAAGGAGCCAGTGGCCATTCTGAAAAGGCAAATAAGAAAGTTGAGGTCAAAGAACATCGCTTCGGTGAAGGTCCAGTGGCGAGGTCAGCCGGCCGAGGATGCGACTTGGCAGACCGAGCTGGATATGCATAGCCAGTACCCTCATCTCTTTACTACTCCAGGTTTGTTTTCCATGCTCATTCGAGGACGAACAAATGTTTAAGTGTGGGAGGATGTAACGACTTGGCCGGTCATTTTTGAAATTTATGCCCCGATCCCCAATTAACTGCTTTCCTTAAGTTCATTTATACTATTTTTGTTTGCCGAGATGTTCGATTCTAGAATTCGGAGTGTTTTGGGATACTTAGGCCCTAAATGAAAGCTTTATAATTGAAAAATGGCATGTACTCAGAACAATGTTAAGACGACCTTGGAAAGGAAATCTGATGGGTCCTTTAGCTCTGTTGGGTGATTTCGGGGTCAGGAGCATGTTCGGAATGTATTTTGGAGGCCCGTAGCTCATTTAGGCTTAAAATGCCGAAGTTTGGAATTTTTGAAAATCCGGTTGATAGGTGAGATTTTGATCCGGGGGTCAAAATGGAATTCTAACAATTCCAGTAGCTTTGTTAGGTGATTTTGGGAATATCTGCAAATTTTCAGGTCATTCGGACATCATTTGGTCATGTTTTTGATTGAATGTTGGTTTCAGAAGTTTTAGTTAAAACTTAGGCTTGAATCCGCCTTAATTTGATGATTCTTGTGTTTAAGGGTATGCTTTTATATGATTGGAACAAGTTCGTATGAAGTTTTAGAGTAGGTTCGTACTTTTGGTTGAGGTCCCGGGGGCCTAGGGATGAGTTCAGGTGATTAAATAGTGAAAATTTTGAAGTGTTGCAGATCTGGTTTTTTCTTCTGCAGAACTTGGACCACAGAAGCGAGTCCGTAGAAGAGGAAAAGGAAGTGCAGGTGCGAGATCGTGGGGGGGGGGGGGGAAGGGTCAGCTATGTCCGCAGAAGCAGACCTATGTTCGCTGAGGCGAGCCCGCAGAAGCGGGCAGGCGCTCGCAGAAGCAATTGTGGTCGTTTGGTAATTTTTTGCAGCAGTGGACAAGTTTCTGCGTAAGCGGTGTCGCAGAAGCGACTAATAGTCCACAGAAGCAAAACTCGAGTTTTAAGTAAGGGTCACAGAAGCGACCAGGATTCTACAGAAGCGGAACCACTGGTGCGTTCCAGGTATCACAGAAGCAAAAATACCTGAGGTTTAATATTCAATGCTGGTTCGAAATTTCAGAGCATTAAAAACATTTGGGGGCTTCGACTTAGAGACGAATTTGGCGATTTTGATGGGGAAATTGAGGAGTATCATCAGGTAAGAACTCTTGGACCCAAATTATGTTAATACATTGATAAAACATGGATTAAATCTCTGAAAATGGAGGATTTTAAAGTCGTAAAAATGAGGGATTTTGCTCTAAGCCCAAGAGAATGAAAATTGATGATTTGAACGAGCAAATGGACTCCGATATTGATAAATTTTATATGGTTAGACTCGTGAGAGTGTGAGGGCTCTAAAAACGTAAAAATATTTCAATTTCGAGCCGATGGCTGGAGAGGTATTTGGCCATCTTACCCATTTTCATGTCGTAGCTTTAATTTTCAGAGTGTAATTAGTTACTTGCGATGTTATTTACACTATGTAATTGGTTTGAATAGATTTGGGCCAGTCGGAGTGGATACTCATGGCTAGGGCATTATCTCTTAGCGGTTTTGTACTAGAATTGAGGTAAGTGGCTTGTCTAACCTTGTGCGGGGGACCTTTTCCACTAGGATATATTATGTGTTGATTTAAGTGACTTGTGCACTAGGTGACGGGCGTGTACTTGTGCAAATTTTTGAAAATCCTTTTTACTTGAATTGTTCAATCGGTGCTATCTCATTTATTTTGCTGATTAATTGCAAGACTTATACTGTGTTAGCTGGAGAAGCATGATTAGATAGGATTAACTGTCTAAATGCCTATTTGTCTTAATTGAATTTTGTGGAACCTATTGTGATTGAATTTAATTTTTAATCGTACCAGTATATTTCATTATTCTCTATGTATTCTCTTTGTTTGATCGTGTTTGTTCTGTGCACTGCGTGTTCAATTCCCGGAGCTCCAAAAGGACTGCGGGTTTAAGTCCTGGAGATCCTGGTTACTGATAAAAGGACTGTGAGTTCAAGTCCCGGAGATCATGGTTACTGATAAAAGGACTGCGGGTTAAAGTCTCGAAGATCGTGGTTACTCATAAAAGGAATGCGGGTTCAAGTCCCAGAGATCCTGGTTATTGATAAAGGAATGCGGGTTGAAGTCTCAGAGATCCTGGTTACTGATAAAAGCACTGCGTGTTCAAGTCCCAGAGATCCTAGTTAATGATATAAATGGACTGCGGGTTCAATTTTCGGAGATCTTGTGCTACTGAGTTAAATGGAAAGTGGGTTAAATTCCCAGAGATCGTGTGCTATTGATTATGTACTTGTTATGTTAATTTTTACTTCTTGGTTCAATTGTAGATGATTTGTAGTTTCTACATTCTTTTGCTGTTATTTCAGATTTATTCCTGCTTTAAACTATTCGATACTTTATTATTATTACTCTCGGTAGGGCCCTTACCTTCCTCGTCACTACTCCATCGAGGTTAGGCTTGGCACTTACTGAGTACCGCTGTGGTGTACTCATGCCACTCTTCTGCACACTTTTTGTCGTGCATATCCAGGTCAATCTGATCAGGCACACCACTAGTGATCGAGGTTATACTCGGGAGACTTGATAATAGGTGAATTTGACAATATTTATGCCCTAAATAATCATGCTTTATTGTTATTTTGATATTTTTTATGATGACAAAATGCTTTTATTAGTGTTCTTAGTGTGTTATAGGTACACTTGAGCTAATGAAGACTAAAAGAGCAAGTTTTGGAGTCAAAAGATGGTGAAAAAGGCCAAAATGTGGTACAAGTCAAGAACTTATATTGAAAGTAGCTGGGAAGGTGTGATTCCGAGCTATATGGATGTTATGGAATGAATTTAAGTGAT
This sequence comes from Nicotiana noctiflora, assembly GCA_032618575.1. NCBI lineage: Eukaryota > Viridiplantae > Streptophyta > Magnoliopsida > Solanales > Solanaceae > Nicotiana > Nicotiana noctiflora. Next base: position 132,598 of record JASVEL010003563.1, read on the forward strand.
TTTGAGCTTTGAAGTCTGAGTAAAAGCTCGAGGAATTAAGCCGGATCGAGTTCGGGGGTCAAATTTGATAAGTGTAGAACAAGCGAAGAATGGATGAGGCATATTATGCACTGTTTAGTAATATATGGTTGGAAAGCTAATTCAAAGGGATACAACTGTCATGTTTTTTGTTTTTCCAAATTCGCAACAGAACAGGGTGAAAATCCGCGGTTTCTCCGCAATCGCAGATGAACCGCGGAAAAACAGGCTCTCTGAAGTTTTACTGTTCGCGGTCCGTCTGCGGCCGCGAACGAACCGCGGAAGTCGCCGCAGCAGCAGTCCTAATTGTACTCAAACTTAGTATTTTTAGCCCTAAAACCTCTATATAAACTCCTAGTTTGCCCCATAGAGGCATGTAATCTATTATTCAATACTTTTGCAAGGTTTTTAGTAAGAGAGATTCCTCTCAAACTCTTTCTTTTATTTTATATCAATTATTTCTTTATGATTTCAATTATTATTCTTGTTTCTTCAAGCATGAGTAGCTAAATTCTTTTCTAAGGTTTTGATGGAAGCTATTGAGTGATGAACTTATCGTTTATGTGATTACAAATTGTGACTTAGATTACTATTTGTTCAACTTCATTCTTATTGTAGTTAATTGGTAGGATCCCTAATTAGCTGTGCCTATTTAGTGTGCATAACTTGGAAAATAGTGCATATTTAGGTTTATTGTTGAACGACACCACACCTAGGTTATTAGAGGAATCTATAACTTTAGGCGTAAATACGGGGTTAGGAATAACGAAATCTTGGGTGCAATCTTAAGTGAACTATTCAAATTAAAGCTAGCTAGGGTAGCTCGGAGAGTGCACTAGTAAATTATTGTAATTGCTCGGGAGAGGGTTACGATACACATAGCGTTCATGATTGATAGAATATATTAACAATTTGTAAGAGCATAATGATAAGGGATTCCATCAATAGGGAAAATCAATACCTTAGTCGTTCTCTTTTAAGCAATCTTAATTCTTGCAAGTAGTAGTTCGAAAATATTACACAAAAATATTCTAAATTTTGGGAACTTGATTCGGAAGTACTCTTGGGTTGTGAAAGTTGTGATTGGTAGGTTAATTCTTTGTGGGATCGATCTTGGACTTATTAGACCAAGTTATATTGACTACGACCGTTGCTTGGACGTGAATCAATTTTGGCGCCGTTGCGGGGGAATGAACGAAATTATCAATTGCCATTTCTAGAACTTCAAGATTCTTGTGTATTCAGGTTCTTTCTACACTCTACATTGAATATTTTGACGTTTGTTGATTTGGGTATTCGGGTGCATGCCTAGAAAATCTGCAAGGACTGGAGAACTAATTGAAGGACTCTCAGACCCCGAGCAAACCTTCCGAGCACGGAACAAAGCCATCAAACAAATTCAACAATCTCAACAACCAATCAAACTAGACTTCGACATGGGTGACATAAACGATCAAAACCAGCAAGCCGGGCTAAATATGCAAGAGGCATAGGAGGCACAGGAAGGTGCACTGTATGATTGGGCACAACCCACAGCGGATAATTTGGCAACTGCCATTATTGTGCCAGCAATTCAAGCCGAGTCTTTCAAGATTACTAGCACCATGCTACACTTGTTGCAGAACAAGGGATTATTCCCTGGGACTCAGGTTGAAGATCCACAATAGCACCTGAAGAACTTTCTCTTGATATGCAAGACACAGAAGCAACCGAATGTGACTCCGGAAGCCATCCGACTATTGCTCTTTCCGTTCTCAGTTACAGGGGCTACCCGGGTATGGCTAAACACACTCCCCATAAACTCTATTGCAACTTGGTATGAGTTAGTCAAGCAATTCCACAACAAGTTTCATCCACCTAACAAAACAACTCAACAAATTGATGAGATTGTAAGCTTCAAGATAAAACCACTGGAAACACTACATGGAACTTGGGGCAGATTCAAGGGTATGCTTGTTATGTGTCCTCATCATGGGATACCTGAGCAGATGTTGGGTCAAAGGTTCTACATGGGACTTTCAGACAGTATGAAGAATATTGTAGATGCCTCAGCAGGTGGGGCTTTTCTGAGCAAGACTTGGAGAGAGGGCCAAAATTTGGTAGACAAGATGGCTCAAAATTCCGGGTGGACGTCCAGGAATGCTCCTATCACACCAGTAGTACACTCTGTACCTCTGGATCCATCCAACACTCTGGAGGAGAACGTGGCAACTTTATTGACACAAATGAGCATCCTGACAAAGAAGGTGGAAGAATCAGGGGTTAAGCAGCAAGTTCACATTGTAGATACTACCAATGGTGGTTTATGCACATCTTGCATTAGCCAACCCATAGGTAATCCATGGGCTACAGACCAAGAACATCATCATCAGCATGAGGATATGAACTATATGGCTAACTATGGAGGACAGCGACAAGGCAATCAAAACTGGGGCCAACAGGCTCCAATACAGTATAGACCTCCCCAGCCACAATTTAATGCAGCGGGTGTGAGGCCACCACACAACATGGTCCCATATCCTAGACCTCAGAATTTCGGCAATCAGCAGCAGGGATACCATCCACCTCCACCACCACATGGGGGTAGACAAGACGATGGTTTGCAAGGTTGGAAGCTATGATGCAGCAGGTAATTGGGTCAAATGCCAAAACCAATGAAAGAATAGATGCACATGATGCAACGATCAAAAATATGGAAGTGCAGATGGGTCAGATTGCTATGTCACTTAACAATCGTCCTCAAGGGATATTGCCTGCAGATACACAAACAAACCCAAAGGACCAAATCCCAAAGCAGATGATGGCAGTGACTCTAAGAAGCGGTAGAGATCTTGATGCTGAGAATGAAAGTGAGAAAATTGACAGACAGGTCGAGACACCTACTCCATTGCCCATTGAACTGGATGAATCCACAGGGTTGACAAAAGTCACAGTCCAGCCAATTGCTGAAAATAAAGAAGCACAACAGGGAACGGAGAAAGTAGCTGAAAAGGTTGAGCAGCAGATTGATGAGAAAGCGATAGACCGAGATAAATCCCAAGTCACAAGGAAGAAGAGGCCTCCACCACCATTCCCCCAAAGGTTGGCCAAACACCAAAAAGAGGAACAATACAAAAAGTTCTTCGACATGCTCAAGCAAATCCAGCTAAACATTCCATTAATTGAAGCTTTAAAAGAAATGCCTGGTTATGCTAAGATGATGAAGGATTTGATGTCGCGGAAATTTGATTTCCAAGACTTGGCCACAGTTACACTTACCCAGACTTGTAGTGCAGTGGTCTCTAGACCCATTGCTGAGAAGCTATCTAATCCAGGTAGTTTCACCATCCCATGCACTATAGGGAATTATGCCTTTATTAAGGCTTTATGTGATTTGGGGGCAAGCATTAACCTCATGCCCTTAGTTATTTATAAGAGGCTAGGCATTGGGAGAGTCAGGCCTACCTCTATGTTATTACAGCTTGCTGACTGGACGGTTAAGCGTCCATTTGGCATTTTAGATGATGTTCTTATCCAGGTAGGGAAGTTTGTGTTTCCCGCCGATTTTGTTATTCTTGATTGCAAGGTGGACGAGGAAATTCCTATAATCTTAGGAAGACCATTCCTAGCCACCGGGAGAGCTCTAATTGATTGTGAGACTGGGGAACTCAAGATGAGGTTGAATGATGAGGAAATCATATTCAATGTGCAAAAATCCATGAGGCGCCCTAGTGAGTTCGCAAATTGCTCTCTCATTGATGCGGTTGATGTGATAGTGGAGACAGACGATGCAGAGTTGACCATTGAAGATCCACTTCAAGCATGCACAATGAACTTAGAAGAGGTAAATGGTGAAAGTCTAGCAGAATGGGTACTATCTCGAGAAGGCAAGGGGTGTTGGGAGAGAGAGCTTGAATTTGAGCCTCTACACTTAGAGAAAAGAGAGACCCCTCCTGCAAAACCATCCATAGAAGAGCCACCAAAGCTCGAGCTTAAACCACTACCATCTCATCTCACGTATGAATTTCTAGGCCCTAACTCCACTTTGCCTGTTATTACTTCATCTGGTTTGCTAGATGTGCAAGCTCAAAAGTTATTACAGGTACTCAAGAAATGTAAAGCTGCCAATGGTTGGACCATGGCAGACATAAAAGGGATCAGCCTTGCATACTGCATGCACAAGATTCTCCGCGAAGAGGGGCACAAACCTTCCAGGAAACACAAAAGAAGGCTAAAACCGATTATGAAGGATTGGATGAAAAAGAAAGTGATAAATTGGCTAGACACGGGGTAGATCCCAGGTAAGTTTTCTCACCCTTCTATGCTATACATGTATTATTATGCCATGAGGACATGGCATGATTTTAAGTGTGGGGTGGAAGACTTATCTTGTATTATATGTTGTATATATTAGTTTTAGTTGTTAATATAAATAGTTGGCTTGGCCCGATGATAGACGCTTGGCGACGGGTTTCTTAAGGGTCTAAGTCGGATTAAAAACACAAAACAAATAGAAAATTTGAAAAAATACAAAAATATGAGTAGAGGACTCTTCCTTATGACGGACTATTTAGGACAAATACTCTTGAGGGAAGTAGTCCACGTAGGAATTTTTCTTTCTTTTATTTTCTTTTTCTAGGTAGTGTATCATCTCCCCCTTGGTTTTTATTTTGACCACGGTTCTTTTCCAAGGGTTTTTATTAAATCGGGTTAGGTAGATTTTCCTTTTCTTAGGATTAGAGGACAAAGGGCAACATGTAACCCCGAATATGCACATTAGCAAAAGCGTAAATTGAACTTGAGAATTGAACTTGAGAATGTATCTTCTAAGCTTGATTGTAGAATCTCAATATGCCTTAAATTTCACAATAATGCTTGCTTGAACATCGACAGGACTTTGTAGAAAAACTAAATTCCAAACGAGTTGCATGCCGTTTGTGTGTGAGGTTTTTACTTACATTGTATGTTGTACATGATACATAGAACTTGCCCTGTGTGTTTGCAAAGCGAAATAGAAGTTGTTTGGTTGTAGAAAGGATAGAGGCATTTCTTTGTGCAACCCCATATACCAATAAACATGAATTCACCCGTACATTATATCTTAGTTAAACCCTTTGAGCTTAAAGCCTATTCTTTGATAACCCTTGAATGTTCTTCAAATTATTATATTTGTTCTACTTTACCTCCTAGAAGCACTTGTATTATAATGAATATGCAAAAGTTTAAGTGTGGGGTGAAGGGAAATTGAAAAGGGAAATTCAAGAATGAATGGTAGAAAATAGTGAGCTGGCCAAAATAATGTAAATGTATTGCAAAGCAATGAAAGAAAAAAAAATATATTCTGAGAAAAAGAGCTATATTGAATAAAATTTTAAAAAGGCCAACTACATCAATAAAAGAAAAGTGGGGGTAAAAGTGAAGGAAGGTGAAGGTATGTTTATGGGAGACATAAGGAAGTAAACAAAAAGGGAAAGTTGTGAAAAAGAAAAGAAAAGTGCTTAGGGAGGTTAGTCACTATAACCAAAAGTATCCTACCCATCCCGTAGCCAACATTACAACCCTTAAAGACCTCTTGATCTATTATTAAATAACTCGATTAGTGAAGTATTACACTAGGGGCAAGCCTATGGTGTGTCTGTATGCATATGAATGTTCTTTGTTGAGAGTGAGTGAATTTTTCCGATATTTATAAGTTCTATATTTTTGAATTGTTCATGTGTGGGAACTTCTCTCAATAAATTTTGTGAGGGCATGTAATTCAAGAGGAAGAAGGTAAATTTGCATGTTTTTGGTAATAAGTAGAGTAAGTAATAATGTGCTGGCATGAGAGTTTACGGTTGGGTAAGGATTGTGCATATCTTAGGTTAATCATGAAAAACAGCTTTTGTGACATAATTTGGGTGAGACATAAATAAAATTGGCCTAAAGTCTGATTAAGGTTGCTCGAGGATGAGCAAAGGTTTAAGTGTGGGGTATTGATAATAGGTGAATTTGATTATATTTATGCCCTAAATAATCATGCTTTATTGTTGTTTTGATATTGTTTATGATGACAAAATGCTTTTATTAGTGTTCTTAGTGTGTTATAGGTACACTTGAGCTAATGAAGACTAAAAGAGCAAGTTTTGGAGTCAAAAGATGGTGAAAAAGGCCAAAATGTGGTACAAGTCAAGAACTTATGTTGAAAGTAGCGGGAAGGCGTGATTTCGAGCTATATGGATGTTATGGAATGAATTTAAGTGATTTTTAGCTTTGAATTCTGAGTAAAAGCTCAAGGAATTAAGCCGGGATCGAGTTCGGGGGTCAAATTTGATAAGTGTAGAACAAGCGAAGAATGGATGAGGCATATTGTGCACTGTTTAGTAAATTGGACATAACTTCTCGCTCGGAACTCTATATTGGCTCCATAATATATGGTTAGAAAGCTAATTCAAATGGCTACAACTTGCATGTTTTTAGTTTTTCCAAATTCACAACGGAACAGGGTGATAGACCGCGGTTTCCCCGCGACCGCGGATGAACCGCGGAAAAACAGGCTCTCTGAAGTTTTATTGTTCGCGGTCCGTCCGCGGCCGCGAACGAACCACGGAAGTCGCCGCAGCAGCAGTCCTAATTGTACTCAAACTTATTTTTTTTAGCCCTAAAACCTCTATATAAACTCCTAGTTTGCCCCATAGAGGCATGTAATCTATTATTCAATACTTTGCAAGTTTTTTAGTAAGAGAGATTCCTCTCAAACTCTTTCTTTTATTTTATATCAATTATTTCTTTATGATTTCAATTATTATTCTTGTTTCTTCAAGAATGAGTAGCTAAATTCTTTTCTAAGGTTTTGATGGAACCTATTGAGTGATGAACTTATTGTTTTTGTGATTACAAATTGTGACTTAGATTTCTATTTGTTCAACTTCATTCTTATTGTAGTTAATTGGTAGGATCCCCAATTAGTTGTTCCTGTTTAGTGTGCATAACTTGGAAAAGAGTGCATATTTAGGTTTATTGTTGAACAACACCACACCTAGGTTATTATAGGAATCTATAACTTTAGGCGTAAAGACGGGGTTAGGAATAACGAAATCTTGGGTGCAATCTTAAGTGAACTATTCAAATTAAAGCTAGCTAGGGTAGCTCGGGAGAGTGCACTAGTAAATTATTGTAATTGCTCGGGAGAGGGTTACGATACACATAGCGTTCATGATTGATAGAATATATTAACAATTTGTAAGAGCATAACGATAAGGGATTCCATCAATAGGGAAATCAATACCTTAGTCCTTCTCTTATTATTTTATTCAACATTCAATTCTTTCTTTTAAGCATTCTTAATTCTTGTAAGTAGTAGTTCGAAAATATTACACAAAAATATTCTAAATTTTGGGAACTTGATTCGGAAGTACTCTTGGGTTGTGAAAGTTTTGATTGGTAGGTTAATTCTCTGTGGGATCGATCTTGGACTTATTAGACCAAGTTATATTGACTACGACCGTTGCTTGGACGTGAATCAAGACTCGAGGTATACATCTGCTGCGTCCGCAAATTTGGAGAGTCTTCTTCCGTTCTTTCCTAGTAGCACTAGATATTCCTTTTATTTTCGGTTGTATAGATACTCTTGGTGGATAGAGCCACAATTTTTACTATCTTAGCATGTGATTTCCCGTGAGTTTTCGGGTCTTAGTGGTTATATATTTTAGAATATTGGTAAAGTGTATATGCCGAGCGGCGCCTATTACATTTTCTATGTTATTCCGCTGTTATTTTTCTTGATGTTCATAAAAGTTGTAAATTTTTCATTGTATTAGGCTTACCTAGTCGCGAAGACTGGGTGCCGTCATGACAGGTTCACTATTGGTTAACTAGGGTCGACAATGGTGATGACGTAAAGGAAGAAATGGGAGAGTATCCCTTAGCAGACATCGAAGAGTATATTGAGGATACAAATGCTATTGTACCTCCAGTTGTTGGCGCTGCAACATTCAAAGTAGAACATGGTTTAGTCCTTATGCTCAAAGCATAGGGGTCCTTTAGAAATTCCACCGATGATGACCCAACACAACACCTTAGAAACTTATTGGGTGTGTGTGCAATGCACAAGCAAAACAATGTCTCTGATGATGCCTTGAGGTTTAGATGCTTCAAGTATTCTCTAGCTAGGGATGCAAGGAGATAGCTTCAGAATCTGCCACCGAACTTTATCCATTTTTGGACAGAACTTGTCTAGTAATTCTTATCTAAGTGGTTCCCGCAAAGTAAAAATCTTAGCTGCGGGATAAAATCTTCTTTTTTCAAGAAAACAGAGGGAAAGCAGCTGCATGAGATAGGGGATCGTTTCAAATTATATTTGGTGAGGTCTCCAAACCATAGTTTCCCGGATTCTATGCTATTGGAAAAATTCTATATGGGTTTGGATACTATGAACCAAGCTATAGCAAAAAATGTAGCTGACAGATCCTTTATGGACAAATCATTTGCAAGGGTGATACAAATCCTTGATAAAATGGCACAACACAATCAAGTGTGGCATTCCGAGGACACCTCGGGTGGTATTGCTTATGGTCTCCTTCTTTGACCAACCTAATTAAGGAAAATTAAGAGAGAGACCAACTAATCGCAGGTCTTGCCAAAAATGTAAATGTGTTGATAAAAATGCTCACGGAAAGCCAAATAATGAAGGTGAATGTGGTGGAAGATGTGCAAGCCTTCTCCAATGAGGAGTTTGAAGAAGTGAACTACATCAACAACCCTCAGGGAGGGTATCAAAGACAACATTACCAGGGTCAGGGACAACAAAGCCAATGCAGACCTAACCCGCAAGGGCAAGGAAACTAAAAAATGGAGAAATGACCAAGGGGCTCAAACCAAGGGAACTGGAACAACAACATCAACTTTTCTAACCGAATCTCAAACCCTTATGTCCCTCCAAAGGTTCAATACTGCAACCAATGATCTTCTAGTGAATCTAAGTTAGAAGGTATGATCGAGCAAGTGTTGCAAAATCAAGAAAATCCGATGCTTCTATGAGGAACATGACTGAAGTTGTGGGATCTCATACCGCCTCCATCCAAAAACTGGAAATACAAATGAGAGACCTTTCTAGAGAGCAAAATCCAAAATAAAAGGGAACACTCCCTAGTGACACAGTTGCAAACCCAATTGGTAATGGGAGTGGCCAAACCTCTCACATCATGGCAATTACTACTAGGAGTGTGAAGGTGAACAAACGGTTTAAGCAGAAGAGTCCAAACCAAGGGTTACGATTGAAGAGCCAAGTGTTGTCAAGATTGAAAAGATTATGGAGGAGTTGCAAGTGCAAAAAGAGTACCAGAAGATGTGAAGGAAAATATAAAAGAGATACCAAAAACTCTTCAACCTATTCCTAAACCTCCTCCTCCATTTCCTCAGAGACTTATGAGAAGGGTTGATGATAGAAAACATGAGAAGTTCTATGACATTCTAAAGAAATTAGCGGTGAACATTCCATTCTTGGAAGCGTATCAAGAAATGCCGGGGGTTTCCAAATATTTGAAGGATTTGAACCCCAAAAAGAGGATCACAAAGAATGAGGTAGTAAACATGACTCACGGGGTTAGCACTATTATTTCCACAACCAAACCCCCCCCAAAAAAAAAAGACCCGGGAGCTTTAACCATTCCTTGTACAATCGGGGCTCATGACTTTGCAAGATCCCTACGTGATAATGGGGCTAGCATCAACATAATGCTTCTTCCCATCTATAAGCAAGTGGGTTTAGGTATTCTAAGGCCTACTAGTATGAGATTGCAAATGGCCGATCGGTCAATCAAACGCCCGGTGGGAATTGTTGACGATGTACTTGTAAAAGTAGGGAAGTTTCATTTGCCCACCAATTTTGTAATTCTTGATTGTGCAGTTGATAAAGAAATCCCTATCATTTTGGGGAGACCATACCTATCCACAGGAAGAGCACTCATGGATTCAGAGCGGAACGAAAATAAATTCTAGGTGAATGATGAAGAATTCGTATGTCAAGCGAGGAAGGGTATGAAACTACCCAATGAGTATGAGAGCATTTTAGTGATAGATTTTGTTGATGAGGTAAAAGATGCCGTCAAAATGAAAATGGAAGAACAATGCCTAGGTGAGGCATTGGCGGCTATTTTGGTAAACTTTGATGGTGAAGACATGGATGGGTACATGAAATCGCCAAATGCATTGGAGGGTCTTGAATCCTATACTTATAATATAGAAAAGCTTTCTCTTGACTTGGAGAATAAGGCCACACCTCCTGCAAATCCATCCATCATTGAGCCACAACAACTAGTGCTCAAGCCACTTCCTCCGCACCTAAGGTATGATTTTCTTGGATCTAATGATACTTTAGCCATAATCGTTTCATCTTTGTTAAATGATGTACAGGTAAACCAATTGTTGGAAGTCTTGAAATAGCATAGGCAAGCCATTGGATGGACAATTGCTGACATCCGTGGGATCCCCGCAGGAATTTGTGCACATAAACTCCAATTGGAGAGCGAGACGAAACCAACTGTGGAACATCAATGTCGATTGAACCCAACAATGCAAGAGGTAAAGAAAGATATTATCAAGTGGTTAGATGACGAGGTATTCTACCCCATTGTTGATAGTTCTTGTGCGAGCCTAGTGCATTGTGTTCCGAAAAAGGGAGGCAATCGTAATCGAAAATGATAAGAATGAGCTCATTCTAATGAGAACACTGACCAGATGGCGGGTTTGTACGGATTATCGGAATCATAATAATGCTACATGAAAAGACCACTTCCCTATGCCTTTTATTGATTAAATGCTTGATCGGCTAGCGTGGAGGTTATTCTATTATTTCCTTGATGGATATTCTGGCTACAACAAAATCAACATCGCTTTGGAAGATCAAGAGAAAACTACTTTCACTTGCCTGTGTGGCACTTTTTCCTTTAGTCAGATTCCTTTTGTCTTGTGCAATGCTCTGGCCACTTTTCAAAGGTGTATGATGTCCATTTTCTCTGACATGGTAGAGGAATTTATGAAGTTTTCATGGATGATATCTCGGTGGTTGCTGATTCTTTTGAGCATTGTCTTAACAATGTTAGACATGTCCTTAAGAGACGTGAAGAAACTAACCTTGTGCTAATTGGGAAAAGTGTCACTTCATGATAGATGAAAGCATTGTGCTAGGGCAAAAAATTTCAAAGAATGGCATTGAGGTTGACTGGGCAAAAATTGAGATTATTTCTAAGCTTCCTCCACCCATATCCGTAAAAGGTGTTCAAAGTTTCTTGGGTCATGCCGGGTTTTATAGGCGCTTCATCAAGGTTTTCTCCAAGATTGCTAACCCTATGTGCAAACTCCTTGAAAAGATGCCAAGTTGTGTTTGATGAGAAATACCTCAAAGCCTTTAAGGAATTGAAGCAAAGGCTCACCGCGACACCTATTGTTGTCACACCCGATTGGTCTCTTCCTTTCAAGCTCTTGTGTGACCCCAATGGTGTAGCCATTAGAGAAATGCTTGGACAACATCACAACAAAGTTTGCTATCCGGACTGTTATGTAAGTAAAACACTCTATAGGGAACAAATGAATTACGTGGTAACTGAGCAAGAGCTTCTTGCCATTGTTGTGACTTTGAGAAGTTTTGAGCTTATTTGTTGGGATCCAAGATGGTAGTGTACATAAATCATGCGACTCTTCGCTACCTCATGGCAAACAAAGATGTAAAGCCTCAGTTGATTCGATGGGTATTATTGTTGCAAAAATTTGACTTCGAGGACAAGGATCGAAAGGGGACTCAAAATTAAGTGGCATATCATTTATCAAGGATTGAAGAAGTAGAGAGACTAAAGGGAGATCTTGAAATCAATGATTCCTTTCTGGATGAGCAAACATTGGCATTATCTAGCACTTTTGCTCCGCGGTATGCTGATATTGCTAACTACTTGGTGAGTGACGTTATTCTGGAGGGATTGGAATCATATCAAAAGAAGAAGTTCTTGAGAGACTGTCGACAATGTTATTGGGAAGATCCATTCTTGTTCCGTGTGTGTGTTGACAATATGATTAGACGGTGCATTCAAGAATAAGAGATTATGCCTATTTTAAAGGCATGCCATGAATCACTGGTTGGGGGCCATCATGGAGGAAATTGAACAGTGGCTAAGGTACTTGAATGTGGATATCATTGGCAACAAATCTATCATGATGCCAATCAAATGGTCAAAGCGTGAGACCAATGTCAAAGGCAAGGATCAATCTCCAAGAGGAATGAAATGCCAATATACTTTGTGATGGAGATAGAAATCTTTGACATGTGGGGAATTGATTTTATGGTCCCTTTATGAGCTCTTATGGGATGAAATATATCTTGGTAGCTATGGACTATGTGTCCAAATGGGTTGAAGCAATTGCCTTACCAAACAACGAGGCAAGGAGTGTGACCACCTTCTTGAAGAAAAACATATTGACTCGGTTTGGCACTCCTAAAGCCATTCTTAGTAACGATGGATCACATTTGTGTAACAAGGCTTTCTCGGGGCTGCTTGGGAAGCATGACGTCAAGCACAAGGTGGATAGAACTTATCATCCACAATCAAGTTGTCAAGTCGAGGTTTCCAATAGAGAGATCAAGAGCATCTTAGCAAAAATGGTTAATGCAAACAGGACCGTCTGGTCAAGGAAACTAGATGAATCATTATGGGCATATCGCACGATGTATAAGACCCCTATTGGTACGTCTCCTTATTGTTTATTCTTCGGAAAAGCTTGTCATCTACCCGTGGAAATGGAACATAAGGCTATATGGGCGTTGAAAAGGTTGAACTTGGATTGGGCTAAAACTGCAAATTTGAGGTTAACACAACTCAATGAAATGGAGGAATTCCGGTTCCATGCTTATGAAAGTGCAGTTGTGTACAAAGAATGGATGAAGTTCGTCTATGACAAGAAGATCTTGAAAAGAGAGTTAAAGTCGGGTGACTTCGTCTTGCTCTTTAACTCACGGCTAAAATTGTTTCTAGGAAATCTAAAATTAAAATGGTCCGATCTATTGAAAGTGGTCAATGCCTCTCCATATGGAGATGTGGAACTTGCATCGGAAGATGTGTCCCGGACCTTCAAGGTAAATGGCCAACGCATCAAAAATTACCCGGGCATAGATGGAGAAAAACAGTTGGTGGAACAACTAGCTCTAAAATATGGTCCATGTCTGACCATTGAGTGAATCCAAAGAAACATAAACTTTGTCGTGCCGCGACGTTAGATCAAGTGTTTCATGAGAGGCAACCCATGTGTGGTAACACTCTTTTGTTCTTTGAATTTTTAATTTTTGATAGATAGAGTTACTTGAGCAATTTAAAGTATGTGTTAAAGTGCAGGGGTTCGAAAGATCACAACACTTGGTTGGAATGAACAAGAAAGGAAAGAAAAACCACCGTGTGCAGTCTGCTACAAAGATGCAGTCACATTTTCACTATGTTGACCGCATTTTGGTCACAAACCAAAGTAGAGAATTTTGCTAAAATTGTTGGTAAAAATGTGATAGGACGGTGCACTATGCAGACCGTATTTCACTTATGTTACCCTATTATGCACCATATTTTTTTCTACCTCTTCGTAAGCTATGTGATCTCACCGTATTACACTTATGTTGTCGCATAATGTGTTATGCGTTTACCCTCCCATCGCAAAGAAGAAAGGTAAGTATTGCATTCGCTCATCTCTCTCACATTCAAAAAATAAAAATAAAAATAAAATCAAAATAAACAAAAGAGAAAAAGAACGGAAGAACAGAGCAAAACCAAAGGACCAAAGAAAAGAAAAAAGGGGTTAGGTAATTGAATCCGTCACATGAGGACACCCATTCACAATCTCCGTAGTTCCTACACTCGACTTACTGGTATGTGCCTTTGCCCTAGTTCTCTAGTTTGAGATTTTTGTGATTTTTTTTCTTTTCTTTCTACTTTATGATCCATTATGTAATGTTGGGTTGTGTGTTTCTTTGTGTAGTTATTTTTCTGTAGCATTGTCGTTTCTAGGTTGGAAAAATATCTGCGGTAACGGGTAGAGAAAAATAGGCCCGCCATTATTGGATGTTGATTTGAATCCTGAGAACTATGAAATTTGCGGCCCATAGAGTCAAAATGTGATTCACATTTGGGCCTCATAGTTGAACCCTAATCTTCTTATGAAGATGGTGAAATGCAGTGACTTTTGTGATCGTATAATTGATATGCAGACCGCAAAGTTACTACAAACTAAAACAGACCACCCAATTATAAGCCTTGCATTTTGGGGTTGTTTTGCGATCACATTCCCCACTTTGTGGTGGAGTTTGCGATCGTATTTTGTTATGCATGTTTTGAGCAAGTCAGTTCTGCGATGGTTATGTGGTCTTCATAGTGGTTATGTGACCACATAACCCACCGCAGACTGAGACCCATGAGCCTACATAGATTTGTGATGATTTTGTGGTCCGTATTGTGGTGTTGCAATCGCATATCATGTCGCATTTCCAGCTTTTCCTTTAAATTCTTCTGTTTCTTCTTAGTATTGCGTATGTTTCCACTCATATTTCACCATTATGCAGATATGGATCCTAAGAAACATGTACCCTCTACATCTAAAATGGCTTCCTCCAGTCGACAGGCATCACAAGCAAAATGCTCACGGATGGAAGCAAATGTGCCAAGCCACTCCCAATCTACTGAGGAGGAGCTCATGCCCTCAGTTAATTTAGAGGCTGAAGAAAGAAGGAAATATGGAGAAGACTTCCACCTCCGATATAGGATTACGGAATCCAGGAAACTATACAGAGAAGGCACACCAAGCAAAAAATCCTGGCCGAAAAGCAATTAAGCTTGAACGGGCTGCAAGAATAGTACCCCCACATCCTAGAAAAAATAAAAGCACAGAAATAAGAGTGCTTCATTGAGCCACCCACAGAGTATAATGAAACCTTTGTGCAAGAATTTTATGCATCATATGGAGCCTCTAGAACTACGCACCACAAACATAACATAATTTATATTGACACTTTCCTTGTTCAGGAAAAGAGTGTTTTTTACGACAATGAAGCCATAAATGAATTATACTTCCCTAACTTGAGCACAGGCACCGCTGAGTACAAGCTAAATTTTCAACTAGGGAGAATGAGCATGGTTGGATCGCATCGGTGATAGCAAAGGGAACCCCTGCCTAGATCAACCCTAGGCACAAGATATGCAAGGAGGATCTCACAAGAGAATGTCGATACTAGCTCATCTTTGTCACCTCTAGACTGATACCGTCTTGGAATGAGACTAACATAGGTTTCGAGAAGGCTCTTCTCATTCCATGTATCATGCATGCATCAATATTGATGTGGGAGCTCTGATCTCCTAAGAGATAGGGATCCGGGCAAAGCATCATGCCACATCACTTCCATTCCCTTGCTTTATCACAACTCTTAATACAGTTGTGAAGTCACTCTTATGCCAAACTATGACAAAATCGGGAAGGATATGAAGGACATTGATATCACTCATATTATTGATGCTTCTGCCCTACCACAGGTTCAAATTTAAGATCCAATTGCTTTAGAGCCTTGTGACTCTCAGACTCATTTGGCTTCTCAGGTTTATAGTGGCATCCACTTTTACTTCAGAGCATACCTCTCAGTCTACCACTGTTTAGCCTTCTATTCCCATTCCATCCATCTCGAAGCTTGGTATCCTGGCTCAACATGCCAATGCCAAGGTAGACCAGCTCTTGAAGACCTTGCCCAACCTCATCAAACAAGTCCTGACTCCTATACAGTCCTCAGTGATAGCTTTCCACAACAACTATTAGTGTATGGGGATCGTTTGCAGCAACTTGAGTTAAGGGTTGAGAAGCTAGAGCATGGTGAAGTGAGTGGGTCATCTAGTCTCAGGGAGTAGGTTGCTTCTATGAAGACCGAGCTGCACAAGATGTAGAACTTAGTGTTCAATCTATCATCACTCATTCCCATGGATGGTTATTAGGCTGCAGGCACAACAGCTCCGTACATAGGCCTTGATTTATCTACACTTATGACTGACATTGACACTCCTACAACCAGGACTCTCCAGCCTCCAACTCCTCCTGTATGCATTGACATTCCTGATGAGGAGGTTTCCAGACTATCTAGTGAGTCTAGGGATGAGGAGGCAAATGCGAGTGAGGAAAAGGAGAGTTCAGGATTCTTGGACGATGATGGCTCTCAGGAAAAGAGCAAGCAGATTATTACCCGGATAGTTCAGGAAGTGGAGCAAGAAGAAATTCAGATAGTAATCGAACATTTGCTAGCATATCTGGCTTCCCCTGCAGATCCATTGGCCACTCAACCATCAATGGACGAGGTTAGCAGCTCATAGTTCCCACCACCAACTCCAGTTTTGGACCAGCCAAAGATCCCTACTGCAGTTGAGGTCCCTCCTTAGACCGAGATCTCATCGGTAGCAATTCCAGCATCAAAGAGTGACCCCACCATCACAGAGTAGGCTGCTTACTCGCATAGCCTCAGGGATCCCCTTACACTATATGTTTTTGTTTTTATGCATTAGGGGCAATACATGTTATTTAGTTGGGGGTGGTAGCCTTGTGGGTACTTTTGTGACATTAGCAACTGTTTTACATATGTATTCCGTTGTGTTAGAAGCAAACTTATGTACTCATGTGTATTTTGTGCCCTGTATATGATAATATAATTTTTGTACATAAGTTGCATTGTGTAGTTCGTAATTATGCTTATATTCATGTTTGAATATGATACCCTTGTGCATGTGTAAAAGGAAAGTAGATAGTAATTAGTAATAAATTTCCCTTGGTTTTTCTTCTCCAGATTCTTTTCCAAGGGTGCAATAGTAGAACCAGGATAGTAGAATGAAACATATAGACCGGTCTGGTGTAATTGTTTATTCTCAAAGCATATATGTCTGTATATAGCATATATCCTTCCATATATATATATATATATATATATATATATATATATATATATATATATATATATATATATATATAGGAAATCAACTATGTGAATTTGAGGCTCGCTCTGTGGATCTCTGTCTATCTAGAGTTATACTTGTATATATGATGAAAGCTTTGAGTTGCCAAGTGTTGACTCAAGTGCTTCAAACTATGTGAGCCAAACAATTCGAGTCCCATGTCTGTATGAGTTGTTTATGTAAATAATTCTTGTGTTTGCTTCTACCATCTAGAACTTTCCTGGTTGGTTTTTCGGTGCTTATAATAATTATACTTAGTTGGAGAAATGACCTTAGGCATTCTTTGTGATTTTCGGAAAACCAGTTAGCCTTTAAAGTCGCCAATTGTACAGATAGTATCCCTAGTCACCCCATTTGAGACTTTAGCTTTTTCTTTGGATACCTCATTATAAACCCTTCCCTTTCTTGTGAAATAATTCCCTCTTTTGAAACCGTCCCTCCTTGAGCATCAAGAATGAGGCTAAAATACTATGTTGGGGGTGTATGAAGTCAAAAATTGGCAAGATGATGTAATAAGCGTGGGAAAGTGAACCTCAAAATGTGAAATTATTCAAGGTCCAAAAGAAAAAAAAACAATATTGGTGTATAAAAAAGAGAAAAAGAAGAGAAATAGTTGTATGTATATAAATTATAGAGCCTTGAAGGAAACTAGAGAGGTATGTAAGGTGGTTCTATCTTGGGAAATAGATGCCAATGAGGCTATGTGGGTTGAAGAGAAACAAAGCGCAAAAGAATGAAAAATATGAGTAGTGTTCAAGGAGGATGAAGTCACTTGTATCCAAATGCTTAGCCGACCCTTCCCTAAACCTACATAACAAGTCAAAAACGTCCTTATGGGATCTCCAACCGAGCATTCTTAGAATAAAGCGATGAATTAAAATAAGGGCAAGCCTGTGCTATGGTATCTTGGAACACTTGAAACTCTTTTCTAAGCGTGAAAGTCTTTGTGAATTTGTTCCTATTTTTTTTTTGTCATTATACATATTGTGATTTTGTGTCTTTCTTTCTAGTGAGGGCATAGGAACTGTAAGGTTGATAAAAGTTGAGTTTTTTAGTTAAATGCAATTGCACTCAGCTGAGGGTAGCACTTTGTCACATTGTTTGAGGCTCAAAGTTCACAAGTTGATTAGTTTTCCTTGTACGTAGCGATGGTTCAGGAAGGGTAAAGCAATCGAAGATGCATGCTTGAAATACTAACCACTAACACCACCCATGGCCACTACTATTTCATGTTGGGTAGATATAGTCTAGAATAATTTAGTGTTGTTTTAGTGGCTTGAGGACAAACAAAAGTTTAAGTTGGGGGTGTTGAGGTGCCGGAGAATTTCGGCACATTTCAATATTAATTGCTTAGAGTTTAGCTTATTTTAGGTTCAATTATCTTCTTTACTTATGTAATTTTAGTGTTTTTGTAGTACATGAGGTTTAAGGACACAAGTGCAAGGAAATGAAACCAAAAAGTTTCAAAAAGAAAATAAAAGAGAAAAAGGAATCACAAAGGAAGATATGCGGTCGCAAAATCACAACGCGGACTGCATAATTTACACTGAGATCACAGATCAAAATAGACTCCTGAGGAAAAATTAACGTGAAGAATGCGGCCCATTCTGCAACTGCATAACCTATTTGCGAGCCGCAAAATAGACGGCAAACCAACCATGAAGGATGTTGAAGGAAGAAAACGCGATGCAAAATGCGATCGAATTTCTATAATGTGGACCGCAAAACATAAATGCGATGTAGGCCTGGAAACTAGGGTTTCAATCTACGATGGGGATGTCCAAAATGCCGACCGCATGTGTGCTTTGTGACAGCAATGCGATCGCATATTGAACCTTCAGGGCATTTTTTTCCATTTTCTGTCCCGATTTTCAGTCCACCATAAATGGATTTGTGATGATTTTATGCGCTCATCATGTCTGGTTTTTGAGCTACATTCCAAGACTTAAATATTCACTTTTGGAATCTTATGGGTTAACAATATTCACTTTGTAAGCTTTATGGTATTTGATATTCTCTTGCTTTTTGACTTTAGAATGAGTAGCTAACTTTAAATACTAAGGTTGTGGACCCTAAATGGGTGTTATGTTGATGGGTTTTTAACATTGAATATATGTATAATGGTGGGTTGATGTTTATTTACTTCTCATACTTCATTTATTGTATGTGGTTGCATACATTAACAAGTGCCACTAAGTTCTTGCTTTGCTAGGGAAAGTGGGTTAGAATTTTGTAGAAGTAAATATCAAAAACTCAAGGATTTAAACCTTGTTTAATAAAATCTCTTAAGAATAAGTGGGTTTTATTTGGCATAAATTGATTTGTCTTAATTACAACTCTTTTACATTTGAAAAAATCATAAAGAGGAAATACCGCCCAGCTATTGAGAAATATTGTGTAGTCATTTAGACATCATTGCATATCAAAAGGACCTTCCATTAGAAATATATCATATAACACCTATAGCATTACACTTCACTAAAGGGAACACAACCTTGGTTTCATTAAACTAATTATTTACACTCTCAATATTCCAACTAGTTGTTACTTCAAAACAAACTTAACTCATACTCTTGTCACTACTAATTCATACTTTTGTTACCGTTAACCAAAATGAATTACGACTTTAGTCGAGAAACACACTATTCGAGTAATCTTTTTACACCTATTCCCTGTGGGATTCGACTCCAACCTTTTTGGGTTATTATATTTGATATCGACCACTTTACATTATTTCTTAATTTAATTTGAGCATATCACAGGGTGAGGTGCCCTACACTGAGCCTACCCCGAAGGACTTTATGATAGCGCCAGGTTTCTAGGAGGTCATGGGCCGTATGTTGCTTTTCATGTATACCATGACTTAAGTTGGTTTATTTCCAGAAGACCCAGCTACATCTTAGGCAAGATGGGGAGCACAGACTCCTACTACTCAGGTTCATGGTCATGTACCTGCAGTGTATCAGTCTCTAGGTGCAGTACTCGAGGATAGGGCTCAACCAGTTACTGCAGTGGTACCCGATCCTAGACCAGCTGTGATCGGTGATCCGTAGAAGTTATGGATAGATGGACTAGGCTACACCCTCCTATCTTCAGAGGCAAGGTTTATGAGGATGCTCACGATTTCATTGATATGTGCAGGGATAGACTACACACATAAGGATATTGGAGTCTCATAGAATTGACTTCACTACTTTCCAGCTAGAGGGCAGTGCCCGTAGATGGTGGCAATCTTATGTTCTATGCAGGCCAGCAGGTTCTCCTCGCATTACTTGGGGTCAGATCACACAACTTTTCTTGGATATGCATATTCCACCCTCTAGGAGGACAAAGCTACGGTATCATTTTGAGTAGCTTGAGTAAGGTCAAATGTTAATGATCGACTATGAGGTGAGGTTTTTTTTATTTATCCCACCATGCACTGATGATATTTTGTACTGACGCAAAGAGGGTATAGTGGTTTGTTGCAGGGTTACATTCTGGTATTAGGGGCAACATGGCCTGAGAGGTGGAGATGGGGACTCCTTATCAGCTAGTAGTGGAGATTGCTCAGTGGATGAGGGCTACAATCTGAGAGGTAAGGAGCAGATATAGCAAGACAGTTCTTTGGAAAGTTCAGAGGTGCCTCGCCTAAGGGCAAAGGTCAGTTTGGGAGATGTCAGCTTATCAGGCCCCCATATTCAGCACAACCATCTCCTCGAGGTGCTCCCAGTACGGCCCTATTTCATTGCCATACTAAAGAGTTCGTATCGCCCGCCAGTTATCCACGACTCTTCCAGTTGGTATTCAGGCCCCAAGGTTCTTCTATATCCTACTTCACTACTATGCCAGATACTTCAGACTGCCTACCGGCTATTCATGCTTCTTCTAGTGGGTCCACAGGCTATCAGGGTCATACATCAAGGCAACAGGCAGCCGTATCGATGGGTTATTTTGAGTGCGACGACCTAGGTCACCTAAAAAGATACTGCCCATACTTTAGGGAAAGGTAGAGCAGAATGGTTAGCAGCCTATGATTACAGCACCACTCCCCAACCGCCCAAAGAAAGAGGACATACTAGCATGGGCCATTCTAAAAAGGAGGCCAGGTAAGGAGAGGTTAGCCAACTATTGCTCAGTTAGGTGGAGGCCAGCCAGCCGGGGCTGCAGCCATGTTAGATACTTTTCTAGCTAGATCAGATGTATTAGCCTCAAATGTTATTATCGGAGGTATTATTTCCATCTGCATTAGGGATGTCTTAGTGCTATCTGATCCAGGGTCTACCGATTCATATATATCATCTCTATTTACTAATTTTCAAGATATTCCTCATGAGTATTTAGGTACTCCTATTCATGTATCCACTCTTGTGGGCGATTCTATGCTTGTGTGTCAGATCTACTGGTCTTGTCTGGTCACATTCTGTGGTTTTGAGACTAGAGCAAACCTCCTAGTACTTCATATGATCGACTTTGAGGTCATCCTGGGCATGAGTAACCATGTCATTCTAGATTTCCATGCCAAGACTGTTACTTTGACCATGCTAGAGTTGCCGAGGTTGGAGTGGGGTTCATCAGTTAGTACATCTAGTGGGGTCATCTCTTTTTTGTAGGCACGCCACATGGTTAAGAAGGGTTGTTTGGCTTATCTAGCCTATGTTTGGGATGCCACCACAGAGTTTCCTATAATTGATTTAGTTCTTACAGTTCGGGAGTTTACTGATGTGTTTATTTCTAACCTTCTTGACATGCCACCAGATCGTTATATTGATTTTTGCATTGATTTGGCTCAAGTACCTAGCCTATATCTATCCCACTATACCGTATGGCTCCGAAAGAGTTGAGGAGTTGAATGAGTAGCTTGAGGCGTTATAATAAAAGGGGTTTGTTTGACTGAGTGTGTCACTTTAGGGCGCACCGGTGTTATTTGGGAAGAAGAAGGATGGAACCATGCAAATGTGCATTGATAACCGCTAGTTTACAAGGTTACCATCCAGAACGAGTAACCGTTGCCGCGCATTGATGATTTTTTCAACTAATTGTAGGGTGCTAGGGTGTTCTCTAAGGTTGACTAGATCAGGGTATCATCAGCTGAAGATTTGGGACTCAGATGTTCTGAAGACTGCTTTCCTTACTAGATATGGCCATTATGAGTTTCTTGTGAAGTCTTTTGGCTTGATGAATGCCCCAACGACATTTATAGACTTGATAATTAGGGTGTTCATTCCTTATATTGATTTTTTTATTATTATCTCCATTGACGACATCTTGATCTACTCACGTAGCCCCGGGGAGCACGAACATCATTTGAGAGTAGTGCTTCAGACACAGCGAGAGTAGAAGTTATATGCTAAGTTCTCTAAGTGTGAGTTTGACTAGAATTAGTAGCATTCTTGGGACATGTTGTATCAGGATAGGGTATTAAGGTGTAACGAACCAGCCGGTCATTTTATGATTTCAGCCTCATTTCCCCTATTGTCACTTCTATATATCCTTTTCAGCTGTATTATGTGGTATTGCATTGCTTGGTTCGATTTCGAAGTGGTTTTGTAGAGGAATGAGACATTTAGTCTCTTAAGTTGGCCATTGAGTTGGAAAAAGTCAGCTAGAAGTTGACTAGTGAGTAAACGATCGCGGAATTTAGTTTTTATGATTTGGAAAGCTTTGTGAGGTGATTTGGGACATAGGATCTTATTTGAAATGTAATTTTCAGGTCCGTGGTAGATTTAGACTTGTATGGGAGAAATTTAAAAAGGTCACAATGGAGTTTCAGGAGTTGCAGTAGGTCCATTGTGTCCTATGGGATCTGTGTGCAAAATTTCAGGTCATTTGGACGAGGTTTGATAGACTTTTTGATCAAAAATGGAATTGGATAGTTTTCGGAATCCTTACGATTGAATCCGATGTTATTTTGTTGATTTGACGTTGTTTTAGGTGTTTCAAATATTGGTATAAGTTGGGATAGTGGTATATAACTTGTCCTTACTTTTGGTTGAGGTCCCGGGGGCCTCGACATGATTTCGGGTGGTTGACGGGAAGTTTGTAGTTGGAAATTTGCAAGTGAAGCTGCTGAAGTTCCTTTCATAACCACACATGGGGATTGGGGACCATATGTGCGGGCCCGCAGAAGCACAAGGAGGGTTACAGATGTGAAAATGAATGAGAGGAGATGGAACCACAGATATGAATGTTTGAGCGCACCTACGATGCGCATGTGCGGGATTTTGATAGGAATTGCGTCCTTGAGTGGTTAAGTGAATCCTTCATATGCACACCTGGGAGAGCAGGTGCGCGATTTCACCTACAAGTGTGATTTAGCTGGGGTTGAACATATAAAGTTATCGCTTCGCAATTTTTGAGTGGGTTTTCACCATTTTCATGTGGGTTTGAGCTTGGGAGAAAAATTTAAAGAGAGAATTCAAGAGGATTTCGTGGAAGTAAAGTTTTTGGACCCTAAACTTGTTTCTATGATAGTTTTTGACTATATATGCTTGAAATCTAGGGAAATTAGTAGCAAAATTGGGGATTTAAGGCATGGAAATTGGAGACTTAAACTACGAATTTGAGGGTCATTTGTGGTTGGACTTTAGTATTTTTGGTGTTCTATTTTTGTATGTTTTATCGGAATCCGAGATGTGGGCCCGGGGTTGGGTTTTGTCAATTTCATGATTATGTTATTTACGAGTGCATTTTGTTCCTTTACCTATTTTGATGTTATGATTCCGGTTTTGGATAGATTCGACGCGTGTTGAGGCTGATTTGAGAGGCAAGGGCATTGCAGGCTGGAGTTTGGCTTGGATTAAGGTAAGTAACACTTCCAAAATTGGTTTTGAGGGTTCAAAAAACCGAACTATGTGTTCTATTATTACTATTAGGGTGACGTAAATGCCAAGTGCCTGGCGTGCACCATGGGAATTGCGGAATTGATTCTTCCATGTTGCCGCTTAGTTACTATTTCTTACTGATACTTGTGTTGCACTTATACGATTAAGTTGATAAGCTATAAATAATACTAATTATCATGCTAAGGCCTTACACCAATACTGTTGAGGCCCTAGGGGTTGATTCTTGCTGCCATGTTACTTGCTTTATTAATATTTTATACTCAGTCCTGTTAATGCATATTATATCATGCCTTAGTCTCAATTTATTATTATTTGACATATCATATCATTGTTCAGGCTAGTATCATGACATTACACTTGTGTGAGTGAAACTAAAGAGTGATGATTGAGTAAGGCAGAGATCCTGATCGTGAGTGACAGTATATGGGATCGGGCTGCACGCCGCAGTGGTTATATTGGTGATTATGATAGCTCTTAGACTATATGAGCCCCTCCGGAGTCTGTAACACACACCTAGTGAGCAGTTGATTATATTGAGGTATGAATCTTCCCTGAACATGGATCTTGTCCAAAGTATTTATACCTGGAGATGGATCTTCTCCATAGGTCAGGAATGGCCTTCCTCGGTACTGGATGACTGTTATCAGTGATGTGTATATATTCTGGGATGGATCTTCCCTAGGCCTTCTGATCCATATATAGTACTGAGTGGTTATAAGTTTCTTATTGATATTATTTGGAGATGGATCTTCTCTGTGGGGCAGGAATGGCCTTCCTCGGTACTGAATTGGTATTAGAGATGTATATATTCCGGGATGGATCTTCCCTCGGCAGTATGATCAGTACACAGTATTTATTGGACCAGCATTTGAGGTTTTGGGCACATATGTCACTCAGAATGGTGCTTTCCATACAGCATGTGCATTGACATGTAAATGTAGAAGAGTTACACTCCTTTACCTTGTTCATACATGCTCCGTTTTACTGTTCGAGCTTTTTATTCAACTGAAAGCATGCCTACATTTCCGTACATTATTTCTGTTATTTTTTAGCAGGTTGCATTCATCACTACCTATCAGTCCAAAGGTTGGACGTGTTACTTACTAAGTTGGTATACTCACGTTACCCCCTGCACCTCGTGTGCAGATTCAGGCACTTTGGATCTAGTGGCAGATGTTTGATCGGGGCTTCTGACTTAGAAGATTGTTGAGGTACCTGCTAGGCGTTTGCAAGCCTTGGCTCTCCACCTTACATTCTAGTTGTATTTCAGTTGCTCCCTTTGTCACGACCCGGACTTCCCACTCTCGAGAGTCGTGATGGTGCCTACTCGTGAAAGCTAGGCAAGCGGAATATAATATATCATAAAACCCTTTTTCTTAACCTTTTAACAAATTTTAATCAAAAGAGGAATAATAATAATAATAATAATAATAATAATAATAATAATAATAATAATAATAATAATAATAATAATAATAATAATAATAATAATAATAATAATAACAATAATAATAATAAAGAAATGCGGAAAACAAAATCTGATATCTTAGCCAAATACTAGAACAAAATACAAAATACATGTCTACCCAAAACTAGTATCACAATATCACGGACCATTGAAAAATATTACAAACAGTTGTTCGGAAAGAAAGATACAACCTATCTCTGAATTAAATAAATAAAAAATATAAAATATAGAAGGGGACGCCAAGACCTACAGGAGTCTTCAAGACTACCTCTAGTCTCGGCTACACTGAAGCATCAACCTCGCTACAATCTGTAAGCTCCAGTACCGAGATCTGCACACAATGTAGACTGTAGTATTAACACAATCGGCCCATGTACTAGTAAGTGTCGAGCCTAACCTCGGCGAAGTAGTGAAGAGGCTAGGACATGACTACGAAATAAAGCTGTGCAGTTAAAGCATATACGACAAGCAATAATAACAGGAACTAGTAGTTAAAGATGGGAAGGGGAACATCTTGTGGGGAATATCAAGTACCAACAGAATCTCAGGAGAAAAAGCATAAAGAAGATGTTAAATTTCACGCCAGGCAGAATAAAGAAAGAGTAACGAATCAATGTACACTTTTATTCTTTATGTTGTGTCGCACAACCTGATCCAAATCATATAACATTGTTGCGGTGTGCAACACTATAAATCATAGAAATACTTTTGCGGCGTGCAATCCGATCCAACTTATATATCACTGTTCCGGTGTGCGACCAGATCCAAATCATGTATCATTGTTGCGCCATACAACCAGACCCCTCCTATCCTCCTTTATTACTCCTTGTTGCGGGGTGCAACCCGATCCCATCTAATATTATTGCAACGTGCAACCTGATCCAAATATACAAATCAACACCAATCACAAAAAGAATATCAACAAGGGAATAATAAGGAAATAACAATATCCCAGCAAGGAAACCAATAACAAAAATAAACACATTCCGACAAGGGAACCAACAGTAAGAATAAAATATGTCCCAGAAAGGGAATCACTTATAACAAAACTTATACCAACAATTAACTTCACAACTGAAAAATAAACTGGATCCAATCGTTAACGATAAACAAATACAACGAAAACAATCATAATTCTTGTCCCACGGTTGCTAACCATCAAGTTAAGCATGATCAATATATAGTAAAATCATAACAAATCCGAACATAAGACTCACGGGAATGCTTGACACAATTGTATGGATACTCTTCACCTCACCTATGCATCGTACTTAACACCAACACATAAAAATTAAGACACAACACCTATTCGCGCAAGCTAAGGTGAGGCCAAACACTATGATGACCCGGTCCATTATCACGTGAGTTACCATCCCATTTTCCCCATTATATGCTTGTTCATGTTTCAGTATATGCGCTTGGTGCGTTTGAGTCAATCCGGATCGAGTTTGGTAGGAAATGAGACAAATAGTCTCTTTGAAGAATGAATAGTTGGAAAAAGTCAACCGGATATTGACTTGTGAGTTAAAGGGCTTGGAATCAAATTCTGATGATTTGGTTAGCTTCGGGAGGTGATTTGTGACTTACAAGAGCGATCGGAATTGAATTTGGAGGTCTGGTGTAGAAATAGGCTTGAATTAGCTAAGTTGGAATTTTGGCAAAATCCGATCGATAGATGAGATTTTAATCCGAGAGTCGGAATGGAATTCTGACAGTTGTACTAGCTTCGTTAGGTGATTTTTGATATGTATGCAAATTTTCAGGTCATTCGGACATCATTTGATCAGGTTTTTGATAGAATGAAGGTTTCGAAAGTTTTGGTTGAATCTTACGCTTGAACCGGCCTTAATTTGATGATTCGTATGTTTGAGGGTGTGTTTTTACGATTGGAACAAGATCGTGAGATGATTTAGAGTGGATTCATATTTTTGATTGAGGTCTCGGGGGCCTCGGGATGTTTTTGGAGGGTCAATCAGTCGAAATTTGAAGTTATGGAATTGCTGGTATGATCTGCAGCAGCAGTTCCGCTTCTATGGATGGAGAACCGTAGAAGCTGCCCCGCAGAAGCGACCAAATGGTCGTGTATGTGACCCAAGGCTGGTCTGGGTAACTTCGCAGAAATTGTAGCATTCTCGTTGGGGCGGGTTCGTAGAAGCGAGCCCTTGTCCGCGAAAGCGGAAGTTGGGCGATCGGGAAATATTGTAGGAGCAGACGGGTAGCTGCTTAAGCGGTCTCGCAGGAGCGAGGACTGAGCCGCAGAAACGATCTTGGCCCATTATTGAAAAGTCGCAGAAGTGACATTATTTCTGCAGAAGCGGTCTCGCTTAAGCGAGTCAGGTATCTCAGAAGCGAAATTGCGTTAGTGTTTAATGAAATAGAACTGTTCAAATTTCAGAAGTTATATCTCATTTGGGGCTTTGATCTAAGAGGTGATTTAGGCGATCTTGAGGAGGAAATCGAGTGTATTCATCAGGTAAGCATTTATGGACTCAATTTATGTTATTATATTGTTAAGTTATGGAGTTAACACTTGAAAATGGAGGATTGGAGGTGTATTAATGGAGGATTTTTGCTCTAAGCTTGGGTTATTCAAAATTATCGATTTGAATGAGAAACAGAGTCCGATTTTGACAAACTTTATATGAATGGACTCGTATCGACATAAGAATTCTGAAAATGTGACTTTTGTATTTTTTCGAGAAACGGGCTCGGGGGTCTGGTTTTGGCAACTTCGTGATTTTTGATGTAATTCGAGTTATTTCAATTGGGTTATGTTCATTTAGCCTATTTTGATGTATTCTTATTGGTTTTCATCAGATTTGGCATCCGAGAAGGTTGATTTCTGAGGAAATCACAAGGCGAGCTAGGACTTTTGTCGATACGAGGTGAGTGGTGGTAATAAATAATGTACTGAGGGTTTGAAACCCCCTATTTGCACTATTCAGTGCTATGCTGAGATGGAACACGCGTCATGTGACGAGCGTGGTGGTATTGTGACTGGGCATTTGGAGTTGGTCCATCCCGATTGATAGTTTACTGTGCATAATGACTGAGATTGTGCTTATATCTCTATATTTGGGCTAGTAGCCATGTTTGGGGCTTTCTGCTGATCTGTAGAATATTAGGGAAGCCTGTAGAACTAAACGACCCCTATATCTTGTTGAACACATACTCTCAGCCGTATTCATAGCTGTATAACATGTCATGAACCATTACTAGATGTGTACTCTAAATGAGAATACCTGGGGTTGAATACCCTGTTCTGGCTAAGTGGGCCCGAGAGGCCGAGTCTATATTGACTGAGAGGGGTCGAGGACCCATTGTAAGGTGTTGATATATATATATATATCGGATCGGGCTGCACGTCGCAGCAGTATATACATATACATATATTTCATCGCATATATATATATATATATATATATATATATATATATATATATATATATATATATATATATATATATACGCACGCCGCAATAGTATCATAGCGCTTGGGCTGAAGGAGCCCCTCCGGAGTGTGCAAACACCCCTAGTGAGGCGTACTATATATTATTGGATCGGGCTGCGTGCCACAGCAGCATATATATTATATTGGATCGGGCTGCACACCGTAACACTATATATATATTGGATCGGGCTGCACGCCCCAGCAATATATATACATATATATATTGGATCGGGCTGCACGTCGCAGCATTATGATTGAGGATCGGGCTACACGCTACAACAAGACTAGATCTGTGTTGGATCAATGTGAAACGGTAGCAGACTAGAACCAGACTTATCATTATAGAGATGACTTACCTGCACGGTTATTCTTAGAACTGTTTAGTGATAATACAAGTGTTCTTACTTTCAATTATTATTTATTATTGCTACACACCTAGTTGAAAGATACTCACCTCACTCCCTGCACTTTATGTGCAGATAATGTTGTCCAGGAGGGTAGTTGAGCTATACGCAGATGCTATTCTATTTCTATTTGAGGAGACGTCGAGGTAGTTGTCAACGTCCGCAAGACCCGATCTCTCTCCTTTCTTCCATTTATGTCTTTTATTACTCTATCTAGACATGGATTGTATAGGGTGTTTTCCTTCTGTTAGAGGCTCAGACATGTGACACCAGATTCGTTGGGCTGTATTTCATGTAATTTGTTTCCGCATTGTTGTTTAATATTATGAAAATAGGCTATTAACTCTAATGGATCAGTATTAATTAATAATTGGCTGGTTATCTGGAAAACATGGTCGGGCTTCCCTAACAATGTGTTGGGTGCCATCACGACCGGGGTTTGGGTTGTGACAAGTTGATATCAGAGCCAGGTTAACAGATCTCACGAGTCATAAGCTGGTTTAGTAGTGTCTTACGGATCAGTACGGAGACGTCTATACTTATCCTCGGGAGGCCGCGGAACCTTTTAGAAAAACTTCAAATTCTTGAAATTCTTGTCATTCGATTTTGTTAATCCGAAACTGAACTTTGATATTATATTCTCTCGCAGATGGCGAGGACTCGTGCTACAGGACGACGCGGACGACCACCATTGCCACCTTCTAGAGGCCGTGGACAGAGCTGTGGTCATAGTAAGGGTAGGGCGGCTGAGGCAGTGCCAGTTGACCTACCCCCTGTTCCCATTCAAGATCAACCTCCAATTGCAAAGGTCCCAATAGCACCTATTCAGGCACCAGCTATGACTATTGTGATTCCGGGTCTATAGGAGACCCTAGCTCAGATATTGACGATTTGACTGGCATTGCTCAGGCAGTTTCTGCTTCTACTATAGCAGCTACATCCGGGACCGAGGGTGGTCATTAGACCCCCGCAGCTCATACTCCAGAGCAGGTAATATAGGGCTTTCAGACACTTAAGGCTCCACCAGCCCAGCTAGTGGCTCCGGTTCAGCCAGCTATTCAGATTCAGGGGGACAGGGTCCCAGTGATGCCCGACGACAAGCAACGTCGTCTTGAGAGGTTTAGCAGACTTTCTCCTCCTATTTTCAGTAGTACTCCGGGCGAGAACGCCCAAGGTTTTTTGGACAAGTGCCGTCGGATGCTCCGTACAGCAGGGATTTTGGAGTCGTGCGATGTATCCTTTACTACCTTCTAGTTTCTTAGAGCAGCCTTCGCTTGGTGGGAAGCTTATGCGCCGTAGGCTGGTGGGTGCGGCACCATTGACATGGCAGGAGTTCTCCACTATTTTCTTGGAGAATTGGATACCTCGATCTCAAAGACAGAAGTTGCGCAGGAAGTTTGAGTGACTCCGCTAGGGGGACATGATAGTGTTAGAGTATGAGGTTAGATTTACAGAGTTAGCCAGGTATGCATCGTGGATGGTTCCTACTGATCGGGAGAGGATCAGGCACTTTGTTGATGGATTTATTTATCCTATCCGTATCTTGATGACCCGAGAGAGGGTCCTGAGTCATTCATTTGAGAATGTTGTGGATATAGCTCGGGACATTGAGACAGAACATCGTAGAGAGCAAGAGGAGAGGGAGGCCAAAAGGCCTCAATGATCAGCTAGTTCTAGTGGCACTCAGACTAGAGACCACAGTCAGCAGAGCCGAGGTCGCTCTTTTAGATCTTCACATCCAGACCGCTCAGAGTATCGTGGGTCGTCTTCTGGCCGAGGTTATCAGGGTTCTCACGAGGGCCAGCCATCTCTCAGCGTCCTACCAGCATAGAGCTCATTTTAGGCTCCATCTATTCGGGGTTCTTCTCGATCTAGTTCTTCTGCTGGACACTCCGGTGTGGGGGCTTCTCATCAGTCCCAGCCCCCAGCACATGGGAGTTGCTTCGAGTGCGGAGAGTTTGGGCACATCCGTAGAGAGTTTCCCCGTCTTGTATCCAGGTCATATCAGTAGAAAGGACAACCCTCATCTTCTAGTCCATCTACTTGAGCACCCGCCCGAGCTAGGGGTGAGGGTCAGGCAGCCCGGTTCCACTTATTCTTATGTATCTACATTTTTTTCTCCTCATTTAGGCACGACCCGAGGGTGTCTTACCATGCCCGTGCATGTATCTACCCCGGTGGGTGATACCATTGTTGTGGACCATGTGTATTGGTCCTGTCTTGTCACTATTAGGGGTCTGTAGACCCGAGTAGACTTATTGCTTTTGAGCATGATCGATTTTGATGTTATCTTGGGCATGGATTGGCTATCTCCGTGTCACGCTATTCTGGACTAACATGCCAAGACAGTCATATTGCCTATGCCGGGTATTCCGAGGATCGAGTGGCGAGGCATGCTTGATTATGTACCCAACAGGGTAATATCTTTCCTTAAGGACCAACGGATGGTTGGGAAGGGATGTCTTTCCTATTTAACACTTGTGTGGGACGTCAAAGCTGAGACTCCAAGTATTGATTATGTTCCCGTTTTGCGGAACGTTCCTGATGTGTTTCCCTCAGACCTGCCGGGCATGCCGCCGGAGAGGGACGTTGACTTTGGGATTGACTTGGTGCCACGATCTCAGCCTATTTCTATTCCTCCTCATCGTATGGCACCATATGAGCTGAAAGAATTGAAGGAGAAACTTCAGGAACTCCTAGATAAGGGGTTTATTTGGCCGAGTATATCACTTTGGGGTGCACCGGTCTTGTTTGTTAAGAAGAAGGATGGCTCAATGAGGATGTGTATTGACTATAGGCAGCTGAACAAAGTAACAATGAAGAACAAGTATCCTCTACCTCACATTGATGATTTATTTGATCAGCTCTAGTAAGCTAGGGTATTCTCGAAGATTGATCTTTGTTTAGGCTACCACCAGCTGAAGATTACAGATTCTGATATTATGAAGACAGCCTTCAGGACGCGAAATGGGCACTATGAGTTTCTTTTGATGTCTTTTGGGCTGACCAATGCCCCAGCCGCGTTCATGCATTTGATGAACAGCATGTTCAAGCCATATTTGGACTCCTTCGTGATCGTGTTCATAGATGATATCTTGGTGTACTCTGTAGTCAAGAGGAGCATGCTCAGCATCTGAGAGTTGTAATACAAAGGTTGCAGGAGGAGAAGTTGTATTCCAAGTTCTCCAAGTGTGAGTTTCGGCTCAAGTCTGCATTCTTGGGGCACGTGGTGTCTAGTGATAGTATTCAGGTGGATCCGAAGAAGATTGAGGCAATTCAGAGGTTGTCTAGACCGACCTCAGCTACTAAGATTCGTAGTTTCTTGGGATTGGAAGGGTATTATCACCAATGTTTTCAGGGATTCTCTTCTACTGCTTCACCCTTTACTAGATTAACTCAGAAGGGTGCTCCATTTGTTTGGTCCGAGGAGTGTGAGGAGAGCTTTCATAAGCTCAAAACAGCATTGACCACGACACTAGTCTTGATATTGCCATCAGCTTTAGATTCTTATACTGTGTATTGTGATGCCTCGAGAGTTGGCATTGGGTGTGTGTTGTTGCAGGAGGGTAGAGTTATTGCTTATGCTTCTCGCCAATTGATGGCCCATGAGAAGAACTACCCTGTGCACAATTTGGAGTTAGCAGCCATAGTTCACGCTCTGAAGATTTGGAGACATTACTTATATGGTGTTTATTGTAAGGTGTATACCGATCATCGCAACCTTCAGCATCTGCTCAAATAGAAGGACATTAATTTGAGACAGCGGAGGTGGCTGGAGTTGCTTAAGGATTATGACATCATTATATTGTATCATCTGGGGAAGGCCAATGTTGTGGCTGATGCTTTGAGCCGAAATGCGGTTAGTATGGGCAGCTTAGCTTATATTCCAGTTGGGGAGAGGCCTATTGCATATGATGTTCAGGCATTGGCCAATCGGCTAGTGAGATTGGATGTTTCTGAGCTGAGCCGATTGTTGGCTTGTGTTCTTTCTATGTCTTCTTTATATGATGGCATCAAAGAGCGTCAATATGATGATCCGCATTTGCTTGTCCTTAAGGACATAGTTCTACACAATGATGCCAGAGATGTGACCATTGATAGTGATAGTGTTTTGAGGATGCAGGGGGCCGTATTTGTGTGCCTAATATAGATGGCCTTCGAGAGTTGATATTAGAGGAGGCTCATAGCTCGCGGTACTCCATTCATCCGGGTGTCGCGAAGATGTATCAGGACCTGAGGCAGCATTACTGGTGGAGGAAGATGAAGAAGGATATTGTTAGTCATGTGGCCAGATGCCTCAACTGCCAGCAGGTCAAGTGTGAGCATCAGAGACCGAGCGATGTTCTTCAGTGTATGGTTATTCCTGAGTGGAAATGGGAGCGGATTACCATGGATTTTGTGAGTGGTCACCCTTGGACTCCGAGGAAGTTTGATTTAGTGTGGGTGATTGTTGATCGGCTGACCAAATCCGCACAGTTGTCACGCCCCAAATCGAGGGACATGACCGGCGCCTGACCGCATATTTGACACTTTTTCGGAAAAATTATTTCTCTACATTTTTGAAACTTAAATCGCTACCAAGGGTCCGAACCGCGGCGAGCTTGCGAGCCGCGAAGAATTCTACGCATTCCTAACACATCATTCGGACCATGACACCACATCTACTAGGTTTTATGCACAAAAATTTTACGGGGCCTTACATCCTCCCCCCCCCCCCTTAAGATCATTCGTCCTCGAATGAGGATTTTGAAATAAATGAGTTTTGAAAGACATGATATGCAAGCTATCAAAATTTTGACTAACTCTTATATTTTAGAAAAATTTCGCCGGAGTTTCCTTTGTATTATGGACATATCCACCTGTCAGAGGGCCCCCGAAACACATTACCAAACAACAATACACAAATACAACACTTTTCACAACTGGTATACACTTTCTTACCTCAACGAATGCACATATTCTATCACATTGTTACAATTGCACATAAACTAGTCACTTCAATGAATTCTTACCTTATTTAACCATTTTAACACACCATGTACACTTAACAAACCATTACCAATCTACACTTACTATTAGTTGTTTATTAAACACGTAAATCTTTATAAGGCTTTCATTTATCAAGAACGGTTCAAGTGACCCAAGGTAACAACACATTTAACTCATTACAAATAAAGGAGACTTTACTAATACTAAGAGGGAAACAACTTAGGCAAGATGACGAGTTACTAGGAGTAGGAGGGTCACCTAATTTCTTCTAGGCTTGATCGAACAAATGGGGGTACTTTTCCTTCATCTCTTTTTCCGCTTCCCATGTGGCCTCCTCAACTTGTTGACTTCGCCACAATACTTTAACAGAGGCGACTTCCTTATTTCTCAACTTACGGACTTGCCTATCAAGAATGGCAACTGGAACTTCTTCATATGACAAATTTTCATTAACCTCTATAGCTTCGACGGGCATGATGGTGGATGGATCTCCAATCACTTTCTTCAACATGGACACATGGAATACCGGATGCACCTGATGACATCTCAGGAGGCAACTCTAGCCTATAAGCAACTTGACCAATCCTTTGAGCGATCCGATATGGCCCGACATACCTAGGACTCAATTTCCCTTTCTTTCCGAATCGCATGACTCCCTTCATAGGTGATACCCTCAAGAACACCCAATCATCGACTTGAAACTCCAAATCCCTTCGACGAATGTCTGCATAGGACTTTTGACGACTCTGTGCTGTTTTCATTCTCTCCTGAATAACCTTGATCTTTTCCATAGCTTCGTACACCATATCCTGGCCCTAGCAATTCCGCTTCACCTACCTCAAACCACCCGATTGGCGATCTACATCTTCTCCCGTATAATGCCTCAAACGGGGCCATTTGAATGCTAGCATGATAGCTGTTATTGTAAGCAAATTCTATCGGTGGCAAGTGTTCATCCCAATTACCTTTAAAATCTAAGACACAAGCCCGCAACATATCTTCGAGCGTCTGAATGGTCCGCTCGGCATGTCCATCGGTCTGTGGATGGAAAACTGTGCCGAGATTCACCTGAGTTCCCAAACATTGCTGAAACTTCTTCCAAAAGTTAGCTGTGAACTGAGCCCCGCGATCCGAGATAATAGAAAGTGGAGTGCCATGAAGCCTTACTATCTCTTTGATGTACAATCTTGCATATTGCTCCGCAGTATCAGTGGACTTGACAGGCAGGAAGTGAGCTGATTTGGTGAGT
Source organism: Nicotiana noctiflora (assembly GCA_032618575.1). Taxonomy (NCBI): domain Eukaryota; kingdom Viridiplantae; phylum Streptophyta; class Magnoliopsida; order Solanales; family Solanaceae; genus Nicotiana; species Nicotiana noctiflora. The sequence goes on from JASVEL010003563.1 coordinate 167,968, forward strand.
CGATCTACTACCACCCATATTGAATCGAACTTATGCTGAGTGCGAGGTAACCCTACCACGAAATCCATATTGATCATCTCCCATTTCCACCTTGGTATTTCTATAAGCTGAGTTAATCCACCGGGTCGTTGATGCTCGGCCTTCACTTGTTGATAGTTTGGACATTTAGCTACAAAGCCTGCCACATCCCTTTTCATACCGTTCCACCAATAAATCTCCTTGATATCGTGATACATTTTCGTTGAACCAGGGTGCACGGAATACCTGGAAGTATGAGCCTCTGCCATCACTCTTTCCCGAAGCTCGTCCACATCCGGAACACATAGCCTATCTTGACACCGCAATACACCATCTTCGCTCCTGAGTACAAATGCTGAGGTCTTGTCATTCATGACTGCTTCCTTCACCCGAACCAATGCTGGATCCATGAACTGTTTTTCCTTGATTTCGGCGACCAATGATGATTCTGCTCCATTATGCACCAAGATATCCCCCTCGTCTGACGCCGAAATACGAACCCCCAAGCTGGCTAATTGGTAGACCTCTCGAGCCAGGGGTCTCTGATCCACACCCAAATGAGCCAAACTACCCATGGATTTCCGACTAAGAGCGTCAGCTACCACATTTGCTTTCCCTGGATGGTACAATATGTCCATATCATAGTCCTTGAGTAATTCTAACCACCGCCGCTGTCTCAGATTCAGCTCTTTCTGCTTGAACAAATACTGGAGGCTCTTGTGGTCCGAAAACACATCTACATGAACCCCATAAAGATAGTGTCGCCATATTTTCAAGGCAAACACAACAGCTGCAAGTTCCAAATCATGCGTCGGATAATTCTTCTCATGGTTCTTGAGTTGTCTGGAAGCATAAGCTATAACCTTTCCGTGCTGCATCAATACACATCCCAAACCGACTCGGGAGGCATCACAATAGACTACAAATCCCTCTGTGCCTTCTGGCAAGGCCAATACTGGTGCCGAGGTCAATCTTGACTTCAGTTCTTGGAAACTTTTCTCACATGCTTCGGACCACTGGAACTTAACTGCTTTCTGCGTCAATTTAGTCAATGGGGAGGCGAGGGTTGAGAATCCCTCTACAAACCTCCGATAGTACCGTGCCAGACCCAAAAAGCTGCGAATCTCTGTCGGGGTCGTGGGTCTAGGCCAATCTTTCACTGCCGCAATCTTCCGAGGATCCACCATAATTCCCTCACTGGAAATAACATGCCCTAGAAAAGCTACGGACTCCAACCAAAACTCACATTTTGAGAACTTGGCATACAATTGATGTTGAAGAAGGGTCTGCAATGCTGCTCTGAGGTGAACGGCATGATCTTCCCTGCTCCGAGAGTAGATAAGAATATCGTCAATGAATACAATCACAAAGGAATCTAGGAATGGCTTAAAACCCAATTCATAAGGTCCATGAAAGCTGCTGGGGCGTTGGTTAGACCAAAAGACATGACCAAAAACTCGAAGTGACCATAACGAGTTCTGAAGGCGGTCTTAGGAATATCCTGCTCCCTGATTTTCAGGTGGTACCCGGACCGTAAATCAATCTTTGAGAAGAACCTCGCTCCCTGCAATTGGTCAAACGGATCATCCACTCGAGGCAATGGATATTTATTCTTAATGGTGACTTTGTTAAGCTGCCGATAATCAATACATATTCGAAGTGACCCATCCTTCTTTCTGACAAAGAGAACCGGAGCACCCCATGGCGACACACTCGGTCGTATGAACCCTTTCTCTAATAAATCCCTCACCTGCTCCTTTAACTCCCTTAACTCTGCTGGCGCCATTCTGTAAGGTGGAATGGATATTGGCTGAGTATCTGGCAATACATCAATTCCGAAATCAATCTCCCTATCCGGCGGGATGCCTGGAAGCTCATCTGGAAATACTTCAGGAAATTCATTCACAATTGGCACGGACTCGAGGATAGGCACATCCGAGGTGGTGTCCGTTACCCGAACCAGGTGATAGATACACCCCTTCTTAATCATCTTCGAAGCCTTAAGGTAGGAAATAAACCTACCCCTTGGCACTACACCATTTCCTCTCCATTCAATGACTGGCTCGTTAGGGAACTCGAGCCTCATAACTCTCGTTCGACAGTCAAGCTTGGCAAAGCACGAATAGAGCCAATCCATCCCCATAATTACATCAAAATCTACCATCCCAAGCTCAATAAGATCGGCTGTGGTATCACGACCACCCACCGTAACAACACAATTCCTATAGACTCGTGAGGCTGTAATAGAATCACCAATAGGAGTCGACACAGAGAACGGCTCATGAAGCTATTCGGGTTCTATCCCAAAGCTTGAAGCAATGAATGGAGTAACATAAGACAAGGAGGACCCCGGATCAATAAGGGCATAGCAATCAATAGTCCGAATAGACAGGATACCTATAACAACATCTGGAGAAGCCTCGGCATTCTGGCGGCCACTCAATGCATAGAATCGGCTAGGTCCACCCCTACCATGAGCTCCACCCCTAGATGCACCACGCCCTGCTGATGCTGGAGTATGCGCTGATGATGTAGCAGCCGAAGAACCGGATGACTGAGCAGATCCCCTACCTATACCCTGACGGGGTGCACGGCAATCCCACTGAATGTGACCTCTCACCCTGCACCCGAAGCACACCGGGATGTCAAGGTAGCAAGTCTCTATATGAAATCTCCCACACTTGGGGCATGTAGGTCTCCCCTGCTGCTGGGACCTCACCCCAGGATGACCAGACTGACGAGACCTCCTGCTGTCTGAACCGGGTCTCGAGTAACTACCCTGCTGATGACTGTGCATAGATGGCGGTGCACTCGCGGAGGACTGAGCATAAGACTGGGATGGCCCTGATGACCCTCTCCCTGGAAGTGATCTCCCTGAACGACCCATTGACCGGGCCCTGCTGCTACTTTCTCTTTCTGCACGAATCTTCAATTTCCTGGCCTCTGTGGCCTGAGCAAATCCCACAATCCTCCCATAGTTCATGTCTGAGTGCAAAGCGGCTGTGGCGGCCTCATTCACTACCAAAGGGCTAAGGCCCTGTACAAACCGTCGAACCCGGGCATCCATGGTCGACACTAAATGAGGAGCGTACTTGGACAACCTTACGAACTCCATGTGATACTCCCAAACACTCATACTGCCCTGTTTGAGAACCTCGAACTCGGTGGCACGGGCCGCCATTGCCTCAGCAGGTAAGAAGTGGTCCATAAATGCATCCACGAACTCATCCCATCCGGCCGGAGGGCTCCCTTCCTCACGGGAATCCTCCCACATTTCGAACCATGAACGTGCCGCTCCCTTCAGCCTGTAAGAGGCCAACTCTACCCCCTCTATATCTGTAGCCTTCATCACTCCTGAGGGTCTTGTATATCTCATCAAGGAATTCCTGTGGGTCAGCCTCTGGATCGGTGCCTGAAAATTCCGGAGGGGCCAATCGCAAGAATTGATGGACTCTGGAGCCAAAGGAATCTCCCTGTCCGCTGGAGGATGCAGGGGCATCATGGGATCTCTGGGCCTGGGCGGCCACTAACCGTGTTAACATATGAATGGCTCCCCTAAGATCTTCATTAGAGATACCAGAGCCCGAAGCGGGAACTGTATCTGAGTCAGGAACACTGGCAGGAGGAATGGTGGCATCCTCTGCCGCAGCTGGAATAGGGACACTTGGGTTTTGAACAGATGGGCCAGGCAAATTCGGGACTGGTGGGTCATTCTCTCCCACGGCATCGGGTACATGATTAACAGCTGCACTTGGGCCGGTATTGGCCCTAAGGCCGAGTCTAGCCTTCTTCTTAGGTGCCATATTCTGAAAATTTGGGAACAAGGCACGAATTAGACACAGATATCTCCACATTGCACTTTACCACACGATATAGATTAACAAAGAAGTAGGTAAATTCCTAAATGCCCGTGTAGCCCCCTACTTATATGATGTGGTCGACAACACACCTATAAGAAGGGCACTACTAGACACGGCTCCGAGACATCCTAGGACACTTTAAAACCTTAAGCTCGGATACCAAGTTTGTCACGCCCCAAATCGAGGGACATGACCGGCGCCTGACCGCATATTTGACACTTTTTCGGAAAAATTATTTCTCTACATTTCGGAAGAATTCTACGCATTCCTAACACATCATTCGGACCATGACACCACATCTACTAGGTTTTATGCACAAAAATTTTACGGGGCCTTACAACAGTTCATTCCAGTATGTACTACTTACTTATCGGAGCGGTTAGTAGTGATATTTATTCGAGAGATTGTTAGATTGCATGGGGTCCCAGTGTGTATCATATCAGATAGAGGTACTCAGTTCACTTCTCAGTTCTGGAGGGCATTCTAGCGGGAGCTGGGTACGCAGGTAGAGTTGAGCACAACATTTCATCCTCAGACAAATGGACAGTTTGAGCGCACTATTTAGATCTTGGAGGATATGTTGTGTTCTTGTGTGATTGATTTCAGAGGTTCATGGGATGAGTTTTTTCCACTTGCAGAGTTTTCCTACAACAACAGTTATCAGTGGAGTATTCAGATAGCCCCGTATGAGGCATTGTATAGTAGACGGTGTAAATCTCCCGTGGGATGGTTTGAGCCTGGCGAGGCTAGATTGATAGGGACTGATTTAGTTCAAGATGCTTTGGATAGAGTGAAGTTGATCCAGGAGAGGCTTCGAACAACACAGTCATGCCAGAAGAGTTATGCGGACCATAGAGTTCTAGATTTGTCTTTCATGGTTGATGATAGAGTATTGTTGAAGGTTTCACCCATGAAGGGTGTTATGCGGTTTAGGAAGAAAGGGAAACTAAGTCCCAGGATCATTGGTCCTTTTGAGATACTCAGTAGGATTGGGGAGGTTGTATATGAGTTAGCCTTGCCACCCAGCTTGTCCAGTGTTCATCCATTATTCCATCTCATGTGTTGGACTTCAGTACGATTTAGCTTAATGGTGATCTATCTTATGATGTGGAGCCAGTGGCTATTCTGGGTACACAGGTTCAAAAGTTAAGGTCCAACGACATTGCTTTAGTTAATGTGCAGTGGAGAGGCCGGCCCGTGGAGGAGGCCACTTGGGAGATCGAGCAGGAGATGAGGAGCAGATATCCTCACTTATTTGAGACTCCAGGTATATTTCTAGACCCGCTTGAGGACGAGCGTTTGCTTAAGTTGGGGAGAATGTGATGATCCAGTCCATCATCACGTGAGTTACTATCCCGTTTTCTCCATTATATGCTTGTTCATGTTTCAATATATGCATTTGGTGAGTTTGAGTCAATTCGGATCGAGTTTGGTAGGAAATGAGACAAATAGTCTCTTTGAAGAAGGAATGGTTGGGAAAATTCAACCGGATGTTGACATGTGAGTTAGAGGGCTCGGAATCAAATTCTAATGATTTTGTTAGCTTCAGAAGGTGATTTGGGACTTACAAGAGCGATCGGAATTGAATTTGGAGGTCCGGTGTATAAATAGACTTCAATTCGCTAAGTTGGAATTTTGGCAAAATCCGATCGATAGATGAGATTTTTATCTGGGAGTCAGAATGGAATTCCGACAATTATAGTAGCTTTGTTAGGTGATTTTGGATATGTCTGCAAATTTCCAAGTCATTCGGACATCGTTTGGTCAGGTTTTTGATAGAATGTAGGTTTCGGATGTTTTGGTTGATTCTTAGGCTTGAACAGGCCTAAATTTGATGATTCGTATGTTTGAGGGTGTGTTTTTATGATTGGAACAAGTTCGTGAGATGATTTAGAGTGGATTCATAATTTTGGTTGAGGTCCAGGGGGCCTCAGGATGTTTTCGGAGGGTTAATAAGTCGAATTTTGAACTTTTCTGCAGCAGCAGTTCCGCTTCTACGGATGGGGAACCACAGAAGCGGCCCCATAGAAACGACCAAATGGTCGCAGATATGACCCAGGGCTGGTCCGGGTAATTCCACAGAATCGGTGGCATTCTCGCAGGGGCTGGCTCGCAGAAGCGAGCCCTTCTCCGCAAAAGCGGAAGTTGGGCGACGGGGAAATATTGCAGGAGCGGACGGGCAGCCGCTTAAGCGGTCTCGCAGGAGCGGGGACTGATCCGAAGAAGCGGTCCTGGCCCATTATTGAAAAGTTGCAGAATCGACATTATTTCTACAGAAGCGGTCTCGCTTAAGCGAGTCTGGTATCGCAGAAACGAAAGTGCACCAATGTTTAATGAAATAGAAGGGTTCGAATTTCAGAAGTTATATCTTATGTGGGGCTTTGCTCTAAGAAGCGATTTAGGCGATTTTGAGGAGGAAATCGAGGGGATTCATCAGGTAAGCACTTATGGACTCGATTTATGTTATTATATTGTTAAATTATGGAGTTAACACTTGAAAATGAAGGATTGGAGGTGTATTAGTGGAGGATTTTTGCTCTAAGCCTGGGTTATTGAAATCTTCGATTTGAATGGGCAAACGGAGTCCGATTTTGACAAACTTTATATGAATGGACTCGTATCGCGATAAGAATTCTGAAAATGTGACTTTTGTATTTTTTTGACAAGCGGGCCCATGGGGTCGGGTTTTGGCAACTTCGTGATTTTCGATGTAATTCAAGTTATTTCGATTGAGTTATGTTCATTTAGCCTATTTTGATGTATTCTTATTGGTTTTCATCATATTTGGCATCCGAGGAGGTTGATTTGTGAGGAAATCGCAAGGCGAGCTAGGACTTTTGCCTATTCGAGGTGAGTGGTGGTAATAAATGATGTATTGAGGGTTTGAAACCCCGTATTTGCACTATTTAGTGCTATGTTGAGATGGAACATGCGTCATGTGATGAGCGTGGTTGTATTATGACTGGGGATTTGGACTTGGTCCCTCCCAATTGATAGGTTACTGTGCATAATGACTGAGATTGGGCTTATATCTGTATATTTGGGCTAGTAGCCATGTTCGAGGCCTTGTGTCGATCTATAGAATATTAGGGAAGCACGTAGAGCTAAATGACTCCTATATCATGTTGAACACATACTCTCAGCCATATTCATAGTTGTATAGCATGTCATGAACCAGTACTAGATATGTACTCTAAGTAAGAATACCTGGGGTTGAATACCATGTTCTGGCTAAGTGGGCCCGAGAGGCCGAGTGAGCGCACAATATATTGTTGGATCGGGTTGCACGCCGCAGTACTATATATATATTGGATCGGGCTGCACGACGCAGCACTATATATATATTGGATTGGGCTGCACGCCGCATATATATATATATATATATATATATATATATATATATATATATATATATATATATATATATATATATATATATATATATATATTTTTATTACTTTATTCAAACATATATATATATATAACAACAACAACAACAACTACCCAGTATGTTCCCACAAAGTGGGGTCTGGGGAGGGTAATACGTACACAGGCCTTACCCCTACCCGAAAGGGTAGAGAGGCTGTTTCCGGCCGACCCTCGGCTCAGAAAAAGAGAGAGAAAATCAACAAACTAAACAAAACAAAACAATGTTAGTAAATCCGGGATAAATCAAATAAATAATTATCTAAACATAAAACCAAAAGTAGAATGACATGCAATAATACCAATCGGTTACTACCATAAGAGGCACAATACAATACATTAATTAACTATAGAGATCACTACCAAACCCCACTCAACCCTAACAGAAGTACTAAGAATTCTAGAAGGCCCTACCCTACAACCCTAATACTAGACCTCCAAACTTTCCTATCAAGGGTCATGTCCTCGGAAATCCCCATTCTAGCCATATCCTTCCTAATCACCTCACCCCAATACCTCTTAGGCCTCCCTCTGCCTCGACTCGCGCCAACCACCGCCAGTCGCTCGCAACTCCTCACCGGTGCATCAGGGCTTCTCCTCCGCACATGCCCAAACCACCTGAGTCTCGCTTCTCGCATCTTCTCATCCACTGGGGCCACCCCCACGTTCTCCCGAATAACTTCATTCTTAATCTTATCTAATCTGGTGAGCCCGCACATCCACCTGAGCATCCTCATCTCCGCAACTCTCATTCTCTGGACATGAGAGTTCTTCACGAGCCAGCACTCCACCCCATACAACATGGCAGGTCTAACCACCGCTCTATAAAACTTTCCCTTGAGTTTCTGTGGAACTTTCTTGTCACACAAGACTCCTGATGCGAGCCTCCACTTCAACCACCCCGCTCCTATACGGTGAGTGACATCCCCGTCAATCTCTCCGTCCCCTTGAATCACTAATCCAAGATATCTGAAACTGTCCCTCTTGGCTATGACCTGAGATCCCAGCTTCACGTCCCAGCCTACTTCGCTCGACTCGGCGCTAAACTTGCACTCTAGATATTCTGTCTTAGACCTGCTTAGTTTAAAACCCTTAGACTCGAGGGTCTGTCTCCAGACCTCCAACCTCGCATTAACACCAGCCCTCGTCTCGTCTATCAAGACTATGTCGTCAGCAAAGAGCATACACCATGGCACATCCCCTCGAATATGGCGAGTTAGAGCATCCATTACCAAGGCAAATAAGAGAGGGCTTAACGCAGATCCTTGATGTAGCCCCATAACCACCGGAAAATGGTCCGAGTCGCCACCCACCGTCCTAACCCTAGTCTTGGCTCCATCATACATGTCTTTGATCACTCTGATGTAGGCTTCTGGCACGCTCTTCGCCTCCAAGCATCTCCACAGAACCTCTCTAGGGACCTTATCGTACGCCTTCTCCAAGTCGATAAACACCATATGCGGGTCCTTCCTCTTATCCCTGAACAGTTCCACCACCCTCCTCACAAGGTGGATAGCTTTTGTAGTAGAGCGACCCGGCATGAAACCAAACGGGTTCACAGATATAGATGACATCTCCCTCACCCTCGCCTCGATCACCCTCTCCCAGACCTTCATGGTGTGACTTATTAATTTGATACCCCTATAGTTGTTGCAACACCGGATATCCCCTTTGTTTTTGTACAAGGGAACCACTGTACTCCATCTCCACTCCTCCGGCATCCTCTTGGTCCTAAAGATCACGTTGAACAACCTGGACAACCACTCCACTCCCGACCTACCCATGCATTTCCAAAACTCCACCGGAATTTCGTCTGGCCCAGTCGCTCGACCCCTACTCATCCTACGCAACGCCCTCAAGACCTCCTCCTCCTTAATGCGCCTGCAGTGCCCGAGGTCTCTAGGACACTCTGAATGCCCCAGCTCCCCTAGCTCTAAGACTCGATCCCCCTCTTCGTTAAGCAAGTCTCGAAAGTATTCCTGCCATCTCCGCTTGACTTGCGACTCCCCCGTCAGAACCCTACCATCCTCGTCCTTGATGCACCTAACTTGGTCTAGATCCCGCGCCTTCCTCTCCCTCACCTTAGCCAACCGAAATAACTTTCTGTCCCCGCCTTTCTCCCCCAATTCCTCGTACATGCGCCCAAACGCTGCATTTTTAGCTTCCGTGACCGCCGGTTTCGCTTCCTTCCTCGCCACCTTGTAGTTCTCCTTGTTCGCTCTCCTTTCTTCTTCGCTTGAGCTCCCTGACAACTTAGCAAACGCCGCCTTCTTCGCCTCCACTTTTCCTTGGACTACCTCATTCCACCACCAGTCACCTTGGTGCCTGCCTGAATAGCCCTTGGCTACCCCAAGCACATCTCGTGCAGCCTCCCTAACCAAGTTCGCCGTCACTGACCACATTGCGTCCGCTTCCCCAGAGCTACTCCAAGCTCCCCCATCAACTAGCCTCCTCTCCAGCTCCTAGGCTTTCTCCTTAGTCAAAGTTCCCCATCTAATCCCTGGTCGGCCCCGAGAACCCCTCCTCTTCCTCTTCACCCAGAGACCTACATCCATCACTAGGAGTCTATGAAGAGTTGAAAGAGACTCTCCCGGAATAACCTTGCAATCCTTGCACAACCCTCTATCGCTCCTTCTGAGGAGGAGGTAATCAATCCGAGTCCTCGCCGTGGAACTTTTGAAAGTAACCAAATGCTCCTCCCTCTTCTGAAATGACGAGTTCGCGATCAAAAGCTCCGAAGCCCTAGCGAAATCAAGCAGCGAAGTGCCCCCTCCGTTCCTAACCCCAAAGCCAAAGCCGCCATGCACCTCACCGTAACCACCAGCCTCCACCCTAATATGACCATTAAAGTCCCCTCCAATAACTAACTTCTCAGATTGGGGAATACTACTCACGAACTCATCCAAGCCCTCCCAAAAACGCCTTTTAACCTCCTCAGCTAGGCCTGCATGTGGCGCGTAAGCGCTAATGACATTGAGAACACTACCGCCAATAACCAGTTTAATAGACATTAACCTATCATCCACTCGCCTAACCTCAACCACGGACTCCCTAAGATTCCTATCTACCAAGATACCTACTCCATTCTTACCCCTCTCAACCCCGAAGTACCACAACTTAAACTCATCTGCATCCCTCGCCTTCGTCCCTTTCCACCTAGTTTCCTGCACACATGCTATGTTGACCCTCCTCTTCTGGAGAATCTTTGCCAACTTAATGGACTTACCCGTTAGTGTGACTACGTTCCACGACCCGATCCTCAATCTCTGAGCGTCCTTTAACCTCTCCCAACCAAACCTCCCGCCCTACCCACAGGACCGCTCCCTGCCGCCCTGCTCACCTCCACCCCCACCCCCCGAGGACATGACCTTACAGTACCATCCTCCGCCGCGGCCACTATCCCTCCAACAGACTATGGTAAAAGAGGCGAACTTTAATAGAATTACGCAAAAGGATGCTTGCTAGATAACGATAGAGTAAACCACACACAAGGTGCTAGTTAAAATACGTAAAAGGACGTACAGAATAAACAAGAGATCGAAAGGTACCAACTCCCGGTGGAAAAACCTGAAAGTAAGCTTTGATGCGCCCGGGTCAACTGCCGCCAAACCTACTCGTTTTGGCCGATGTAGCTTTGCTCCTCGCTTCCAAATGCCAAAAACTCGCCTCGTCCGCCGCCTCTAGTACTGTTAATGTTCAAACTGACCAGCAATGATTATCTTTACATGACCACTGGATTAAAATCTTTACGATATATATATAATGTAGGTGTTCTTACTTTCAGTTATTATTTATTATTGCTACTCACTGAGTTGAAAGATACTCACTGATAATAGGTGAATTGGACTATAATTATGCCCTAAATAATCACACTTTGTTATGGTATTTATGTTGTTTATGAGGACAAAATGCTTTGATTAGTGTTTGTTTGTGTGTTATAGGTACATGTGATGAAATGGATGCTAAGAAGAGTATTTTGAAGTCATATGATGATGAAAAGGCCAAGAGAAGATCTAAGGTGAAAAGAGCTGGAAGAAGCAGTCAAAAATATGCAGCACTGTTCATCCGCGGTTCATTCGCGGTCGAGGATGAACCGCGAACAAAGAGGCATTCTGAAGTTTGACTGTTCTCGGTTGGCTCGCGGCCGCGAACGAACCGCGGAAGCCGACGCCCAGTTCTCCTAATTGGATTCGAATTTAGTTTTGTAAGCCCTAAAACCTCTATATAAACTCCTAGTTTGCCCCATAGAGGCATGTTGTCTTTAATTCAATACTTTTGCAAGATATTTAGTAAGAGAGAATCCTCTAAACTCCTTCTTTTTATTTTATACCAATTATTTCTTTATGATTTCAATTATTATTCTTCTTTCTTCAAGCATGAGTAGCTAAATTTTTTTCTAAGGTTTTGATGGAACCTATTGAGTGATGAACTTATCGTTTATGTGATTACAAATTGTGAACTAGATTTCTATTTGTTCAACTTTGTTCTTGTTGTAGTTAATTGGTAGACGTCCCAATTAGCGGTGCCTATTTAGTGTGCATAACTTGGAAAAGAGTGCATATTTAGGCATATTGTTGAATAACACCACACCTAGGTTATTGGAGGAATCTATAACTTTAGGAGTAAAGACGGGGTTAGGAATAATGAATCTTGGGTGCAATCTTAAGTGAACTATTCAAATTAAAGCTAGCTAGGGTAGCTCGGGAGAGTGCACTAGTAAATTATTGTAATTGCTCGGGAGAGGGTTACGATACACATAGCGTTCATGATTGATAGAATATATTAACAATTTGTATGAGCATAACGATAAGGGATTCCATCAATAGGGGAAATAAATACCTTAGTCCTTCTCCATATTATTTTTATTCAACATTCAATTCTTTCTTTTAAGCATTCTTAATTCTTGCAAGTAGTAGTTCAAAAATCATATACAAAGATATTCTAAATTTTGGGAACTTGATTCGGAAGTACTCTTGGGTTGTGAACGCTGTGATTGATAGGTTAATTCTCTGTGGGATCGATCTTGGACTTATTAGACCAAGTTATATTGACTACGACCGTTGCTTGGACGTGAATCAATTTTGGCGCCGTTGCCGGGGACTTAACAAAATTATCAATTGCCATTGACAGAACTTCAAGATTCTTGTGTATTCAGGTTCTTTCTACACTCTACATTGAATATTTTGATGGTTGTCGATTTGGGTATTCAAGTGCATGCCTAGAAAATCTGCAAGGACTGGAGAACTAATTGAAGGACTCTCAGACCTCGAGCAAACTTTCCGGGCACGTAACAAAGCCATCAAACAAATTCCACAATCTCAACAACCAATCAAATTAGACTTCGACATGGGTGATGCAAACGAACAAAATCAGCAAGCCGGGCTAAATATGCAAGAAGCACAGGAGGCACAAGAAGGTGCACTGTTTGACTGGGCACAAACCACATCGGATAATTTGGCAACTGCCATCGTTGTGCCAGCAATTCAAGCTGAGTCTTTCCAGATTACCAACAACATGCTACACTTGTTGCAAAACAAGTGATTATTCTATGGGTCTCAGGTTGAAGATCCACAACAGCACCTCAAGAACTTTCTATCAATATGCAAGACACAAAGGCAATCAAATGTAACTCCGGAAGCTATCAGATTATTACTCTTTCCTTTCTCAATTACAGGAGCAGCACAGATATGGCTAAACTCACTCCCAATAAACTCCATTGCAACTTGGGATGAGTTAGTCAAACAATTCCACAACAAGTTTCATCCACCTAACAAGACAACTCAACAAATTGATGAGATTGTGAGCTTCAAGCAGAAACCACTGGAAACATTACATGAAACTTGGGGCAGATTCAAGGGTATGCTTGTTATGTGTCCTCACCATGGGATTCCAGAGCAGATGTTAGGCCAAAGATTCTACATGGGGCTTTCAGACAGCATGAAGAACATTATAGATGCTTCAGTAGGTGGGGCTTTTCTGAGCAAGACTTGGAGAGAGTGCCAAAATTTGCTTGACAAGATGGCCCAAAATTCTGGGTGGACGTCCAGGAATGCTCCTATCACACCAGTGGTACACTCTGTACCCCTGGATCCATCCAACACTCTGGAAGAGAACATGGCAACTCTAGTAACACAAATGAGCATCCTAACAAAGAAGGTGGAAGAATCAGGAGTCAAGCAGCAAGTTCACATTGTAGATACTACCAATGGTGGTTTATGCACATCATGCATTAGCCAACCCATAGGTAATCCATGGGCTGCAGACCAAGAACATCATCATCAGCACGAGGATATGAACTATGTGGCTAACTATGGAGGGCTGGGACAAGGTAATCAAAACTAGGGCCAACAGGCTCCAATGCAGTACAGACCTCCCCAGCCACAATTTAATGCAGCAGGTATGAGGCCACCACATAACATGGCTCCATATCCTAGACCTCAGAATTTCGGAAATCAACAGCAGGGATATCATCCACCTCCACCTCCACCACCACATGGGGGTAGACATGACGATGGGTTTGCAAGGTTAGAAGCTATGATGCAGCAGGTAATTGGGTCAAATGCTAAAACAAATGAGAGGATAGATGCACATGATGACGCCATCAAGAATATGGAAGTACAGGTGGGTCAGATTGCTATGTCTCTCAACAATCGTCCTCAAGGGACATTGCCTGCAGATACACAAACAAACCCAAAGGATCAAGTCCCAAAGCAGATGATGACAGTGACTCTGAGAAGCGGTAGAGATCTTGATGCTGAGAATGAAAGTGAGAAAATTGACAGACATGCTGAGACATCCACTCCATTGCCCATTGAACTGGACGAGTCCACAGGGTTGACAGAAATCACAATCCAGCTAGTTGCTGAAAATAAAGAAGCAAAACAAGGAACGGAGAAAGCAGCTGAATAGGTAGAGCAGCAGATTGATGAGAAAGTGATAAAAGAAGAAAAGTCCCAAGTCACTAGGAATAAGAGGCCTCCACCACCATTCCCCCAAAGGTTGGCCAAACACCAGAAAGAGGAGCAATACGAAAAGTTCTTCGAGATGCTCAAGCAAATCGAAGTAAACATTCCTTTAATTGAAGCTTTAAAAGAAATTCCTGGTTATGCTAAGATGATGAAGGATTTGATGTCGCAGAAATTTGATTTCCAAGACTTGGCCACAGTAACACTTACCTAGACTTGTAGTGCAGTGGTCTCTAGACCCATTGCTGAGAAGCTATCTGATCCAGGTAGTTTCACCATCCCATGCACTATAGGGAATTATGCCTTTACTAAGGCTTTATGTGATTTGAGGGCAAGCATTAATCTTATGCCCTTAGTTATTTATAAGAGGTTAGGTATTGGGAGAGCCAGACCCACCTCTATGCTTTTACAGCTTGCTGACAGGACGGTTAAGCATCCATTTGGTATTATAGATGATGTGCTTATCCAGGTTGGGAAGTTCATTTTTTCAGCCGATTTTGTTATTCTTGATTGCAAGGTCGACGAACAAATTCCCATAATCCTAGGAATACCATTCCTAACCACCGGGAGAGCCATAATTTATTGTGAAACTGGGGAACTCAAGATGAGGTTAAGTAATGAGGAGATCATTTTCAATGTTCAAAAATCCATGAGGCGCCCTAGTGAGTTTGCAAATTGCTCTCTCATTGATGCGGTTGATGTGATAGTGGAGACCGACGATGCAGAGTTGACCATTAAAGATCCACTTCAAGCATGCCTGATGAACATGGAAGAGGTAAATGGTGAAAGTTTAGCTGAATGGGTACTATCTCTGGAAGGCAAGGGATTTTGGCAGAGAGAGAATGAGTTCGAACCTCTACACTTAGAGAAAAGAGAGAGCCCGCCAGCAAAGCCATCCATAGAAGAGCCACCAAAGCTTGAGCTTAAACCACTACTATCACATCTCAGGTATGAATTTCTAGGTCCTAACTCCACGTTACCTGTTATTATCTCATCTAGTTTGTTAGATGTGCAGGCCCAAAAGCTTATACAGGTACTCAAGGAATGCAAGACTGCCATTGGGTGGACCATGGCAGACATAAAGGGGATCAGCCCAGCCTATTGAATGCATAAAATTCTCCTAGAAGATGGACACAAACCTTCCCGGGAACATCAAAGATGGTTGAACCCCAACATGAAGGAAGTGGTGAAGAAGGAAGTAATAAAGTGGCTAGATGCGGGAATCATCTTCCCAATCTCAGACAGCAGCTGGGTTAGCCCGGTCCAATGTGTGCCAAAGAAAGGAGGCATGACGGTAGTGAAAAACGAGAACAATGAATTGCTTCAACAAGAACCGTCACCGAATGGAGAATATGCATGGACTACAGGAAGTTGAATCTAGCCACCCGCAAAGATCACTTCCCACTTTCCTTCATTGATCAAATACTTGACAGGTTGGCAGGGAGGTCCCATTTTTGCTTTCTGGATGGATACTCGGGGTACAATCAAATCTCCATAGCCCTCGAAGATAGAGAGAAGACCTCCTTCACATGCCCATATGGCATCTTTGCCTTCAGGAGGATGCCATTCAGACTATGCAATGCGCCTGCTACATTCCAAAGGTGCATGATGGCTATTTTCACCGACATGGTGGAAGACATTATGGAGGTGTTCATGGATGATTTCTCGGTGGTAGGGAATTCATTCGATGAATGCCTTGCCAATCTGACTAGAGTGCTAAAACGGTGCATGGAAACAAACTTAGTGCTAAACTGGGAGAAGTGCCATTTTATGGTACAAGAAGGTATAGTATTGGGGCACCGGGTTTCAAGCAAAGGCATTGAGGTAGACCATGCTAAAGTTGATGTCACTGCAAAGTTTCCTCCACCAACATCCGTCAAGGCCATAAGAAGCTTTCTTGGACACGCCGGATTTTACCGGAGGTTCATCAAAGACTTCTCCAAAATATCAAACCCTCTCTGTAAGTTACTTGAAAAAGATCACCCTTTTGTTTTCTCTGATGAATGCAGGATTGTTTTTGAGGAACTAAATAAGAGGTTGGTCACAGCACCCATCATCATTGCCCCCGACTGGGAGCAACCTTTTGAGCTAATGTGTGATGCAAATGACTATGCAGTGGGGGCAGTGCTGGGCCAATGGAAAGATAAGCTGATGCATCCAATATACTATGCAAGTAGAACTCTGAGTGGAGCACAGTTAAACTACAGAGTGACGGAAAAGGAGATGCTTGCGGTCGTGTTCGCATTCGACAAATCCCGGTCCTATCTCATAGGATCAAAGGTAATCGTATACACAGACCATGCAGCTTTAAGATATTTAATTGATAAAAAGGACTCTAAGCCGCGCCTGATTCGTTGGGTGTTGCTTCTCTAAGAGTTCGACCTCAAAATTAGGGATAGAAAAGGTACTGAAAATCAAGTTGCCGACCATTTGTCAAGACTTGAAGGAGCTGAAATTGTCAAAGAGAGTGGGGAAATTCTGGAAACCTTTCCAGACGAGTAGCTGCTCACCACTACTCTCCTTGAAACACCATGGTATGCTGACTATGCTAATTACCTAGGCATTGGTATTGTTCCTCATGACCTCTCATCCGTCCAGAGGAAAATATTTTTTTGTGAAAGTCAGTTTTATTATTGGGATGAACCATATTTGTTTAGGATATGTCTTGATAACATGATCCGGAGATGCGTCCCCGAGATAGAACAATCTTCTGTTTTGCAAGCATGTCACGCTTCAGCATATGGCGGTCACTTTGGAGGAATACGTACAGCTGCCAAAATACTTGAGGCCGATTTCTATTGGCCAACGGTGTTTAAAGATGCGCACTTGTGGGTGAAAGGTTGCAACGAATGTCAACGCATCGGGAACATCTCCCGGCCTCATGAAATGCCAATGAACCCAATCCAGCAAGTTGAAGTGTTCGATGTCTGGGGAATAGATTTCATGGGGCCCTTTATTACCTCATACGGCAATAAGTACATACTTTTTGCAGTTGACTATGTGTCCAATGGGTGGAAGCTGCAGCATTACCCACCAATGATGCTAAGGTGGTAGTGGGATTTTTGAAGAAGAATATTTTCACCCGGTTCGGGACTCCAAAGGCTATCATCAGTGACGGGGGCACACACTTTTACAACCGAGCTTTTGAGAACTTATTGGCCAAGTATGATATTAAACACTGTGCGGCCACTCCATATCACCCGCAGACTAGCGGGCAAGTTGAGGTCTCCAACAGGGAGATAAAAAGTGTACTGACTAAAACAGTGAACGCCACAAGAATCGACTGGTCCAGAAAGCTTGATAACGCACTATGGGCTTATAGAACAGCATTCAAGACATCCATTGGCATGTCTCCATACAAATTGGTATTTGGGAAAGCTTGTCACCTACCGGTCGAATTAGAGCACAAAGCTTGGTGGGCACTGAAACAATTGAATCTCAACTTGGATGAAGCAGGTAAAGCAAGGCTAACTGGGTTGCATGAATTAGAAGAATTTTGGTATCTGGCGTTTGAAAGTACTAGATTGTATAAAGAGAGAATGAAGCGGATTCATGATCAAAATATCATTGAGCGGAACTTCAAAAACTGGGACAAAGTACTACTATACAATTAAAGATTACGATTGTTCCCAGGTAAATTGAAATTAAGGTGGTCAGAACCCTTCAAGGTAATTGAGGCATTTGAGTCAGGAGCTGTGGAAATTCAAACTATGGATGGATCACATACATTCAAGGTAAACGGACAGCGGTTGAAACCTTACATAGGCTTGGATGACATGGAGGACAAGGTAGAATTGTAGTTGGATGAACCTCAAAGGTCTAGCGAGCCTTAAAATGCGCTAAGTTGAGTCGTGCCGCGACGTTAAATCAGGCTCTACGTGGGAGGCAACCCACGAACATGTTGTAAGTATTTTTATCTTAGTAGTATTTAATAAAATAAAATAAGAAAATTTTTGCTGAACAATTGAGAAAAAAATTCAGAGAGGGGCACTGTCCGCGGTCCATCCGCGACCGCGGATGAACCGCGGAAAAATGACCTCTCTGAACTTTCTCTGTTCACGGTCCATTCGCGGCCGCGAACCAACCGCAAAAAATTGTCCTCTCTGAATATCGACCTTTCGCGGTCCATCCGCGGCCGCGAACAGTCGCGACCAGTTCTGCGGTCGGCTAAAAATAACTTTTTATTTATATTTTTATTTTTTTCCCCTTTCTTTAAACCCTAAAAACCCATCCCCTCTTTCCCATATCCCTCCTAGCCGCCCCCCACTCTCCAAATCTCTCTCTCTCTAACTTCAAATCTTCTCCTTCTCTCTAAAAAAAAATCCCAACCCCCTCTTCTCCAAATCATCCCCTTCTTCCTCCTTACTCCTCCATTGTTATCACTTGTAAGTTTCTCTACTTTTTTCTCTTTTATTTTTTTTTATTTTTAGTTCTTGATTATGTATCTTGTAGAATTAATTAGATATTGTTAGTTTAGGATAAATCTTGAATATGACTTGGTTTCTTTTTGTACATTACATGTTTCCATGAATTGCTTCTAAAGAACCTTGTTATATGATCGAAGTTTGGTAAAGAATGAGTTGTTGGGTCTTCAATTATGTTTATGATGCTAATTTTATGGTTTGGAGACCCAAATAGTATTTACACCATGTATGTTGGTTGGTTAGCCAAGTTGGGCAAATTATCATTGTTCATAATTTATTAATGTAGTTTTAGGAGAAATAATGCCCAACTCATGAATTGGTAATGGTGTATTTTATTGGGGATGGATTAAGTCAATTGGGTAATGTTAGAAGTGTTCAAATAACTAATTGTGGGGTGCTTGAATAGGCATGTGTAAAATAGTTAGATAAAGAATAAATATAGGAGTATGAGGTAATTGCACGAAAAAATGGTCAATTGTGATATTTCACGGATGGCGAAGTCTGAGTAGCCTTCCGATGACTAACGGTTTACAAAATTTTTGGCTATCTTATTTGTTCAGGATCACGGCCCCAAAGAGAGTTTGACATGGTGCTAGCTCATCTAGGCAACCGACTTATGATGAGTCTAGGTTTGCTTGTAAAGAAGCGGAGAATGGATTTCACATTAAAGCAACCAAGAAGTGGCTCCAAGAGGTAGAAGTTGACCGGATAGCTATTCGCTCGGAGAAGCCAGAAATATATGATGAGATTCGGACGCGCGAAATGGAGTTCCTCTTTGACTCACCTCCTAAGGTGAACAAGATGCTTGTCCGGGAATTCTACGCCAATGCTCCTTATGCTATGGTAAGACAAGTATTCGTCAGAGGTAAGACTATTGATGCCCATATTCATACTATTAGACAGATACTTAGACTGCCCATGCACACTAGTGATGTCGACTATTACCATGATAGGCCTGGTGTCACATGGGACATGCTAATAGAGGCCTTATATGTAGACGGCATCCTGGTGTGGATTAGAAATAAGACTCTGCACTCTAACTGCTTTACACACACAGCCAAATGTTGGTTTTCCATAATTTTCAACCGTGTCTTTCCCTCGAGCAACACCACGGATGTTAACTTTAATAGGGCAGTTTTGACGTGGTGTTTTGTAACACATCGGGATGTTGATATCGCCCGCGTAGTTAGTGATGAGATGGTATTGAGGGGATCCCTCACTGCCAAGGGTTTTTATTACCCATATCTTGTCACTACGATGTGTCTCCTTCATCAAACCCCAGTAAGTGATGTTGATGGTGAGCTACTACCAAAAGCTCCATTTAGAGCTGCTACAATCCGGGTTGGACGAGACACAACCCCAATTGACTTTGATGAGGAGGACGATCCTGTACTGGTTGCCCGGGCCAGGCACTCCACGGATTCAGCCAGACCCTCCAGGCCTGCTCCTCGTGGAGCAAGTATGTCTAGGTCCGAGTCCACACGACCTATGCTTAGGTCCATGGAGGAGGAGGTTGCTGATCTGCGCACCTCCGTTGATGGCTTGCACACACGGCGAGACGCCATGTCTACAAGGCAAGCCCGGTCAGAAAATAGGTTTATGGCATGGTTCAGAGCACTTGGATGAGCATGTCATGTCGACCCATCCATCGTCTCCGAGTGAGTCTCAGGTAAGTTTTCTTGCCCCTTTTGTGCTTTAATTTTTATTTATGTCATGGGAACATGACATATCTTTAAGTGTGGGGTGGGTGACTTATTTTGTACATGATGTATATATTAGTTGTAGTAGTAATATAAAAATAATTAAAACACAAAAAAATATAAAATTTTAAAAAATCCAAAAAATATGAGTAGAGGACTCTTCCTGATGACGGACAATTTAGGACATGTACTCTTGAGGGAAGTAGTCCGCGTAGGAATTTTTCTTTCTTTTATTTTCTTTTTATAGGTAATGTATCATCTCCCCCTTTGTTTTTCTTTTGACCACGGTTCTTTTCCAAGGGTTTTTATTTGAACCGGGTTAGGTAGATTTGTTTTGCTCTTCTTTCTTTCCTTTCTTAGGATTAGAGGTAAAAGGGCTACATGTAACCTCGAATATGTACATTAGAAAAAGTGTAAATTGAGCTTGAGAATGTATCTTCTAAGCTTGACTGTATAATCTCAATATGCCTTAAATTTCACAATAATGCTTGCTTGAACATCGATAGGACTTTGTAGATGAACTAGATTCCAAATGAGTTGCATGCCATGTGTGTGTGAGGTTTTTACTTACATTGTATGTTGTACATGATGCCTAGAACTTGCCCTGTGTGTTTGCAAAGCGAAATAGAAGTTGTTTGGTTGTATAAAGGATAGAGGCATTTCTTTGTGTAATCCCATATACCAATAGACATGAATTCAGCTGTACATTATATCTTAGTTAACCCCTTTGAGCTTAAGCCTATTCTTTGATAATCCTTGAATGTTAATCAAATATGTATAATGTTCTACTTTACCTCCTAGAAGCACTTGTATTGTAATGAATATGCAAAAGTTTAAGTGTGGGGTGAGGGAAATTGAAAAAGGGAAAATCAAGAATTAGTGATAGAAAATAGTGGACTGGTCCAAAATAATGTTGCAAAGCAATGAAACAAAGAGCTATATTGATGAATATGTAAAAAAATTAGAAATGCCAGTTACATCAATAAAATAAAAGTGGGGGTTAAAAGTGAAGAAAGGTGAAGGAATGTTTATGGGAGACATAAGGAAGTAAACAAAAAAGGGAAGTTGTGAAAAAGAAAAGAAAAGTGATTAGGGAGGCTAGTCACTATAACCAAAAGTATCCTACCCGTCCCATAGCCTACATTACAACCCTTAAAGACCTCTTGATCTATGATTGAATAACTCGATTAGTGGAATATTACACTAGGGGCAAGCCTATGGTGTGTCTGTATTCATATAAATGTTCTTTGTTGAGAGTGAGTGAATTTTTCTGATATCTATAAGTTCCATGTATTTGAATTGTTAATGTGTGGGAACTTCTCTCAATAAATTTTGTGAGGGAATGTAAATCAAGAGGAAGAAGGTAAATTTCCAAGTTTTTGGTAATAAGTAGAGTAAGTAATAATGTGCGGGCATGAGAGTTTGCGGTTAGGTAAAGATTGTGCATATCTTAGGTTGTTCATGTATAATAGCTTTTGTGACATATTTTGGGGGAGACAAATTTTTGTTAATTGGCCTAAAGTGTGATTAAAGTTGCTCGAGGACAAGCAATGGTTTAAGTGTGGGGTATTGATAATAGGTGAATTTGACTATAATTATACCATAAATAATCACACTTTGTTATGGTATTTATGTTGTTTATGAGGACAAAATGCTTTGATTAGTGTTTGTTTGTGTGTTATAGGTACATGTGATGCAATGGATGCTAAGAAGAGTATTTTGAAGTCATATGTTGATGAAAAGGCCAAGAGAAGATCTAAGGTGAAAAGAGTTGGAAGAAGAAGTCAAAAATACGCAGCACTGTTCATCCGCGGTTCATTCGCGGTTGCGGATGAACCGCGAAAAAATAGGCATTCTGAAGTTTGACTGTTCGCGGTTGGCTCGCGGCCGCGAACGAACTGCGGAAGCCGGCGCCCAGTTCTCCTAATTGGATTCGAATTTAGTTTTTTAAGCCCTAAAACCTCTATATAAACTCCTAGTTTGCCCCATGGAGGCATGTTGTCTTTAATTCAATACTTTTGCAAGATATTTAGTAAGAGAGAATCCTTTCAACTCCTTCTTTTTATTTTATATCAATTATTTCTTTATGATTTCAATTATTATTCTTGTTTCTTCAAGCATGAGTAGTTAAATTCTTTTCTAAGGTTTTTATGGAACCTATTGAGTGATGAACTTATCATTTATGTGATTACAAATTGTGAACTAGATTTCTATTTGTTCAACTTCATTCTTGTTGTAGTTAATTGGTAGACGTCCCAATTAGTGGTGCCTATTTAGTGTGCATAACTTGGAAAAGAGTGCATATTTAGGTATATTGTTGAATAACACCACACCTAGGTTATTGGAGGAATCTATTACTTTAGGCGTAAAGACGGGGTTAGGAATAACGAAGTCTTGGGTGCAATCTTAAGTGAACTATTCAAATTAAAGCTAGCTAGGGTAGCTCGGGAGAGTGCACTAGTAAATTATTGTAATTGCTCGGGACAGGGTTACGATACACATAGCGTTCATGAATGATAGAGTATATTAACAATTTGTATGAGCATAACGATAAGGGATTCTATCAATAGGGGAAATCAATACCTTAGTCGTTCTCCATATTATTTTTATTCAACATGCAATTCTTTCTTTTAAGCATTCTTAATTCTTGCAAGTAGTAGTTCGAAAATCATATACAAAGATATTCTAAATTTTGGGAACTTGATTCGGAAGTACTCTTGGGTTGTGAAAGTTGTGATTGATAGGTTAATTCTCTGTGGGATCGATCTTGGACTTATTAGACCAAGTTATATTGACTACGACCGTTGCTTGGACGTGAATCAATCACCCACTCCCTACACTTTATGTGCAGATACAGGTGACTAGGAGGGTAGTTAAGCTATATGCAGCTGCTATTCTATTGCTATTTTAGGAGACGTCGAGGTAGCTGCCGGCGTCCGCAGGACCGGATCTCTCTCCTTTCTTCCATTTATGTCTTTTATTACTCTAATTAGACTTGGTATTGTTTTTGGGTGTTTTCCTTCTATTAGAGGCTCAGACTTGTGACACCAAATTCGTTGCGCTGGATTTCATGTAATATGTTTCCGCATTCGTTGTTTAATATTATGAAAACAAGCTATTAACTGTAATGGATCAGTATTAATTAATAATTGGGTGATTATCTGGGAAACATGGTCGGGCGTGCCTAGCAATGTGTTGGGCTCCTTCACGGCCGGGGTATGGGTCGTGACAAACACTTACCTCGAACTTCCATGGCCAACTCAATCCTCAAACACCGTTTTTCCTTTAGAATCTGCTTCCAAGTTACTTGTATTAATGATTTGGAGAAGAAATTTTCTTTGAAAAATCTCCCAAGAGAGTTTAGGTTTTGAGAAATTTGTAAAAATTATTGAAATCCCGTCTGAAATTACACTAAATAAATCTCTGATGTCGTAATTGCGACACCTTAAGGACCTTCGCGTTTGCGAAGGATATATCACATTTTCGACTCCTGTTTCCTTTACATTTTCGAAGAAATCATCGCATTTCTGACTTTTTGGCATATACTGAGGACTTCGCGTTTGCGAGAAATGGCTGGCCATGGGTTCTTCACATTTGTGACAAAAGTACCCCATTTGAGGCCCCTGCTTACATCGCAATTGCGATGCCTGATCTCGCATTTGCGAGATCAGAGGCATGCTACACATCTGCAATACACCAACAATTCTTCTAAGTCCTATTTCACTCTGTGGCCTATCAAAAAATCACTCGATCCCTCAGGGCGCCTAACCAAACATGCACACTAACCTATAAAACATCATTACAAACTTGCTCGCGCGATCAAATCGCCAAAATAACACCTCGAACTATGAGTTTAGAATCAAAATCAAAGAAATATCTCAAAAGATATTATGTTTCAAATTTAACAAGAGGGTTCATGTCATATGAAGTCCGTTTCTTACCAAATTTTACAGGCACAACTTAAATACCATATAAGACATGTACCGGGCTCCAAAACTAAAATATGGTTCCGATATCCTCAAATTCAAACACATTTAAATTTCCAAAAACACTTAAAATTTTAGTTAAATAATTTTCTTCAAAAATTCATTTCTCGGGCTTGTGACCTCTAAATTCAATTGCGAGCATACGCCCATATCCCATATTTTTCTACAGACCCTCCAGGATTGTCAAATTATGGGTCCGAATCCGTTTATCCAAAATGATGACCGAAGTTAATTTGAATTCAATTTTAAAGGCAAAATTAGCATTATTTATCAAATTTCCACATAAAAGCATTCCAGATATACGCCCGAACCACGCACGAATTGAGGCAAGATAAAATGAGTTTTTTAAGACCTTAGAAAATAGAATTGAATTGTAAATCAAGTGATGACCGTTTGGATCATCACATCCTCCACCTCTAAAACAACCGGTCGTTCTCGAATAGACATTGAAAAGAAGTACATGAGTGGGAGAAAAGACGGGGATACCGGCTCCGCATATTGGACTCAAACTCCCATGTAGCTATCTCAGATGGCTGACCTCTCCACTGAACACAAACCAAAAGGAACTTCTTCAATCTCAACTAACAAACCTGCCGGTCTAGAATAGTTACTGGCTTCTCCTCATAGATCAAGTCCTTGTTCAACTAGATAGTACTGAAGTCTAACACATGGGATGGATCGCCATGATACTTTCGAAGCATGGAAACATGAAACACTAGGTGCAAAACTGATAAACTTGGCGGCATCTCAAGTCTGTAAGCCACCTGTCCCACTCGATCAAGATCTCAAAAAGACCAATAAACCTAGGGATTAGCTTGCCCTTCTTCACAAATCACATCACACCCTTAATGGGAGACACCCGAAGTAACACTCGCTCTCCGACCATGAAGCCCATATTACGAACCATGCGGTCGGCATAACTCTTCTGCCTGGATTGAGTTATGTGAAGCCTATCCTAAATGATCTTCACCTTATCTAAAGGCATCCTGAACTAGATCTGTACCCAATAATGGAGCCTCTCCTAGCTCAAACCACCTAACCGGCGACCGACACCGCCTACCATATGATTCCTCATAGGGGGCATCTAAATGCTCGATTGGTAGATATTCTTGTAGGCAAACTTTTCTAATGGAACGAACTGCTCCGAAGAACCTCCAAAACCAATAACATATGCTTGGAGCTTATCCTCCAAAATCTGAATAGTATGCTAGGATTGTCCGTCAGTCTGCGGATGAAATGTTATGGTCAACTCGACCTATGTGCCCAACTCACGCTAAAATGCCCTCCAAAAATGTGAGGTAAATTTTATACCTCGGTCAAAAATAATAAACATGGGCACACCGTAAAGAAGAACGATCTCCCGGATATAGATCTTAGCCAACCGCTTCGAGGAATATGAAACTGCCACATGAAGGAAATACACTGACTTGGTTAGCCTATCAATAATAACCCATAATGCATCAAACTTCCACTGAGTCTGTAGGAGTCCAACAACAAAGTCCATAGTGATCTGTTCCCATTGCTACTCAGGAATCGCAATTTTCTGAAACAAACCACTAGGTCTCTGATGCTCGTACCTTTACTCGCTGACAATTGAAACACCGAGCTATATAGGAAACAATGTCCTTTTTCATCCTTCTCCACTAATAATACTTCCAAAAATCCTTATACATCTTAATGGCGCTAGGACGGATAGAATGCCGAGAACTATTGGCCTCCTCTAGAATCAACTCACGAAGCCCATCCGAATTAGGCTCATAAATATGACCTACATCCT
Organism: Nicotiana noctiflora; assembly: GCA_032618575.1. Lineage (NCBI taxonomy): Eukaryota > Viridiplantae > Streptophyta > Magnoliopsida > Solanales > Solanaceae > Nicotiana > Nicotiana noctiflora. The sequence goes on from JASVEL010003563.1 coordinate 194,124, forward strand.
GAAAAATCCATCATCTCGAACTATAACCAGATTGGCACCTCCGTGATGCACGATGTCTATAAGTATAGTCAAATAAGGATCATCATACGGCCAATCACTGATACGATCAAATAACAAAGAACGAGCGACTGTGCAAGCTAGCACACGCCTGGGCTCAAAAACATCCAACCTCACAAACTGGTTGACTAAAGCCTTAACATCTAAAGCAAGTGGTCTATCACCGACTGGAGTATATGCAAGGCTACACATACTAGCTAACCTCCAACTCAATATGTTGGCTACTACATTGGCATTTCCTAGATGATACAAGGTGGTGATATCACAGTCTTTCAATAGTTTCAACCTCCTCATCTGCCTCAAATTTAGCTCCTTCTTCTTGAACAAGTACTGCAAACTCTTGTGATTCGTGAACATCTCACATGACATGCCATATAAATAATGCCTCAAATCTTTAACGTTTGAACAATGGTTGTTAGCTCCAAAATCGTGAACTGGATAATTCTTCTTGTGAATCTTCAACTATCATGAAGCATATGCAATAACCTTGCCATTCTACATCAACGCCGCACAGAGTCTGATGTGTGATGCAGCACAATATACTATATATGGTCCTGAACCCGTAGGCGTTACCAATACCATTGTCGTAGTCAAATGTATGTTAAGCTTCTGAAAGCTTGCCTCACACCCGTTCGACGATCTAAATTGGGAATCCTTCTGGGTCAACCTATTCATCAGGGTGAAATAGATGAAAACCCCTCCACAAATTGATGGTAAGAACCCAGCAAACAAAAGGAACTCCAGATCCCTGTAGCTGATGTGGGTCGATTCTAATTCTTGACTGCCTCTTTCTTCTTTGGATCCACCTGACTACCCTATATTGATACAACCTGGCCCAAGAATGCAACTGAACTCAACCAAAACTTGCACTTCGAAAACTTAGCATACAACTGACTATCCCTCAAAGTCTGAAGAATGACTCAAAGATGTTGCTTGTGCTTCTTTATGTTGCAGGAATAGTTCAAAATATCGTCAACGAAGATAATCACGAAGGAATCCAAATAACGCCTAAACACTCAGTTCATGCTTGGGAACTTATCAACCCTAATTATATCACCAAAAACTCATAATGCCCGTACCGAGTGTGGAAATCTATCTTAGGGACATCGAACACCCTAATCCTCTACTGATGGTAGCCAGATCTCAAGTCGATCTTAGAAAACACTTGGACACCCTGAAACTGGTCAAGCAAACCATCAATCCTCGGTAATAGGTACTTATTCTTGATTGTAACCTTTTTTAACTATCGATAATCTATACACGTCCTCATCTATCCATCATTATTCCTAACAAACAACACAGATGCACCCCAAGGCGAGACACTCGATTTAGTAAAGACCTTATCTAGCAAGTCCTGCAACTGCTCTTTTTATTTTTTTCAACTCTCGCGGGGCCATGCGATATGGTGTAATAGAAATGGGCTGAGTGCCCGGGGCTAAATCAATTTAAAAGTCAATGTCCCTATCGGGTGGCATCCCAAACAGGTCTGAAGGGAATACCTCTAGAAACTCATGAACAACAGACACAAAATCCATGGAAGGAACCTCAACACTAGAATCACGAACATACGCCAAATAGGCCAAACATCACTTATCAACCGTACGTTGAGCCTTCATATATTATATAACCCTGCTGGTAGAATGACTAGGAGTCCCTATCCACTCCAAACAAGGCAACCCAGTAGTGGTAAGGTCACGGTCTTGGCATGGCAATCCAAAATAACATGATAAGGGGATAACCAATCCATCCCCAGAATGACATCAAAATCCACCATATCAAGAAGTACGGAATCCGCATGGGTCTCAAAATCACCAATAACAACCACGCAAGCACGATAAACATGATCTACCATAATAGAATTACCCATCGATGTAGACACATTTACATGAGCACTCAAAGAATCACGAGGCATAACAAGATAAGGGGCAAAAGAAGATGATACATAAGAATATATGGACCCTGGATCAAATAGAACTGAGGCAGCTCTACTGCACACTAAAACCGTATCTGTGATAATTGCATCGGATGCCTCCACCTTAGGTCTACCTGGCATAGCATAACATCGAGGTTGGGTCCCACCACTCTAAGCTACATCTCTGGGACGAACCCTTGCTGGCTAGCCTCTACCTCTAGTGGCCTGACCTCCACCTCTACTACCTCTACCTCCACCTCTCACACCTCTACCCCTACCCCTAGCTGGCGGAGCTGGCGATGGAACACTTGGTGCCTAAACCATGACATGGGAACCCTGCTGCTACTGAGCCCCACTAATCTTAGACAAGCCCTTCAAATATGACCATACTCACTACACTTAAAGCATCTACCTGAGTGTTGCAGCTGAGGAAACAGAGACTGACCTGGCAAGACGACTGACCATGAGAATAGCTTAGAAAAGGAGGAGCTATGATAGGAGCTGATGGTGCACGATAGGACTGTTGATCAAAATACTGTAGATAAAAACCACGATATTTTAGAACACAATGAGAAGCCTCAAGTTCTAATCAAACGACTTGGGAAGATCGCCCATACAAAAATAATCCTTGCCTCCAGATGAGGCACCACTAATCTGCCTGAATGATGGGTCCTCTTGTCAGACCCCTAACCACTCCCCTACGATAAAACCATCTCTACTCTCCTGGCCGCATCCTAAAAAGAAATCTTGCTCCAGTCGTATTAGCTATCTGTAATCAAATTGGTTGAGCGAGTCCCTCCATGAACCTCCTCACCCTCTATCTCTTGGTAGGAAGTATAATAAGAGCATAACGGGCTAAAGCAATAAATATGGTCTAGTACTGAGTGACGGTCATAGAACCCTACCGGAGACACTCAAATTGCCTCCGATAGTCCTCTCTCTGAGTGATAGGAAGAAACTTCTCCAAAAATAGATGAGAGAACTCATCCTAAGTAAAGTCATGCAACCCAGCTGGCCTAGCCAAACAAGAATACCTCCACCATGTCTTGGTAGAACCTGACAGGCGAAAAGCAGCAAAGTCGACCCTGTTGGTCTCCACGATGTTCCGAAGAACCTCATGACAACTTTCTATGTAATCCTAGGGATCCTCTGAAAATCTACCACCATAAGTAGTGCTTGGTGAACCTGTCCAACCTTCATAAAGCATCGGCAAATATAGTCGCTCCATCACCGGTCTGAGCTACCACATCCAGCTGAATTACTATAACTAGCTGAGCTACTAGAGTCTGAAATGGGGGAGCGATCTGCTCCAGAGTACAAGTAGTGGGAGTGTGTGCTTCTCCCCAGCCTGAGACTCGGCTGGTGCTACAGGAAGTAAGCTTGCCCGAGTGACACTCTCCATAAGACCCACTACATAGACCAGAGCATCCTGGAAAACTGGGGTACCAATGAACCCCTCTGGGACCTGAGTTAGGCCCACCAGAACTATCTTGGTCGGAACCTCATTATAAAACTTAACCTGAGGCTCTGCCACTAGTGCTACTGCTCTACCCCTGCCTCAGCCCTTAGTAGAGCCTCAACCTTGGCCTCGCCCTCTGCCCTACGTAGATGTTGCCGTTGGGGGCTCGGGCTACTAATCAACTGATAAAGAAGCGCGTGTTCTCTCCATCTGCGAAAGAACATAATAAAAGTTCAATTAGAATTGAGAAATGAAATTGCACGCTAGAGAAAATAGAAGTGAAACTGTTCCTAACTCCGTAGCCTCTGGGGAATAAGCATAGACGTTTCCGTACCATCCTTCAAACTCTACCCAGGTTGTCCATTAATTGTGAGACCTAAGCAACCTCCAGCTTTTATACCAACTTGTCATGAACCAGACTTCCCACCCTGGGAAATCGTGATGGCGCCTACTCGTGAAAGCTAGGCAAGCCAAGTATTATAGATCTTAACACTCTGTTTCTTAACCTTTTAACAATTGTAAATCAATATACAATCAACATCAAAATAATAATAATAATGATAATAATAAAGAAATGCGAAGAGAAAATCTAATATCTTACCCAAATACTAGTACAAAATACATCTCTACCCAGAACTGGTGTCACAATATCATGGACCATTTACGAATACTACAAACAGTTGTCTGGAAAGAAATATAAAATCTATCTCTGAAGTAAATGAACACAGAATATAAAAGATAGAAGGGGACACCAGGGCATGCAGACGTCTGCAGGACTACCTCAGGTCTCTGCTTGACTAAAGACAACAACCTCACTAAGGTCCAAAAGCTCCAGTATAAAGATGTGCACATAGTAAAGAGTGTAGTATCAGCACAATCGACCCCATGTGCTGGTAAGTCTCGATCCTAATCTCAGCGAAGTAGTGACGAGGCTAGGATAGGACTACTAAATAAACCTATGCAGTTAAACCATATACGACAAGTAATAATAACAGGAACTGGTAGTTAAAGATGGGAGGGGAATATGATGTGGGGAATCTCAAGTACCAATAGAATCTCACCAGAAAAGCATAAAGAAGATCTTAAATTGCACACCATCCAGAATAAAGCAACAATAACGAATCAATGTCCACTTTTATTTTTTATTGATACGGCTTGCAACCTGATCCAAATCATATAACACTTTTGTGGCGTGCATCCCGATCCAAATCATAGAATTACTGTTGTGATATGCAACCCCATCCAACTCATATGTTACTATTTTAACGTGCAACCCAATCCAACTCATATATTACTGTTGCAACGTGCAACCCAACCCCTCTTGTCCTCCCTTATTACTCGTTGTATCGTGCAACCCGATCTAAATATACAAATCAACACCATTCATAAAATGAGTCCCAACAAGAGAACAATAAGGAAACAACAATATCCTGGCAAGGGAACCAACGACAAGAATAAACACATCCCAGCAAGGGAACCAACAATAAGAATTAAATACATCCTAGCAATGGAATCAGCAATAACTAAACTTATACAACCAATTAACTTCACAACTGAAACCTCAGCTGGAGCCAATGCTCAATGATAAACAAATACCACAAAAATAATCATAATTCTTGTCCACGGTTGCTAACCACCAAGTTAAGCATGATCAATATATCGTAAAATCACAACAAATCCGAACATAAGACTCACAGACATGCTTGACACCAACATATGGATACTCGTCACCTCACCCATACGTCGTACTTGACACCAACATATAGCAATGAAGACACAACACCTATTCTCTCAAGCTAAGTTTAGGCCAAACACTTACCTCAAACTTCCACGGCCAACTCAAGCATCAAACACCGCTTTTCCTTTAGAATTTGTCTTCAAGTTACTTGTATTAATGATTTGGAGAAGAAATTTTCATTGGAAAATCTCCCAAGAGAGTTTAGGTTTTGAGAAAGTTGTAAAAATTATTGAAATCTCGTTTGGAATTCACTTAATAGGTCTTTGATGTCACAATTACGACCAGGGTTCACAATTGCAAACCCTTAAGGACCCTTCTACCTTCGCATTCGTGAAGGATACGTCATATTTGTGACTCATGCTTCCTTCGCATTTGCCAAGATATCATCGCATTTGCGAATTTTGGGCATATATTAAGATTTCGTGTTCACGAGAAATGGTTGGACCTGGGTTTTTTTCATTTGCGACAAAAGTACCGAATTTGCGACCCCTGATTACATCACAATTGTGATGCCTGATCTCGCATTTACTAAGACCAGAGGCCTGCTACACATCTGCAACACATCAACAATTCTTCTAAATCCTATTTCACTCCGTGGTCTATCGAAAAATCACCCAAGCGCTAGGGGCTCCAAACCAAACATGCACACTAACCTAAAAAATATCATACGGACTTGCTCGCATGATTAAGTCCCCAAAATAACATCTCGAACTACGAGTTTAGCATCAAAATCAAATAAAAATCTCAAGAGCTCTTAAGTTTCAAATTTCACAACCGAGGGTCCGATTCACGTCATATGATGTCTGTTTCTTACCAAATTTTATAGGCACAACTTAAATAGTATATAAGGCCTGTACCAGGCTCCGAAACTAAAATACAGGCCCGATACTATCAAATTCAAACACATTCAAATTTCCAAAAACTCTTAAAATTTTAGTTAAATAGTTTTCTTTAAAAATTCATTCCCGAGCTTGGGACCTCGTAATTCAATTTCGGGCATACGCCTAAGTCCTTATTTTTCTACGGACCCTCTAGGACCATAAAATCATGGGTCAGGTTCCATTTACCCAAACTATTGACTGAAGTCAACTTAAATTCAATTTTAAAAGTAAAATTAGCATTTTTATCCAATTTCCAGATAAAAGCGTTCCGGATTAAGGCAAGATAAAGGAGGTTTTATGATCTCGGAACACATAATTGACATGTAAATCAAGTGATGAAATTTTGGGTCATCATAGAGTTAGATATTATATGACACCATGTATTTTCTCTGAGATGTTCATGCACTCAGTGACACCTTGGTTTGGGCTGGATTCAAATAGTTCTTTACTTGTTAAAGGCTTACATAAATGTTTTAAAACTTATTACTATCGGATTGATTGTAGAGTTAAGGATGGCCTATTTTCATGATATGCACCATCATGACGAGTCAGGATTTAGGTCATCACATAAGGTAGATCCCAAGAAGATTGAGGCTTTTTAGAGTTGGCTGGGTCCTACTTCAGTGACTCAAATCAAGAGTTTCCTAGGGCTAGCAAGTTATTATCACTGATTCATGCAGGGTTTTTAATCCATTGCAGCACCTATGACTAGATTGAACTAGAAGGGTTCTCCTTTCCGTTGGTCCGATGATTGTGAGGCGAGCTTTCAAAAGCCCAAGACAGCTTTGACTACAACACCAATTCTAGTGTTACCTTCCGATTTTGGGATTTATACGGTATATTAGGACGCTTCACGCATTGGCTGGGCATGTGTATTAATGTGGTGGGGAGTTCTTGTATATGCTTCACATCAGCTAAAGATTCATGAAATGAACACCATGTGTATGACCTAGAGTATATCAGCGATTGTTCATGCTCTTAAGATAACATCCATATATTTGACTTATAAGGAGTGGGAACTACTTACCTTGCCATTAATGATGAAAACCCTCTCTTGAAACCCACGGTCACTTGACCGCTTCTGTGGTTCCCGAGGTCCGGCCCCACTACAGCATTTGCTGTCCTTCAGAGGCCCCCTTCTTCCGCTTCTGTCCTCCTCTTTTCGTAGGTGCGATGTCGCTTTTGTAGTAACCTGACCACTTCTGCGCTCCCAACCTTCTCCATTCTCAACCGCATCTCGGCTCCTTTGGCTGCTGCTGGGGCTCCGCGCCTGCAGCCAAAACCTCGCAGGTGTGGTTACACCAGATGCCAGCTGCTGAAGTCCTTCTTCAAATTCCAAATTTTATCTGCTACCATCTGGAATCAACTCGAGGCCCCAGGGAGCCTATTCAATCATACCAATAACTCCCATAAAGTAATATGGACATGCTCGAGGCCTCTAATCGCATCAAACAATGTCAAAATCATGAATCTCACCTCAATTCAAACTTTATGAACTTTAAAACTTCAAACTTCTACATTCGATGTTGAAACCTATCAAATCATATCTGATTGACCTTAATTTTCACACATCTCATATTCGACATTACGGACCTACTTCAACTTCCGAAATCGTAATTTGACCCTGATATCAAAAAGTCCTCTCCTGATTAAACTTCTCAAAAACCTTTAAATCTCCAACTTACGCCAAATGACTTTAAAATGACACAGAAAGCTCTAAATTCACTTCCGATTATGCTCCCAAAACCAGAAACACCATACAGGGCTATTCCTAGGCTCGAAATCCCAAACGGACATTGATAACACTGAAATTCATTTCAACCCAAACATATGAAATCTTCCAAAATGATAACTTCCATAGTATGTGCCGAAACTTTCCGAGTTCCTCCAAACCCCGATCCAGATATACGCCCCAATCTGAAATCATCATACGAACCTATTGGAACCTTTGAATCATGATTTTGAGGTCATTTACTGAAAAATCCAATCTTAGTCAATTCCCTTAAATTAATGCTTCCGAAATGAGAATTCTCTTTCCAAATTAACTCCGAACTTTCCTTCCAATTATGACCATGCGTACAAGGCATAATACCTGCAATAAAGTTGCTCACATCCTCTAACTACTGAACAATGCGCTAGAGCTCCAAACAACTGGTCGGGTCATTACATTCTCTCCTACTTAAATATACGTTCATCCTCGAACGTGCTAAGAAATATGTTGGAGTTGTTTGAAATCACTGTTTACACCTCGTTCAACTACTCGTGCTTTTACAACCTAGTTGAGCGGGTTACCTCAATAAATTCTGAAGATATTCCCTTTTATTCAACCAAACAAGCTTAGAGCCCAATTCGAACATCTGAAATTCTCAGCCAAGCCTGCTTTCTACATATGAACATCGTATAAATCACCACATGATGCACTGATACAAGATTGCATACCTTTGCTGAATTGACACTGCGCAACACGTCATTCACAGGACCATAAACATTCTCTAATCAAAATAGCTGACATTCCCTGAATCTGATGCTCACAATGTACCTCATGATACATTTAAGTCTTGTCCCAACTTTTGCAATACCGCCATGATGGATGAGACGTGTAGAAATTCATTATGAACTGCCAAGTCAAAAAATTATTGAGGCTACACTCCTGACAAGAAAATTACCTCATTCAGAACCAAATAACGATATTTTCTCTTTAATAAACTTAATACAATCCGGTTGCACTGATCCTAGATCCAATAACCTTGTCTTTCCCAGTACGAACTGCTAACGCAACAAGCCATCCCAGACTTGGCCAAAAGTCTCATATGATCCCACAATGTGCAAATAGGCTACCGGCTCGTGATGCATAAGAAAGATGAGCTCTAGAAGGGACTACTCCACTCACGCAGCTAATATAAACTTTCCTCAGAAATATGGGAAACAAAACATGCAGTATAGAATATAAGGAATTATAATTATCATCACACTATTGCAGCATGCAACCCGATCTGCACATAAAATTCACATAAGGAGATACACATCGAGCAAAATTCATTACAACAAAATACCGAATTTCGGTCTGCGATGATCTTATCGCTTTCGCGGAGCCGCTTCTGCAGTCTCCCTTCCGTAGAAGCGAAAACCACCACTGCAACAAAATACCAGCAGTTTAACTTCCAAATTTCCTTCGTTTAATCACCCCGAACACATCCCGAGGCCCCCGGGACCTCAACCAAAAATACAAACCAACACTAAATCATCATACGAACTTGTTTCAATCATAAAAAATATGTCCTTAAACACATGAATCATCAAATTAAGGCGGATTCAAGCCTAAGTTTCAATTAAAACTTCTAAAAATAATATTCAATTAAAAACCCGACCAAATGATGTTCAAATGACCTGAAAATTTGCAGACATATCCAAAATCACCTAAATGAAGCTACTGCAACTATCAGAATTCCATTCTGACTCACGGATCAAAATCTCACCTATCGACCAGATTTCGCCAAAATTCCAACGTAGCCAATTCAAGCCTATTTCTACACCAGAGCTCCAAACTCATTTCCGATCGCTCCCCTAAGTCACAAATCACCTTACGAAGCTAACCAAATCACCTAAATCCACATCCGAGCCTTCTAACTACATAGTCAACTTCAAGTTGACTTTTTAGAAACAAGCTTCACTCTAAAAGGCTATATGCATTATTTTCAACCAGAATCAATTCAAATTCACCTGATAGACACTAATACAGATATAGAAACATGAAACACATAATGAGGGAATAACGGGGCTGTAACTCTCGTGACAACGGGTCGAGTCGTCACAAACTTCTTTTTTGGATAATATATATGGTAGTCAGATTTGAACTCAGAATTTTCCCATCTACAAGTTTAAAAATATCAGACATGCTAGTTGAACAACTCCATACAGTTGGTAATTCCTCTTTGTTCCAACTACCCTCCCTATACTTTGCGAGAATTGCTAAATATACCCCTCGTTAAAAGTTTGGTCCATATCCAATCATGCCGTCACATTATTGGCTCGGATCCCCCCCTAAACTTTAAACGGGTCCAAATACCCCCCCTTCCCCCCGGACTTTATTATAAGGAATATATATAACCCTAGTTTTTTTAACAAATTTTTTTTTTTTTGTAAAAACTGAAAATATTTTGTTGAAAATAATTTCTCCAGTTCTTAAAAAACAAAAATATTTTGTTAAAAAATAATTTTTTCTGTTTTTACAAAAAAAAAATAGTTTTTACGAATTTATTTTTCCATTTTTTCGATTTTAAAAAAAAACTTTAAAAACGGAAAAATAAGAAAAAAAATTTATTTTTCAAAAGCGAAAATAATTTGTTGAAAATTTTTTATTCAATTTTAAAAAAATAAATATATTTTGTTAAAAACTGAAAATGTTCTAATTCCTCTGTTTTTATATTTTTTTTCAAGTTTTTACATAAAAAAAATGTTTTGTTAAAAATATAATTTTTGCAACTTGTTTAAAGTTTCACAAAAAGAAATGTCTTTTTCTTTTCAAAATATTCTAATTTATTTTTGTAAAACTTTAAAAAAATTGCATAAATCATTTTTTTAACAAAATATTTTTTTAGTAAAAACATAAATGTAAAAAAATGTAAAAAATGTAACAATAGAGGTATTAGAACATTTTTAGTTTCTACAAAAATATTTTTAGTTTTTAAAAACTGAATAAAATATTTTCAACAAATTATTTTCGCTTTTGAAAAGTTCTTTTTCTTCATTATTTAGTTTTTCAAAACTTATTTTGTAAAAACTGAAAAAATAAATTTGTAAATACTATTTTTTTTTTGTAAAAAAGGAAAAAAATCATTTTATAACAAAATATTTGTTGTTTTTAAAGACTGAAGAAATTATTTTCGACAAATAATTTTCAGTTTTTACAAAAAAAAATAGTTAAAAAACAAAGGTTTTATATAGACCTTATCGTAAAGTCTAGGGGGTATTCGGGCCAATAGTGTAACGGCAAGGTTGGATATGAGCCAAACTTTTAACGAGGGGTATATTTGGCAACAACAACAACAACAACAACAACGACCCAGTATAATCCCACTTAGTGGGGTCTGGGGAGGGTAGTGTGTACGCAGACCTTACCCCTACCCTGGGATAGAGAGGCTGTTTCCAAATAGACCCCCGGCATCCTTCCCTCCAAGAACTTCCCCACCTTGCTCTTGGGAAGACTCGAACTCACAACCTCTCGGTTGGAAGTGGGGGTTGCTTACCATCAGAGCAACCCCTCTTGTCTGAGGGGTATATTTGGCCTTTATCGCAAAATATAGGGGTATTTGAACCTTTACCCTTAATTTTTTATCTTTATTTCTTTTTTCTTTCTGCATCAAACACGCAGAGATTAAGTTGGGATATAAGCATGGCTACAGGTGCATTCGCTAATATCTTGGACTCGAACACATACATAAATACATGCAGATAGAAGTTTTCGAAAAAAAGTATATGTAGCAAGGTATTCTACATCCTGAATATGGTAAATATTCACAATAGCACATGCAGACTTATTCTTTGGAACTTTGTAAAAATACATGTATATTTCCCTCGGATAAAGCTGGGATATTGCTGTAAAATCTGTATAAATATTCAACTGAACTATGTTTCGAAAGCAGAGAACCAACAAAAATTAAAACTCTAGCATTAAGTTACATTTTGAATACATATAAGTATAGTTACGTGTTCATCCTTCTCTTTCTCATAGGGAAGTTCGACTGATTATATGTTTTCGAGAATCAGTCAGTGGCCTTGCTTAATTTTTTAGCTCACATAAATTGTTTTAGACATACAAGATAGAAGAGGGCTTAGTTTAGTATACGCCAAAAATTAATTTTCAAGTGGATAATTAAATGATTATAAAGATGCTTTGTTTGATCATACTAGGTTACTTTTTTCCAGTAGATGGTGGAATAGGGTTTCGCCTTACAGTATAGATCTAAAATCTAAATTCAATTTTCTATCAATTGGGAGTGTAGGATATATCTTTCAATATACGGTAAGATGGGGTGCTTTGACTAAAGAGAAAGCCCAGTAGTTGGAGAGGAGGTTAGTTGACGGTGAAGCTTGGAGAAGTTCTGGGGTAGCAGACGCAATGTGCTCAGAGACGGCGAATCTGGTTAGGGAGACAGCGCGGGATATTCTTGGGGTAGCGAAAGGCTATTTAGGCAGACATCAGGGTGACTGGTGGTGGAACGATACAGTACGAGGAAAAGTGGAGGTGAAGAAAGCAGCTTTTGCGAAGTTGGCATGGAGCACAAGCGAGGAAGAAAGGCTGGTGAACAGAGAGAGTTATAAGGTGGCGAGGAAGGAAGCGAAACTGGCGGTCACGGAAGCTAAACGCGGCGTTTGGTAGCATGTACGAGGAATTGGGGGAGAAAGGCAAGGACAAGAAGTTATTCCGGTTAGCCAAAGTAAGGGAAAGGAAGGCGCGAGACCTAGACCAAGTTAGGTGCATCAAGGATGAGGATGGTAGAGTCCTAATGGGGGAGTCTTAAGTCAAACAGAGATAGCATGCGTACTTTTGAGATCTTCTCAACGAGGAGGGGACCAAAACATAGAGCTAGGGGAGCTGGGGCATTTAGTGCGTCATAGAGACCTAGGGTACTGCAGGCGCATTAGGGTGGAGGAGGTCGTGGGGGCTTTGCGTAGGCTGAGTAGGAGTCGAGCGACCGGGCCAGACGAAATTCCGGCGGAGTTCTGAAAATGCATGGGTAAGCCAGGGGTGGAGTGGCTCACCTGGTTATTCAACGCGATCTTCAGGACCTAAAGGATGCCGGAGGAGTGAAGGTGGAGTACAGTGGTGCCCTTGTACAAGAACAAAGGGGATATCCAGTGTTGCAACAACTATAGAGGCATAAAATTAATAAGTCACACCATGAAGGTCTAGGAGCGGGTGATCGAGGCTAGGGTGAGGGAGTCGACATCTATTTCCGTGAACCAGTTCGGTTTCATGTCGGGTCGCTCCACTACAGAAGCTATCCACCACCTTGTTAGGAGATTGGTGGAACAGTCCAGGGATAAGAAAAATGACCTGCACATGGTGTTTATCGACTTGGAGAAGGAGTATGACAAGGTCCCTAGGGAGGTGCTATGGAGGTACCTGGAGGCTAAGAGCTTGCCGGAAGCCTACATCAGAGTAATCAAAGACATGTACGATGGAACTAAGTCTAGGGTCAGGACAGTGGGTGGCGACTCAGACCATTTCTCGGTGGTTATGAGGCTCCATCAAGGATCTGCGCTTAGCCCTCTCTTGTTTGCCTTGGCTATGGATGCTTTAACACGTCATATTCAAGGGGATGTGCCTTGGTGTATGCTAGTTGCTGATGACATAGTTCTGATAGACGAGACAAGGGTCGGTGTTAATGAAAGGCTAGAGGAATAGAGAAAGACTCTCGAGTCTAAGGGTTTCAAACTAAGCAGGTCTATGACATAATATCTGGAATGCAAGTTTAGCGCTGAGCCAAGCATAGTGGGAGGGAACGTGAAGATTGGATCTCAGGCCATAGCCAAGAGGGATAGTTTCAGATACCTTGGATCGGTGATTCAGGGGGACGGAGAGATAGACGGGGATATCACTCACCGTATAGGGGCGGGGTGGTCAAAGTAGAGGCTTGCATCAGGAATCTTGTGTGACAAGAAAGTGCCACAGAAACTCAAGGGGAAGTTTTATAGAGTTGTGGTTAGACCTGCCATGTTGTATGGGATGGAGTGTTGGCCGATAAAGAAATCTCATGTTCAGCGAATGAAGGTTGCGGAGATGAGGATGCTTAGGTGGATGTGCGGGCTCACCAGGTTAGATAAGATTAGGAATGAAGTTATTCGGGATAAGGTGGGGGTGGCCCCAGTGGATGAGAAGATGCAAGAGGCGAGCCTCCGGTGGTTCGGGCATGTGCGGAGGAGAAGCCCCGATGCCCCGGTGAGTAGTTGTGAGCGGCTAGCGGTGGTCGGTGTGAAGCGAGGCAGAGGGAGGCCTAAGAGATACTGGGGGGAGGTAATTAGGTAGGACATGGCCAGGATGCGGATTTCCGAGGACATCACCCTTGATAGGAAAGTCTGGAGGTCTAATATTAAGGTTGTAGGATAGGAGCTTCTAGATTTTTTGTACTCCTTTCCCGGGGTTGGGTGAGGCGTTGTTGGACTATTCATAGATGATTTGTGTATTGGCTTGTGTTCTCTTATGGTAGTCATTTCTGGTAGTTACTGTTTTAAAATTATTGCATGCCAGTTTATTTATGGTACTTATGACTCTTATGTTTAAATAATTATTTATGCGATTTATGCTGGAGTAAATAATGTTATTTGTGTTTTTATTTTTGTTTGCCTTTCTCTTCAATTCCCTGCGCCGAGGGTCGATTGGAAACAGCCTCTATGTCATTTCGGGTAGAGGTAAGGCATGTCTACATATTACCCTCCCCAAACCCCACTTTGTGGGAATATACTGGGTTGTTTTTGTTGTTGTTGTATACGGTAACAACTTATATTTTTATGCTACATGTTATCTTATTGTTCTTCTGCAATATAATTTTTTTTCTTTTTTTTGCTGTGAATGGCGAGATGTATTAAAGTAGGAAATTAAAGAGTATTATCACAACATTTAAAAAATCTCAACGATGCAATTCTTAACAAGTCTTTGAACGAGCAACATGATTTGAACGAGCATGTAAGGTCAGTTCTTTTCTGGAAATGAACTCGGAAGAAACTGTTGGTAATAACAGGAGCTCCTTCACTTAAGTTGGTTGTAATGTCATCTATTATAAATCAGATATTTCCTAGAATTTAGTAAAAAAGAATTATCTTAGAAGAGAGGAAGCTTATAATCCTAATAAAGAAACACAATTTTTTCAAAAAAAAAAAAAAAAGTTCTTCTTGTAGAAATAATTACACATATGCAAGTTGCTGCCAGCAACTCAAAAAGACGGGTAGTTGTCAAACTAAACCTTGACTGGCACTATTGCTTTAAATTTGCTATTCACTTTACTTTATGTTATAATGTTAAACATTTTACAATATGACTGTTTTTGTTCCCGTGATTTAAGTGAAATTGATAATATTAAAAATAGTCATTTCGTTTTTATAATAGCGCGAAATGAGGATAAGTTTACTAATTTATATATAAAGGAAAGCAATACAAAAGTAAGGTCGCACCTGTTTTGACCAAGAAGTTCACTTATTATTATTATTATTATTATTATTATTATTATTATTATTATTATTATTATTATTATTAATTTTTTTTTTTGTTGGCTTCTCCTCTCATTTTCTATTATATTAAATTAAATGTCTTATTTTCTTTGTTCCAACGTGAACAATGTAAAGCGTTGCAACAATTCAACTGACGGTTACAACGATTGAATTGGTGGTAAAATGGGTCATTAAAGTTGCAACCATTGAATTGAAATAATGGGTTTATGGAACTAGAAGTAATAATACACCAATAAACTGTATCATTTTATTTCTTTTTTGACAATTGAATATGTTGACAGTTATTAATATCCTACTCTATGGCAATACTGAGAGATGTAGGGTGTCTTCGGTACAATGAAATATTTTTCTAACTTGAAAAACAAGTAATAATCTTATTTATTTTTTGGTGTTTTATACGCAAATTAAAAAAAATTGTTTCTCAAGAGTATGAGTGGGATGGGTAAGACAGTAAAACGAAAAAAACAGAAATTTAAATTATAAAAAATATATATATTTCTTTTTTGGGGAGGGGGGGCAATTAGGGGGTTGGAAGAGTGGAGTGGATGGTGCAGAAAAATAAAAAAATAGAAATTTAAAATTCTAAAAAATAATTAATATAATAAAAATATTTTTTTGCGGAGGGAGGGAGGGGGAGGGGTGTGGAGGGGTAGGGTAATAGGGTGAGTGGTAGCGGAAAAACTAAAATTTAAAAGTAAAAAAAAAAAAATTCTTTTTTTGGAGAGAGGGTGGGGTGAGTTGGTGAGGGTGAGGAAGTTTAAGAATAAGCTTTGAAAATGTTTTCCCTTATTTTAATAAGGAATTTTCCTTCAATTAAAGAAAAATGAATTAATAAGTAAAATATTTAAGTCAATCAAATATGAAAAAATTAAAAAAAAAAAATTTCTTTGTACCAAACACACCCTAGTAGCAAGGAATTTTACCAAACCAATAGAGTGACTTACTATTGCAACAACTTTGTTCTGCCTGTAATATTTGGATTAACTTTTTGTAAAGGGCTATATATGAAGTGGAGAGAATTAACTACACTAAGGTTATATTGTTAAAATTATATTTGTTTTTTTGCATTATTTTTTAGATGCTGAAAGATAAATAATTTAATGTTCAGTATTGCAGGTTAGGAATTATTTATATAAGTTGAATTAAAATTTTATGCCATTTTGTAGTTAATCTTTTGTTGCTTCCCTAATTTTATTCATTTTTTCCATTTATTTCACATAGCTACTTTTCGATTTAAATATTTATTTCTACCTAGCAAAGCTTTTGTTCATTAGTTAACTCCCCCCACCGTTTGATGCCTGGCTATAAGCGTCTTATGAGGTTTAAGCTACTTTTAAGTGTCTGCCTTTGTTATCGAAGAAGAATTCACTATATGCATGTTTGGCGAAGTATTTGATTATGAGTGAAGATCAATAAATTGTGTTAAAGCGAGGGCTGATGAAGAAAAAGAAGAGAGAAAGCAACAGAAAACTCCATATTTTAAAGTTCTAAAAAGGAAGAAGGGTTGGATGAATAAGTACTCAAGTAAAAGAGAGAAACATTTTTTTACTTTTTACTTTTTTTCTTAATTTTTATTTGAGAGAATTAAATAAACTGTAAACTTTATACAATATATGTATGAGATTAAAAAACACGCCTTAGATAATGAAAAGAAAGCAATCGATATTTTAGATTCACATTCCCAGATTTTTGTCTTATCATTTTTTCTCTTTTTTCATTAGTTCCTTTTTTTTTTTTTAAGATTGTGTTTTTCTATTTCAACTTACATATATTGATATAAATGATTCCAAATGTATTGTTTCCAAACCAGGGATATTCACATTTTGTCGTGTGAATTTTTTAATATATATGATCAAGATTAAATTATGAAAAGATTTTACTGTCAAAAAATCTCATATAGTATATTAAGAGAATCATTAAAAGAGAGAAAAGATGTAAAATCATGTAAACATAGTTGATTAGTAAACTTTTTTGGTTGTAGAAATTATAGCATTACTCTTGTCACACCTCCTTTTATCCCACAACCCTATTACAAGGTTGAGTTGGAAGAGATTTTCGAATTAAAGTGATGTTTTGAAAAAAGAATATTTATTATTTAGAGCCGCCACTTGAAATTGAGTTTTGGTGTTCCAAGTCACCTTTTATTTGAATTCCTTTTCAAAAGGAAAGTTTGACTCTTAATTTATGGTCTATGAAAATAAAAGACTGAGTAAGAAACTATGTTGACTGAGGGGAAGGTGTCAGGCACCCCTCGAGTCCCGTGGTTCTAGCACGGTCGCTTTATTGACTAATGTTCGACTTAAATCAATTCTTGACTATTCTTGTTTTTTATTGATTACGGCTTGTCTATTACCACTTCACTTAATTTATTATTTTTTTTACCTAGATGCGATACGCACGCGAGGTAGTTTCTTTGAAATTAAGTGTTAAACCAAGATACGTAATATAATGTACACATGGTTAAAACATAATTATTTTTAAATTTAAAGGTATCGAGACACGGGAATGCGCATATGACCATTTATTACTTAATCGTATCAATACAAGGTTCGGGTATGAACACATAGACTAAATTTAAAGTACATCAAAAAAAAATTCTATCGTATTTATGAGTTATCTTAATTTTTTGAATTAAATGTAACGCCGCGAGTTATGGAATATGAAGTTGTTGGAAGTCAAGAATTATTAAATTTTTATAGATTGTACGTCATTTTTTAATTTGAAAGAAAGAAGCTAGTTTATGTTTATTTGTTTTTAGGTAGAATGCTTAACAAAATATTTTTCAGGGCTAAATTCTCTTTACTTTTTTTTTTAAAACTCAGCAGCCCATTGTGTAATTAAATTATGCCAAAACACATGGCCAATATTTAACATTAACTAATAACTTACTTGAACTTGCGGGATAAAACAATGGCTTACTTCTATCATCGATTTAGGCCTAATCGTTATTTTATTACTAACTATTATTGATAAACAATGGTTGAATAAAAATTGGACTCATAACGGATAAAATATATACAAATCAAATAAAATCAAATATATTAAGTAAAAAGAAATATATTGAAATAGAATTAAAGCATAACATATAGGAACAAAAGAGCTAAGAACATACGTATAGCCAAACGACTATTCCACTCAATCTTAGCATTCTAGCTTACATAAAGTACTAAACACTATTCATTTACATAAATAATAAACAGTGTCACATTAAAGAAATCAAGAGTTAGAGAGGGACCTTTAATGTAATCAACTTCTTCATTGTGTTAAGAAATAATCTCCAAATATTGTGTTACAGAGAACGAATGGTAACCATGCTTGAAAGCAAACATGATAACAAATACAGAGACTCGACCGGAAACATCTGAGTTCGGAACCACGAACGAAATCTCGAACCCCATCTTTACACTCTCTTTCTTTCTTGCACAATTTTTCTCTTCTGTTTTGGTCGTCCTCTTCTCTTTCTTTGTTACTCCCTTCTTCTTCTTTCTTCTTGTTTTTTTTACGTTCTTTTCTTTCTTATTCCCAAATTTTGTTTTTTTCTTCGTTTTGTTTCTTTTTTTTTCCAGATTCTCCCACTTTTTAATTTCTGAAGTCTGTTATATATATATATATATATATATATATATAGGTAGGTGTATACCTTGGTTGTTAGGAAGAGTGAGGAACATGGGGAAAGTTGTGAGTAGTGGATATTTAGTTATGAGGAAGTGGGAAAATGGAGGTGAGCGACGTGAGGAGTGGGGGATTTCGGAAGGTTAGGGTGGTTTGAGGGAAATGTGGTGTAATAGAAAGTGAAAATAATGGAAAAGTGGAGTGAGCAGTTAGGTACCTCATTTTTTTTATTAAATAAAAAGAAAGTAAAAATACATATATATATATATATATATCACTATTTACACTAAAGTTTAAATTATAAGAAAAATATTACAATAACTTACATTTAAATTAGAAGAAATCAAGTTTTTATTTTAATATATATATATAAATTTCTTCTATTTTATTTAAGCATAAATCTTATATTCTAAGAATATGAATATTTTTTGTAGTTTTAAATTTTCTTAAATAAAACCTATTAAAAGTAAGATAAAAATTAAAAATATTAAGATTTAGACCTAAAAGAAATATTTATATTAAAATAGAATAAAATTTGGGTGTGGTCAAAAATTAGTGTTCACAACTCTTTTATTATTTATTTATGTTTTTATAATCACACAAAGCACAAATAAATATACTAGTTAAAAATAATTGAGGGACCCATATTAAGTGGAGCACAGAAGTTTAGTTTCCTAATGATGTATTTCCTAGTATTAAAACAGACATTTTTTCTATTTATAAAATAGCCACTTGTACATGAGTTCGAGTAACTTGGCTTTTGGGAACCAGAAGACGGCATGCTTTGGGAAATTTAGACATAAAAAAATAAAATTTCTGTTTATAGAAAATTGGAATGGATCTCGTACACTGTTTTTTTCTGCAGAAGAAGAAGTAAAAGGAAGTTTAAAGAAAACTATTTAATTTTTTAAACGACCACCTTAGCTTGCTGTAAAGAATAATCTAATTTATCGTTTGCTTAAAGTGGAAGCCTATTGACTGACACATACAACGTAGATACGTACCAATAATAGAGCCTAGACACGATTTACACTTAATTAATCGTAAGGATTGAATTAATTATGATTAGTTTACTTTACGACATGGATCAAACAGTCGATTAGAAGTGCCAGTAATACTTAATAATAGAACCTTAGTATCCTATATGTGCCAATAATAGAACCTAAACATGAGTAATATTAAATTGATCTTAGAGATATTATTAATTATAATTAATAAATTATACATTAGCACTTTGAAGTCCTAAAGTTAAGTTCAAATTGAGGACATATTCATGATTTCGGCATTGTTTGGTGTTATTTGAGGCTTTGAGTTGGTCCACAATACATTTTGGGACAGGTTGGCATGGTTGGTTGGGGTCCCAGGGGGTCAAAAGTTAATTCCGGATGGTTAACAAATCAATTTGGAGTTTGAAGAAGAACTGAGATAGCTGATATCTAGTGTAACCGCACCTGCGAGGTTTTGGCCACAGGTGCAGAGTCGCAGAAGAGGCCAAGGAGTCGCATATGCGAATTGGGCGAAGGGCTGTAGTGACCGCAATTGCAGCACTTTAACCGCAGATACGGGAGCACACCTGCATTAGGGAGACCGCAGAAGTGATTTTGCCCTGAGCCTGGGATTGCAGAAGCGGCATGTGCGCCGCAGAAGCGAGGGATGCAAATGCGGAAAGGCTGGAGGCAATGTGTTCTTCTAAAATTAGGAGATGGTGATTTTTCTCCCATTTTCATTTGGTGTGAACGATTTTGGAGAGCTTCTATAGGGAGTTTTTCATCATCAACGGCAAGGTAAGTTAACCCCACCTGTATACCAAGACGTAGTGTCACAAGCTATAGGCATCTAGTAAAATATACAAAAGAACCACACTATCCTTGTCACGGCATGGATTTCCCCCACCACCGGGATCGTGATGGCGCCTACTCGTGGTAGCTAGGCAAACCAATTTACTCACTATTTTTCATGTTCGTACCATCATTTTTGTTCTCATATTTAATAACAAGAATAATACTTCTTTTGAATAAAAGATGAATAATAGTTTAAATAAACTGACATAAATCCTCTACCCAAGATGTGGAGTCACAAACTCACGAACTACTAAGGAATAACTACACATAATGGTCTAAAAGAAATAAATAATAACCGTCTGTCTCGGAATAATAAGACCACAACAATAACAAAAGTAAATAGAGGAGACGCCGGGCCTGCGGACTCCTGCAAGCTACCTCGGTCTCGGAAGTACGGTAATCCCTCTAGTACACTAATGCTGCTGCTCCTTCTCAAAACCTGGACTTGTGCAGAAACACACAAAAGTGTAGTATAAGCACAATCCGACCCCATGTGCTGGTAAGTGCCTGGCTTGTCCCGACGAAGTAGTGACAAGCCTACATAACTAACAAGGGAGGTAACATGCTGGAGGAACACAATCAACAACACATAATAAATTAGTAACGAAAATTAGAGTGTAGTAGAAACAGCAATCACAAAACAAGAAATTTAAATGGTTGCACGACATCACCCTTCGTGCTTTTACTCTTATCCTCACCAAATAATAAAAGTGCACGGCATCACCCTTTGTGCTTTTACTCTCATCCCTACCAAATAAGCAAATAAAAGTGCACGGCATCACCCTTCATGCTCTTACTCTCATCCTCACCAAATAAGCAAATAAAAATGCACGGCATCACCCTTCGTGCTTTTACTCTCATCCTCACATCAATGGCACGGCATGATCTTTCGTGCATGGTTTAAATAACAACGACACGGAATGTCCCTTCGTGCATAAAATAAGTAACAACGACACGGCATGTTCCTTCGTGCATAAATTAAGTAACAACAGCACGTCATGTTCCTTCGTGCGTAAACAGTAAATAGGGCACGAAATGATCCTTCGTGTGAACATAATTAAAAATGGTACGGCATCACCCTTCGTGCATTATCACTCTTCCTCACCCAAATAACAATCACAGTTAAGGGCAAAAGAATGAAACAAATAATATGAACCGTCCCGGCAGCGGAAACAAGAATAATACCATTATCCCGGCAAGGAAACAACAACAACAACACAATAAGGTCCCGGCAAGGGAAACAATAATCAACCTTCACAACCCAGCAAGGGCTCAACAACAAGACTCAAGAACATCCCACATTAACTCACAATATATGTCAACGAACGACTCACGGTCATGCTAGACGCTAGTGTATAGATGCTCGTCACCACAGCCTATACACCGCACTCGATCACATAGCAATTAGCACATTCAATCATATTCCCTCAAGCTAGGATATATCAAACACCTATCTCAACGCCTTGAAGTCCAATTAACCTTCAATTATCGCTTTACCTCGAATTTCAACCTTCAACTCGCTCGAATCTAATCAAAATTGGTTCAATTACTTTAATAAATACTATATAAATTGGTTTGGATGCTTAAAAATGATTTTCTCAAAGTTTTACCCAAAATTTCCCAAAATGCCCCTAGTCCCACGTGGTCGAAACTCGGGGTTCGGACAAAAATCAGGTTACTCATTCCCTTACGAGTTCAATTATATAATTTGTTTTGAAATCGGACCTCAAATTGAGGTCCAATTCCCCAATTTATGAAAAACCTAAAATCTACCCAAAAACAACAATTTTAACCATAAAATCCTTTGATTTCTCATGGAAAACATGTTTAATGAGGTTAGGAATTGAACGAGTTGAGTAAAAATTGACCTACAAATGATTTGGAGTGATATTACTCTTGGAAAATCGTGTGTGGTGTTTTGGGTTTTGAAAGAATGGTGAAAACGGGTTTAAAAATCGTTTAAGTATCAGATTGCACAACTGCGGATATGGGAATTGCGAACATATGTTCGCAATTGCGAACATGACAGGTCTGGGCTGCGGAACTCGCATTTGCGAACCTGTGCCTTACCTGGCAGCATCGCATTTGCGAACTTAATGTGTTTGTGAGCTGTTTTGCATTTGCGAAGCCTTATTCGCATTTGCTAGTCAGGCCTAATCCTAGGACACTTCGCTTTTGCGAATTTTTGTTCGCATTTGCGAACCTCAGCTGTTTTTGGGACCTTTCGCAATTGTGAAAATATCAGTTGGGGAAAAAATATCAGCTGTGTTATTTTTCAAAATCTGCTCTAACGGCCTATCAAATCTTTACCGGAGCCCTTGGGACCCAAACCAAACATTCACACATCCTCAAAAACATACCACGAACTTGCTCGCGCGATCAAATCGGCAATATAACATCGTTTTCATAGAATCAAGCCTCAAATTCATGATTTCTTCTTTTAACTTCATAAACTTTCAAATTTGGAACTCATGGTGCAAAATACATCAAACGACGTTCAAATTCCATCAAACTTTGCAAGAAGTACTTAAATAATATATAAGACTTGTACCGGGCGTCGGAACCAAAATACGAGCCCGATACCATGGTCTTTTAATCAATTTTTCATTTCCATTTTCATTAATAATTTCAGCAGAACAATTTAACAGAAAAATTCATATCTTGGGCTCTAGGCCTCAGAATTTGACTCCAGACGCATGTTCGAATCCCATATTTTCCGACGGACCTTTCAGGACCGTCCGATCTCGGGTCCGGGTCCGGGTCCGTTTACCAAAAATGTTGACCGAAGTCAATTATATCAATATTAATATCAAATATCTTCAAATTTTTGATAGAATTCACATATTCTAACACAGAAGTTTTTCGGCAACGTGCCCGGACAATGCACGTAAATCGAGCCAATATAAAAGGAGGTTTTCAAGGCCTCGAAAGCACGAAACAGATGAGGAAAACAGGTGATGATCTTTTGGGTCGTCACATCCTCCACCTCTAAAACAACCGTTCGTCCTTGAACGGACAAAAAAAGGAAGTGCTTGAGTCGGGGAACAAATATGGGTAACAGCTCTGCATATCAGACTCTTACTCCCAGGTCGATGCCTCAGGAGGCTGACCTCTCCACTAAACTCGGACAGAAGGAAAACTCTTTAATGTTAACTGTCGAACCTGCTGGTCTAGAATGACCACCTGCTCCTCCTCATAAGATAGATCCTTGTCCAATTAGACAATACTGAAGTCTAACACATGTGTAGGATCTCCATGGTACCTCCGAAGCATAGATACATGAAAAACTGGATGTACGGCTGATAAGCTAAGTGGCAGTGCTAGTCTGTACGCCATCTCTCCCACTCGGTCCAGAATCTCAAATGGACCAATATACCTAGGGCTGAGCTTGCCCTTCTTTCTGAACCTCATCACGCCCTTCATAGGCGATACCCGGAGCAATACCCGCTCACTAACCATGAAATCCACATCTCGGACCTTACGATACGCATAAGTCTTCTGTTTGGACTGAGCTGAACGCAATCTCTCCTGTATAGTCTTGACCTTATCTAAGGCCTCCTGAACTAAGTTTGTACCCAGCAATCGAGCCTCTCCCGGCTAAAACCACCCGAATGGAGACCGACATTACCTACCATACAACGCCTCATACAGAGCCATCTAAATGCTAGACTAGTAGCTGTTGTTGTAGGCGAACTCGGCTAATGGCAGAAACTGGTCCCGCGAGCCTCCAAAATCAATGACACGGGCTCGGAGCATGTCCTCTAGGATATGAATAGTCCTCTCGGGCTGACCGTCCGTCTGAGGATGAAAAGTTGTACTCAACTGAACCTGGGTGCCTAACTCCTGCTGGACCGCTGTCCAGACACACGAGGTAAACTATGTACCCCGATCGGAGATAATAGACACCGGCACCCCATGAAGGCGAACAATTTCCCTGATGTAAATCTCTACTAGCTTCTCCGATGAGAGAGAGACATATACTGGAATGAAGTGTGCTGACTTGGTCAGCCTACCAATAATGACCGAAATAGCATCAAATCTCCTCCGATCCAAAGGGAGTCTAGTAACGAAGTCCATTGTAATCCGCTCCCATTTCCACTCGGGAATTTCAATTCTCTAGAACACACCACCAGGCCTCTGGTGCTCATATTTGACCTGCTGACAGCTTAGACACCGAGCGACATACGAAACAATGTCCTTCTTTATCTTACGCCACCAATAGTGCTGCCGTAAGTCCTGATACATCTTCGCGACGCCCGGGTAAATAGAATACCACAAACTGTGGGCCTCCGTTAAGATCAACTCTCGAATCCCCTCAACATTGGGCATACAAACTTTCCCCTGAAATATCAATACTCCGTCATCACCTACAATTACCTTCGTGGCACCTCCCCACTGTACAGTATCCCTCAGGTCACGCAAATGAGGATCATCAAACTGCCTCTCACGGACACGCTCTAATATAGAAGAACGAGCGACCGTGCAGGCTAACATCCTTCTAGGATCAGAAATGTCTATTCTCACGAACCGATTGGCTAAGGCCTGGACATTTAGAGGAAGTGGTCTCTAGCTGACCGAAATATAAGCGAGACTACCCATGCTGGCAGACTTCCTACGCAACGCATCAGCCACCACATTGGCCTTACCTGGGTGATATAAGATAGTAACATCACAGTCTTTTAGCAACTCTAACCATCTCCTATGTCGCTGATTTAACTCTTTTTGCTTGAATAAATACTGAAGACTTTTGTGATCCGTGTATACCTCGCACGCCACACCATATAGATAATGCTTCCAGATTTTTAAGGCATGGACCACTGCTGCCAGCTCAAGATCATGAACCGGATAATTCTTCTCATAGATTTTCAACTGTGTCAAAGCATAAGCAATAACTTTGCCATCCTGCATCAATACCACTCCAAGCCCAGTACGGGATGCGTCGCAGTAAATCGTGTAAGGCCCTGAACCCTTGGGTAATATCAACACTGGTGCCATAGTCAAAGCTGTCTTGAGCTTCTGAAAGCTCGCCTCACATTCATCTGACCATTCAAACTTAACACCTTTCTGGGTCAATCTGGTCATCGGGGCTGTAATAGATGAAAGCCCCTCCACAAACCGCCAATAATACTATACTAACCCCAAGAAACTCCGGATCTTTGTGGTTGATATTAGTCTAGGCCAGTCCTTAACTGCTTTCATCTTCCTTGGGTCCACCTGAATACCCTCTACTGACACGATATGACCCAGAAATGCAATCGAACTCAACCAGAAC
Organism: Nicotiana noctiflora; assembly: GCA_032618575.1. Classification (NCBI taxonomy): domain Eukaryota; kingdom Viridiplantae; phylum Streptophyta; class Magnoliopsida; order Solanales; family Solanaceae; genus Nicotiana; species Nicotiana noctiflora. Next base: position 220,124 of record JASVEL010003563.1, read on the forward strand.
TCGCATTTTGAAAACTTGGCATATAGCTGATTATCCTTCAAAGTCTGAAGAGCCACTCTGAGATGTTGCGCTTGCTCTTCCTGACTATGGGAGCATATCAATACGTTATCCATGGGGACTATCATGAGCCAGTCTAACTAAGGCATGAACACCTCGTACGTATACACATAACCATGACTTTGGCCATAAGAGTTGTCCCTAAATTACAACATTGCCAATTAACTACGTGTTATCAAATACCTTATTCTAATACTCTCACTTTACCCACAATGAGGTATGGAGATCTCATGATTACCTTTACAAATTAATGAGTCATATTTATCCTCACCTGGGTGCTCGTCTCAAAGGCTAAACTCAACGGTTTCAAAATAGAAATGACTAAATATGGCTAGAAACTATACAAGAATTGTCAAATAGTCCTAACGGGCATGACTCTCATTTAAAAAAATGTAATACGAAAATATTATTTTCATGAAAGAAGAATTTTCGACACGTAAACTCTTACCACCAGGACCTAGTCCTCATATGATATCCACCGCAGCTTGAAGCTTGGTTTAAAAATATTTCACATTATGCAAAAATTTGAGGATCTCATCCTCAACTCTGAATCACAAGTACTTGCACATTGTATCATCTGAAATTTTTCATTTCCTTTTTTTCTTCCTTTCAATACTTGTCCGTCAAAGAAAATCATGACATAAAATGAACCCTCATACTGATAGGCTGTGACGACCCGGCCCGTCATCATGGGAATTACCACCCCGTTATGTTGTAATTACATAATTCATGCTTTTATATCAGTGTTAGAGTCTATCGGGGGAGTTAGGAGTGAATTAGATTGAAAATGAGGCATATAGCCTTTTTGGAGGAACTTGAATAAGGAAAGTCAACCCGGAGTTGAATATTTAGTTAGAGAGCTCGGAATCGAATTCTGATGATTCGGTCAGCTCCGGGAGATCATTTGTGAGCTAGGAGAGCGATCGGAATTGAATTTGGAGATCCGGTGAAGAAATAGGCTTGAATTGGCTAAGGTTGAATTTTGGCGAAATCCAATCGATAGGTGAGATTTTGATCCGGGAGTCGGAATGGAATTCCGACAGTTGCAGTAGCTCCGTTAGGTGATTTTGGATGTGCCTGCAAAATTTCAGGTCATTCGGAGGTCGTTTGGTCGGGTTTTTGATTGAATGTCGATTTCGGAAGTTTCGAAGAAACTTAGGCTTGAATCCGTGCGTAATTGGTGATTTTGATGTTTAGGATGGTGTTTTTATGATTGGAACAAGTTTGAATTGTGTTATGGAGTATGTTAGTGGTTTTCGTCGGGGTCCCGGGGGCCTCAGGATGAATTCGGGGGTCCAAACGGATAATTTTTGGCCTTAGACAGCAGCTGAATTGCTGCTGTGTCTGCAGAAGGAAATCCTTCATCGCGTTCGCGATGAAGGGCACACGTCCGCGAAGGTCAGCAAGGGTATGCATCGCGTTCGCGATGGTCTGGACGCGAACGCGTAGGGTCAGGATTGGAGGCTTCGCGTTCGCGTGGAGTTGGAACGCGTTCGTGTAGGTGAGGAAGGTTGGTCATCGCGTTCGCGTGAGTGGAGACGTGAACGCGTAGAAGAAAAATCCGGCGGTTGGAAATCTGTGCTTCGCGAACGCGTGACTGGGTGTCGCGTTCGCGATGGGAGGGCGGAGCAGAGCATCGCGTTCGCGTGAGGCGTGTCACGAACGCGTAGAGCAATCGACCCAGGCAGTGAATTAAAACCATAAACATTTCACATACGGGTTCATTTGCAAAACCCTCCATTGTTGAGCTCTAGAGTGAGAAAGTGACGGAAAATAGCTAGGAGATCATCGGGATATTGTCGGAGTAAGTTTTGTGGTTTAATTACACACTTTTATCATGGAATCATGAATTATTTCTATGGAAATGGAGGATTTAATGTGGGTTTAAGCCCTAGGCCTAAAATTGTAGAAAAATATCGATTTGAGTGAGCAAATGGAGTCCTGAATTTGGTAAATTTGATATGCCTAGACTCGTATTGAGACGAGGGTTCCAAATATATAACTTTTATAATTTTTCGAGAAGCGCACCAAAAGTCGGGTTTTGACAACTTGTGGGTTTTGATATAATTTGGGTTATTTCGAATGAATTACGTGAAATTAGCATATATTGATGCATTCTCTATGATTTTGAGCAGATTTGGCACCCGAGGAGATTGATTTGCGAGGCAAGCGCAAGGCGGATTGAAGCTTCTACCGGCTCGAGGTGAGTGATGGTAGTAAATAATGTACTGAGGGTTTGAAACCCCGTACTAGCACTTCACAGTGCTATGTTGAGATGAGACACGCGTCTTGAGACGAGTGTGGTGACATTGTGATTGGGGACTTGGACTTGGTCCTTCCCGGCTAATAGAATACTTGTGTTGTATGACTGCTAATGAGATTATAACTGTACAATTGGGCTAATAGCCATGTTTGGGGCCTTGTGCTGATCTGTTGAGCATTTGGGAACCTATAGAGCTAGGTGACCCGTATATCGTGTTGGGAATATTCACTCAGCCGTAGCTCTAGTTGTACAGCATAATATGAGCCAGTACTAGATGCGCACATTGTGAGAGATAGATTATCTAAGGTGGAATTCCATGTTCTAGCTGAGTGGGCCTGAAAGGCCAAGTCTATATTGACTGAGACAGGGTCAAGGACCCACTGTGATATATTATATTGGGCCTGAGAGGCCAAGTACATACTGACTGGGATAGGGTCGAGGACCCATTATGGGGTATTATATATATATATATATATATATATATATATATATATATATATATATATATATATATATATATATATATATATATATATATATATATATACCTATATTGGATCGGGCTGCACGCCGCATCAGTATATATATTGGATCGGACTGCACGCCGCAGTAACATACACGTAATATACATGTAATATACATGTGGGACAGACTGTACGCCGCAGTATTATTGCGCTTGGGCTGTAGGAGCCCCTTCGGAGTCTGAGTCTGCACACATTCTCAGTGAGCACTGGTGTATATTATGGGATCGGGCTGCACGCCGCAGCAGTATAAATATATATACATATATATATTGGATCGGACTGCACACCGCAGTAATACATGTGTGGATCGGGCTGCACACCGCAGTATAATAGTGCTCGTGCCTAGGGAGCCCCTCCGAAGTCTGTATACACCCCCAATGAGCGCCCTCGACGTTAAATAGAGCGGGCTGCGCGCCGCAGCGGTATATGTATTGGAGCGGGCTGTACGCCGCAGCATTATACTTGATCATATCCTACTATCTACTTAAATATTTATACATTATAGACATAGGTATGTGTCTTTATATGTTGAGATGGCCGTACACGGTAGGGGTACGAGTGAGGGTTGGATCAGTGTAGAATCTTGTAGAGATAAACGTGGATTGGAGATTAGAGTACTACCATAGTGATGACGTACTTGTGAGGATTGCCTTAGAACTGCTAAGTGATAGCACAGGAGTTCTTACCTTCAGTTATTATTTATTATTGTTACTCACTGAGTTGAAATATACTCACCCCACTCCCTGCACTTTCTATGCAGATCCACAGGTGCTCGAGAGCAGTTGAGACATTGTAGCTGCTGATCCTTGTCTACTTTTGCGGAGATTACGAGGTAGCTGCCAGCGTCCGCAGAGCTTGTTTTCTCCTTCTTTATCATCTTGTTGATTTCCTATTTGCCTAGACTTGGTTGTATTAGGATGTTATTATGTAGAGGCTCAGTCTCGTGACACCACGATATGGTTGGGACCGTATTTTGTATGTTTTACATTTCGCTTATCACCTGATATGATCATTTAGTGTTTAAGTTTTATTTGATTAATAACTGGCTGGTTTAAGGGATAATATGGTCGGGCTTGCCTAGTATTGTGTTGGGCTCCATCACGACCAGGGTTTGGGTCGTGACAAGTTGGTATCAGAGCCTAGGTTAACAGGTCTCCCGAGTCATGAGCCGGTTGGTAGAGTCTCTCGGGGACGCCTGTACTTATCCTCGGGAGGCTGCAAACTTTTTTAGGAAAAGTTTCAATTCTTGGAATTCTTGTCGTGCGATTACTTTTGACTTGATCTGAACTTTGACATTCTATTCTCTCGCAGATGGCGAGAACTCGAGCTTCCGGACGAGGTGGACGACCACCACTACCACCTTCTAGAGGCTGTGGACGCGGTCGTGGTTGTGGCGGAGGTAGGGCAGCTGATGTAGTGCCAACTGACCCACAGCCTCCAGTTGCTGAGGCTCCAGCAGCGCCAATTGAGGCACCGGCTGTGCCCATTGTCATTCCGAGTCTACAGGAGACCCTGGCGCAGATATTAGCAGTTTGCACTGGCCTGGCACAGGCGGTTTCAGTTACCACCGCAGCAGCTGCATCAGGGACTAGGGGTGGTCATCAGACCCCCGCAGCACGCCCTTCAGAGCCAGCAGTGCAGGGCCTACAGACACCTGAGGCTCCTTCAGTTCAACATGTGGTTCCAGTTCAGCCAGCAGATCAGGTATAGGGGGACAGGGTCCCAGCTATGACAGATGATGAGCAGCGTCGTCTCGAGAGGTTCACCAGGTTATCTCCTCCAGTGTTCACTGGTGCTCCGGGCGAGGACGCCCAAGGTTTTCTGGATAAGTGCCGTCGGATGCTTCGTACGGCAGGGATATTGGAGTCCAGTGGGGTATCTTTCACCACCTTTCAGTTTCAGGGACCAGCCTTTGCTTGGTGGGAGGCTTATGAGCGCCCCAGGCCAGCCGGAGCAGCACCACTATCATGGCCGGAGTTCTCCACTATGTTCTTGGAGAAATGGGTGCCTCGATCTCGGAGAGAGGAGATGCGTAGGCAGTTTGAGGGTCTCCGTCAGGGGGACATGTCAGTGTCAGAGTATGAGATCAGGTTTACAGAGTTGTCCGGATATGCACCGTGGTTGGTTCATTCCGACAGAGAGAGGATTGGGCGCTTCGTGGACGGCCTCATTTATCCCATTCGTATTCTGATGACTCGGGAGAGGGTTTTGAGTCGTACATTTGAGGATGCTGTGGATATTGCGACATAGAGACAGATCGTCGCAGGGAGCGGGATGAGAGGGAGGCCAAGAGGCCTCGAGGAGCAGCTAGTTCCAGTGGCACTCAGACCAGAGGCCAGAGTCAGCAGAGCCGAGGTCGCTCTTTTAGATCTTCGCAGTCGGGTCGCTCCGATCATCACAGATGGTCTTCTAGACAGGGTTATCAGGGTTCACACCAGAGCCAGCCATCTCTCAGTGCCATGCCAGCTCAGAGTTCTTCACAGGCCCCATCTGCTCAGGGTTCATCTCGGCCTAGTTCATCAGCTGGCCACTCCAGCGCTAAAGGTCCTTATCAGACTCAGTCCCCAGCACAGAGGAGTTGCTACGAGTGCGGAGAGTTTGGGCACCACCGTAGGGAGTGTCCCCGTCTTGTTTCCAGATCTTATCAGCAGAGGGGGCAGCCCTCGTCATCTGGTCCTTCTACTTCAGCACCCGCCCCGCCAGCTAGGGGTGAGGGTCGGACAGCTAGGGGTCGCTCTCGAGGGGGAGGCCGATCAGGCGGACATGCTAGATGCTATGCTTTTCAGGGCCGATCTGAGGCCGTTGCTTCTGATGCTGCCATTATAGGTATTATTTCAGTCTGCCACAGAGATGCCTCAGTATTGTTTGATCCCGGTTCTACTTATTCTTATGTGTCTACATATTTTGCTCCTCATTTGGGCACGTCCTGAGGGAGCCTTGAGCTGCCAGTGCATGTATCTACCCCGGTAGGGGATACTATTGTTGTGGACCACGTATACTGGTCTTGTTTGGTCACTATTGGAGGTCTGGAGACCCGAGTAGACCTGTTGCTTCTCAAGCATGATTGATTTTGATGTTATATTGGGCATGGACTGGCTATCTCCATGTCATGCTATTATGGACTGTCATGCTAAGACAGTCACTTTGGCTATGCCGGGCATTCAGAGGATCGAGTGGCGAGGCACGACTGAGTATGTACCTAGCAGGGTAATATCTTTCCTCAAGGCCCAACGAATGGTTGGGAAGGGATGTTTCTCTTATTTAGCATTTGTGCGGGAGGTCGAGGCCCAGACTCCCAGTATTGATTCTGTTCCCATTGTGCGAGACTTTCATGATGTGTTTCCCTCAGACCTACCGGGCATGCCGCCGGACAGGGATATTGATTTTGGGATCGAATTGGTGCCAGACACTCAGCCTATTTCTATTCCTCCGTATCGGATGGCACCAGCTGAGTTGAAGGAATTGAAGGAGCAGCTCCAGGAACTCCTAGAAAAGGGGTTCATTCGGCCGAGTGTGTCACCGTGGGGTGCACGGTCCTGTTTGTTAAGAAGAAGGATGGATCCATGAGGATGTGTATTGACTACAAGCAGCTAAACAAAGTAACAATGAAGAATAAGTATCCTCTGCCTCGTATTGATGATTTATTTGATCGGCTCCAGGGAGCTAGGGTGTTCTCGAAGATTGATCTTCGTTCAGGCTACCATCAGCTGAAGATTAGAGAGTCTGGCATTATGAAGACTGCATTCCGGACCAGATATAGTCACTATGAGTTCCTTGTGATGTCTTTTGGGCTGACCAACGCCCCAGCAGCATTTATGCATCTGATGAACAGTGTGTTCAGGCCGTATCTTGATTCATTTGTGATTGTGTTCATTGACGACATTCTAGTCTACTCTCGTAGCCAAGATGAGCATGCTCGACACTTGAGTATTGTGTTGCAGAGGTTGAGAGAGGAGAAGCTGTATGCCAAGTTCTCCAAATGTGAGTTCTGGCTTGAGTCCGTGGCATTCTTAGGGCACGTGGTGTCCTGTGATGGTATTCAGGTAGATCCGAGGAAGGTCGAGGCAGTGCAGAGTTGGCCCAGACCGACCTCAGTTACTGAGATCCGTAGCTTTCCTGGGATTGGCAGGGTATTATCGCCGATTCGTTCAGGGGTTCTCTTCTATTGCTTCACCCTTGACTAGATTGACTCAGAAGGGTGTTCCTTTCTTATGGTCCGAGGAGTGCGAGGAGAGCTTTCAGAAGCTCAAGACAGCACTGACCACAGCACCAGTCTTGATTCTGCCGACATCTTCAGATCCTTATACTGTATATTGTGATGCCTCAGGAGTTGGCATTGGTTGTGTGTTGATGCACGAGGGTAGGGTCATTGCTTATGCTTCTCGTAAGTTGAAGCCCCACGAGAAGAACTACCCTGTTCATAATTTGGAGCTAGCAGCCATAGTTCATGCTTTGAAGATTTGGAGGCATTACCTGTATGGTGTCTCATGCGAGGTGTTCACGGATCATCGCAGCCTTCAGCACTTATTAAGACAGAAGGACCTTAATTTGAGACGGCGGAGGTGGTTGGAGTTGCTTAAGGATTATGACATCACTATTTTGTATCATCCGGGGAAGGCCAATGTGGTGGCCGATGCCTTGAGTCGGAAGGCGGTTAGCATGGGCAGCCTAGCTTTCATCCCAGTTGGGGAGAGGCCATTTGCTTATGACGTTCAGTCCCTAGCCAATCGGCTAGTGAGATTAGATATTTCGGAGCCGAGTCGAGTGTTGGCTTGTGTTGTTTCTCGATCTTCCTTATATGATCGCATCAGGGAGCGACAGTATGATGACCCACATTTGCTTGTCCTTAAGGGCAGAGTGCAGCATAATGATGCTAGAGATGTGACTATCGACAGTGATGGTGTTCTGAGGATGCAAGGCCGTATATGCGTGCCCAATGTTGATGGTTTGTGGGAGTTGATACTTGAGGAGGCACACAGTTCGCGGTACTCTATTCACCCCAGGTGCCGCGAAGATGTACCAAGACTTGAGACAACACTATTGGTGGAGGAGAATGAAGATGGATATTGTTAGGCATGTAGCTAAGTGCCTCAATTGCCAGCAGGTCAAGTATGAGCATCAGAGACCGGGCGGTGTTCTTCAGCGTATGGTCATACCTGAGTGGAAATGGGAGAGGATCACCATGGATTTTGTTACTCGGCTTCCTCGGACAGCGAGGAAGTTTGATTCTGTATGGGTGATTGTTGATCGGCTGACTAAGTCCGCACATTTCATCCCGGTTAGTACTACTTACTCATCGGAGCGGTTGGCATCGATCTTTATTCGGGAGATTGTCAGGTTGCATGGGGTCCCAGTGTCTATTATATCTGACAGAGGCACTCAGTTCACTTCTCAGTTTTCGAGAGCGTTTCAGCGAGAGATGGGTACGCGGGTTGAGTTGAGCACCGCATTTCAACCCCAGACAGACGGGCAGTCTGAGTGCACTATTCAAATCCTGGAGGATATGTTGCGGGCATGTGTGATTGACTTTGGTGGTTCATGGGATGAGCTTTTGCCACTTGCCGAGTTTGCCTACAACAACAGTTATCAGTCGAGTATTCAGATGGCCCCGTACGAGGCATTGTATGGAAGACGATGTAGATCTCCCGTGGGATGGTTTGAGCCTGGTGAGGTTAGATTGATAGGGACTGAGTTAGTCCAGGATGCTCTGGATAGAGCAAAGTTGATCCAGGAGAGGCTTCGCACAGCACAGTCTCGCCGGAAGAGTTATGCGGACCGTAGAGTTCGAGAGTTGTCTTTCATGGTTGGTGACAGGAGTATTGCTGAAGGTTTCACCCATGAAGGGTGTCATGAGGTTTGGGAAGAAAGGGAAGTTGAGTCCCGGGTATATTGGTCCTTTTGAGATACTCAGGAGAGTTGGAGAGGTGGCATATGAGTTAGCCTTGCCACCCAGCTTATCCAACGTTCATCCAGTATTCCATGTGTTTATGCTCCGGAAGTACATCGGGGATCCGTCTCATGTATTAGACTTTAGTACCATTCAGCTTGATGGTGATCTATCATATGATGTGGAGCCTATTGCTATTTTGGGTCGCCAGGTAAGAAAATTGAGGTCGAAGGAGATTGCAGCAGTTAAGGTGCAGTGGAGAGGCCGGCCCGTGGAGTCGGCTACTTGGGAGGTCGAGCAGGAGATGCGGAGCAGATACCCTCAGCTATTTGAGACTTCGGGTATGTTTCTTGACCCGCTCGAGGACGAGCGTTTGCTTAAGAGGGGGAGAATGTGACGACCCGGCCCGTCGTCACGGGAATTACCACCCCGTTATGTTGTAATTACATAATTCATGCTTTTATATCAGTGTTAGAGTCTATCGGGGGAGTTAGGAGTGAATTGGATTGAAAATGAGGCATATAGCCTTTTTGGAGGAACTTGAATAAGGAAAGTCAACCCGGAGTTGACTATTTAGTTAGATAGCTCGGAATCGAATTCTGATGATTCGGTTAGCTCCGGGAGATCATTTGTGAGCTAGGAGAGCGATTGGAATTGAATTTAGAGATCCGGTGTAGAAATAGGCTTGAATTGGTTAAGGTTGAATTTTGGCGAAATCCGATCGATAGGTGAGATTTTGATCCGGGAGTCGGAATGGAACTCCGACAGTTGCAGTAGCTCTGTTAGGTGATTTTGGATGTGCCTGCAAACTTTCAGGTCATTCGGAGGTCGTTTGGTCGGGTTTTTGATCGAATGTTGATTTTGGAAGTTTTGAAGAAACTTAGGCTTGAATCCGTGCGTAATTGGTGATTTTGATGTTTAGGATGGTGTTTTTATGATTGGAACAAGTTTGAATTGTGTTATGGAGTATGTTAGTGGTTTTCGTTGGGGTCCCGAGGGCCTCGGGATGAATTCGGGGGTCCAAATGGACCATTTTTGGCCTTAGACAGCAGCTGAATTGTTGCTGTGTCTGCAGAAGGAAATCCTTCATCGCGTTCGCGATGAAGGGCACGCGTCCGCGAAGGTCAGCAAGGGTATGCATCGCGTTCGCGATGGTCTGGACGCGAACGCGTAGGGTCAGGATCGGAGGCTTCGCGTTCGCGTGGAGTTGGAACGCGTTCGCGTAGGTGAGGAAGGTTGGTCATCGCGTTCGCGTGAGTGGAGACGCGAACTCGTAGAAGAAAAATCCGGCGGTTGGAAATCTGTGCTTCGCGAACGCGTGACTGGGTGTCACGTTCGCGATGGGAGGGCGGAGCAGAGCATCGCGTTCGCGTGAGGCATGTCGCGAATGCGTCGAGCAATCGACCCAGGCAGTGAATTAAAACCATAAACATTTCACATACGGGTTCATTTGCAAAACCCTCCATTGTTGAGCTCTAGAGTGAGAAAGTGACGGAAAATAGCTAGGAGATCATCGGGATATTGTCGGAGGTAAGTTTTGTGGTTTAATTACACACTTTTATCATGGAATCATGAATTATTTCTATGGAAATGGAGGATTTAATGTGGGTTTAAGCCCTAGGCCTAAAATTGTAGAAAAATATCAATTTGAGTGGGCAAATGGAGTCCGAATTTGGTAAATTTGATATGCCTAGACTCGTATTGAGACGAGGGTTCCGAATATATAACTTTTATAATTTTTCGAGAAGTGCACCAAAAGTCGGGTTTTGACAACTTGTGGGTTTTGATATAATTTGGGTTATTTCGAATGAATTGCGTGAAATTAGCATATATTGATGCATTCTCTATGATTTTGAGCAGATTTGGCACCTGAGGAGATTGATTTGCGAGGCAAGCGCAAGGCAGATTAAAGCTTCTACCGGCTCGAGGTGAGTGGTTTGTAGTAAATAATGTACTGAGGGTTTGAAACCCCGTACTAGCACTTCACAGTGCTATGTTGAGATGAGACACACGTCTTGACATGAGTGTGGTGACATTGTGATTGGGGACTTGGACTTGGTCCTTCCCGGCTAATAGAATACTGTGTTGTATGACTGCTAATGAGATTATAACTGTACAATTGGGCTAATAGCCATGTTTGGGGCCTTGTGCCGATCTTTAGAGCATTTGGGAACCTATAGAGCTAGGTGACCCGTATATCGTGTTGGGAACATTCACTCAACCGTAGCTCTAGTTGTACAGCATAATATGAGCCAGTACTAGATGCGCACATTGTGATAGATAGATTATCTAAGGTGGAATTCCCTGTTCTAGCTGAGTGGGCCTGAAAGGCCAAGTCTATATTAACTGAGACAGGGTCAAGGACCCACTGTGATATATTATATTGGGCCTGAGAGGCCAAGTACATACTGACTGGGATAGGGTCGAGGACCCATTATGGGGTATTATATATATATATATATACCTATATTGGATCGGGCTGCACGCCGCAGCATTATATATATTGGATCGGACTGCACACCGCAGTAACATACACGTAATATACATGTAATATACATGTGGGACGGACTGTACGCCGCAGTATTATTGCGCTTGGGCTGTAGGAGCCCCTTCGGAGTCTGAGTCTGCACACATTCTCAGTGAGCACTGGTGTATATTATGGGATCGGGCTGCGCGCCGCAGCGGTATAAATATATATTCATATATATATTGGATCGGACTGCACGCCGCAGTAATACATGCGTGGATCGGGCTGCACGCCGCAGTATAATAGTGCTTGGGCCTAGGGAGCCCCTCCGAAGTCTGTATACACCCCCGGTGAGCGCCGTCGACGTTAAATGGAGCGGGATGCGCGCCGCAGCGGTATATGTATTGGAGCGGGCTGCACGCCGCAGCATTATACTTGATCATATCCTACTATCTACTTAAATATTTATACATTATAGACATAGGTATGTGTCTTTATATGTTGAGATGGCCGTACACTGTAGGGGTACGAGTGAGGGTTGGATCAGTGAAGAATCTTGTAGAGATAAACGTGGATTGGAGATTAGAGTACTACCATAGTGATGACGTACCTGTGAGGGTTGCCTTAGAACTGCTAAGTGATACTACAGGAGTTCATACCTTCAGTTATTATTTATTATTGTTACTCACTGAGTTGAAATATACTCACCCCACTCCCCTGCACTTTCTGTGCAGATCCACAGGTGTCCGAGAGCAGTTGAGACATTGTAGCTGCTGATCCTTGTCTACTTTTGCGGAGATTACGAGGTAGCTGCCAGCGTCCGCAGAGCTTGTTTTCTCCTTCTTTATCATCTTGTTGATTTCCTATTTACCTAGACTTGGTTGTATTAGGATGTTATTCTATAGAGGCTCAGTCTCGTGACACCACGATATGGTTGGGACCGTATTTTGTATATTTTACATTTCGCTTATCACCTGATATGATCATTTACTGTTTAAGTTTAATTTGATTAATAACTGGCTGGTTTAAGGGATAATATGGTCGGGCTTGCCTAGCATTGTGTTGGGCACCATCACCACCAGGGTTTGGGTCGTGACATTGGCCATACAATTAACGATTAAAATTAGTTATTCCAAGAATTATATCAAAACCTACTGTAATAAGTAATATAAAGTCACACTTAGCCTCATGGCTATTTTAGTGACTAACACCTAATAATAGGGATGTCTATCCTCATGTAATATCCCAAAGTGAGTATTTCCATAAGCAGATTTGATGATTACGATGCTCACTCATGAGTGGGCATATTACAAGGACTCGCCTAATTTGTTTTTCAAAAACCAAATCAAATTCAGCAGATTGAGGCCATGAATAGCTTCATCTCAGGTATATTGACTTGTGTGTATGGTCAGAATTAAAATTTAGGAAGTTTGGAGTCAAATCTAAATGGAAATTATCATTTTGAAATCTTAAAGTTGAAGAAATGAACTAGGATTGGAATTTTGAGTAAATGACCTCAGATTTGAGATCTGAAAGTTCCAGCATGCTTGTATGATGATTTTGAACTTGGGCGTATGTCCGGATTTGGTTTTTGATAAACCGTGAGCATTTCGGCGTATGTGATGGAAGTTAGTATTTCAGAAGAATTTCATAAATTTGGGTTAGAAGGCATTTTAGAGTTATAGATGTCCGTATGGGGTGCCGCTCGGCGAATAGCACATCGATTGTGCCCTTTCAGGAATTTATAGCGTATATTAATTGTATCACCGTGGGTGTGATTGACTTCTTGAGTTCAGGCCTAAATATGTGCGTGGCTGACCGTTATGAGCATGGTGACTTGAGGTGCTTCAGGAGTAATAGTGTTTGGATAGAATCAAGCCTCAAATTCATGATTTCTTCTTTTAAACTTCATAAACTTTCAAATTTGGAACTCATGGTTCAAAACACATCAAACGACATTCAAATTCCATCAAACTTTGCAAGAAGTAATTAAATAATCGGAAAAGGGTCAAAACTGCCCCTAGACTATTGGGGTCAGTACAATAATACCACCCGTTAACCTATTTTGAAAATATTGCCCTCACCGTTATCTTTTCGGCTCAAGAATACCCTTACGACTAACGGCCATGTTAGATTAAAAAAAATGTAATTTATTTCCAGGTGTCATAACGGAAAAAGGTCAAACCTGCCCCTAGACTATTGGAGTTGGTACAATAATACCCCTCATCTCAAAAAAATCTCTCCCCCATCCCCTTCACCCTGCCCCTCTAGCGTTTGTGCATTCATATCCTTCTTGTTCTTCTCATCCTTTTTTTGACCTTGCACTCTATTTGAATGATCAATACAAACATCATTAATGTTTTATTTTCAGACAACAAAAATGTTTAGTCACCAATACTTTACGTCATACAATAAGCTCAATCAAGTGTTTATTACAGTCACATTCACCAATAAGTCGTATTTTCTCATATTCTCATGCATAAATATTTCTCTTAATTTAACCGTCTCTTTTTTAAATTGGCAGTGTTGATATAACCTAAAGAGCATCCTCGGACAATAGCTTAATTTATGGACATGATCGGATGTTCAGACTATACTGAGCTGATGAAGAAGAAAAAGATCGAGGTCCGAGTATAGACCAAATAAAATATTGGTATAATAAAAATTGGATGCGGAGTTGTTAAGAAATATGCAACAAAAGATATTGTAAATGCTCAATGATACACTATGAAAGTTGTATATTGATTATTCAAATAGAGTGCAAGGTCAAAAAAAGGATGAGAAGAACAAGAAGGATATGAATGCACACACGCTAGAGGGGCAGGGGGAGAGATTTTTTTAGCTGAGGGGTATTATTGTACCATCTCCAATAGTCTAGGGGCAGGTTTGACCTTTTTTCCATTATGACACGTGGAAATTAATTAATTTTTTTTAACTAACATGACCGTCAGTCGTAAGGGTACTCTTGAGCCGAAAAGATAATGGTGAGGGCAATATTTTCAAAATAGGTTAACGGAGGGTATTATTGTACTGACCCCAATAGTCTAGGGGCAGTTTTGACCCTTTTCCGTTAAATAATATATAAGTCTTGTACCGGGCGTCGGCACCAAAATACGAGCCCGATACCATGGTATTTTAATCAATTTTCCATTTCCATTTTCATTAATAATGTCAGCAAAACAATTTAACAGAAAAATTCATATATTGGGCTCTAGGCATCGGAATTCGACTCCGGACGCATGCCCGAGTCCCATATTTTCCTACGGACCTTCCGGGACCGTCCGATCTCGGGCCCGTTTACCAAAAATGTTGATCGAAGTCAACTATATCAATATTAACATCAAATTTTCTTCAAATTTTCCATAGAATTCACATATTCTAACACAAAAGTTTTCCGGCTACGTGCCCAGACAACGCAAGTAAATCGAGGCAATATAAAAGGAGGTTTTCAAGGCCTCGGAAGCGCGGAACAGATGATGAAAACAGGTGATGATCTTTTGGGTCGTCATAGTCCTACTGTCCGAATCATGATAGCAGCAAATGTAAGTACAGAAGAAAGACTTCTTCGGGCTACTAAACGACATGGAAGAGGAGCAACTCACCGTATAAGTCTCGGGTCCGCTCAAAGATGCGCATCAGACTGATAACTAGATCCATCTGCCTAAGATCATGTAGAATTAAGTAGAGAAGTGTAATATAAGTACATAAATACTATGTACCCAGTAAGTATCCCGTCTAATCTCGAAGAATTATAGACGAGAGGTTGACTTAATACTTACTAGGGTCAAATAAGACAATAGAATACTATGCTAGGCATGTGGGTCATCATTTAATCAACAGTTTAAAGCAAGGGGTAAAATTCATGTTCATAACAATATTTCAATTAGCTATCTACAGTTTGAAGTACTTTCATAATAATTGTTTATAAGCTTTCACATAGATATCATGCGTGTCATGACCCAAAATTCACTAAAGGTCATGATGGCACCGAACACTGCTGTCAGGCAAGCCAACTAAATTACTTGATGAAATTCTTATTTTTAACAATCTTGAAAACTAAGATTTTCCTTTAATTTTTTATAAATAAAAAGGTGACTTCTTCAATTCCAATTAATTAATAAGTAATTAATACAAGATATTTCAAAATCATCCCAGAACTCGGTGTCACAAGTGCATGAGCATCTACTTATAAGGAAATAAAATACAACATCCGTCCAGAATACAATAGATAAGAAGTTAATATAATATACGGGAAGAGACTACACTAGCTACGGGCCGCCTCGAATAGTGCAACTCACCTAATCCCCGACTCATCCGTGCTGCTACACCGAGGAGGCCACTAGAGTTACGTATACCTGTGCAGGAAAAATGCACAAAAGTGTAGTATGAGAACGAAAACAATGTGTACTCAATGGTTGTCTCGTCTAATCTTGAAGAAGTAGAGACGAGAGGCCGACTTCCGCACTTGCTAATGGTCAAATAATAATATAATTAAATGTGAGGATATCATGAATTTATATAGCAGTCCTAACTCATAAGCCAGAAAAAAAAACAGGTTAAACACCTTTAACAAAGAATAAAGGATTTACAAGATTTACTTTTCATTATCTTAATTAATTTATATCAGGCCATGAAAGGCAATATCGACATTTAAAATTCTCAAGCAAGCAATGTAAGCTTGCGCATATCATGCCAAGGTAGACGGCCCCCTCGAACAGAAATGTATACTATACACTGTTGAGGGTCAAACAGCGGGAACTATAGATGCATCAATTTAATCTGCCAAGGCGCTAGGCCCACTTATAAAATAAACACACAGTCAGACAACCAAGAAGTCCACAAGGAGAAAATTCTCCAAGGAACGCCAATCCTCTTTCAACCATTTAAGAAAATGAAGTTTAATCAGTTTGAAGATTCATTTACTAATTTAACGTGATTTAAGCAATTCAAGTTGTCAATAAGTTCACAAACAATTCAAGTATATTATGCTCTTGGGTCTTAAACTACCTGGACAATAGCATAATAGTAGCTACACACGGAATCTCATCACCTCGTGCGTACATAGCCCCCACAAATAAGAACGCATAACCAATTGTTTTACTTTGGGGACAATTCCATCTTACACAGTTATAAAGGAGACTCACCTCGCTCCGAAGTTCCATAACCAGCATTTCACTCCCTTTTGAAGACTAAAATTGATGCAAAAATGCTCTGAAACTAGCTAATAATTATATAAACAAATTAATATATGTTCAATTACTCATTATAGTCTAACTTATAACAATTTCTTACCCCGAACGAAATCGTGGTCAAAATTCAAAAGTCTCAATTTCTAAGTTTTCTTTAAAACCCCAAATTTTCCTTTAGATTCTCATAAATTTTGATGTTAAATCTAAGGTATAATCACAAAAATATAATTGAAATTTAGTTAGAGGAACTTACCCAATAATTTGATACGAAAATCCACTCTCAAAATTTCTCATTCTCGGGCCTAGGGTTCAAAATATAATAAAATGAAGCAAAAACTTGAGTTAAACAGCTAAAATCAAGCCGCAGATGTCGTATTTGCGATCCGGAGTTCGCAATTGCGAACCCTCACAAAAGAGAACATGTCCTTCGCAATTGCAAACAAAGAAGGGCTGGAAAGGGTCACATTTGCGACAATAAGTTCGCAATTTCGAACTGGACATCGCAATTGCGATGGTCATTCATCATGCCAAACTCTAGTCGTAAAAAGGATAAGCAGTCGTTGCTAATAATCCGGTCTAAAAGTCCGGAGTCGAATCCCACAAAGAACTAAGGCTTAGTTGTATCTGTTTAATATCAGCAAGAAGACAATACTGAAAATAAATGAATAGCTGAAAACTAACTATGCTTGAATTGTAAACAATTGGAATAAAGGTCTAAGGTAATGGTCTCCCCCGTTCTTGATTTCCTTGGTTATATAATTCTTACAGTTGTGACTTAATTACCTCTATCAATCATGAACTCTCCAGTTACCATAAATATCTCTCAAGAAATTATGATAATTTACTAGACGCACTCTCACAAGCTACGCTAGCTAGATTCACATAAAAGTTCACTTAGATTGCACCCGAGGTAACGTTATCTCTAATCCAACCTCTAAACCCTCGATAATGACTCTCGTCTATACTCCGAGAGTGATGTTTTTCAAACAAATACATAAATATACACTCTCTCTCAAGAAGATACATAATAAATAGGAACGACTAATTAAGGATCCTTTCAATTAACCAAAATCAAAACGTAGTTGAACAAATAGAGATTAACAACCAACTAAAAATATATTAATATAACAACCAATTCATCCCGAACGGGTTTCACCAAAATCTTAGATAATAAATTAGCTATTCAAAATAGTATGTAAAACTACAATATCAAAAGTCATAACCAACAATAAAAAAATAAGAAGAGGAAGGAAAAACTAGTTGAATAATTCCCCGCCTTGCTCTCAATGTGTTCTTGCCTCCTTAGGTCAATTTGTGTCCAAAATATGTCCCCTTTATTCTTGGCCGACCTCCTATGTTTAATATAGGGTTTAGGGATTAAAATCCCATGTTATGCACTTTGGTCCCAGAAATTTACGTGTCCTCTCACCGTCCTACCGCGGTTACACCAGGACCGCGGCAAGAATGGTCATCTGAATCTATGGTAATGTTCTGCCGCGGTCCTACAGTAACCGTGCTTTTTCAACCTATTCCCTTTAGAATTTGGAAAAATGTAAAACATAAAAGTTGTATTCCTTGGAGTTAGCTTTCCAACCATATATTGTGGAGCCCAAATGGATTTCTGAGCAAAACCTTATGTCTATTTTACTAGATAGTGCACAATATACCTTATCGAGTCTTCATTCGTACTTAATTATCAAATATTACCCCTGAATACGATCCCGGCTTGATTCCTTGGGCTTTACTTAGACTTCAAAGCTCCAAATCACTTGAATTCATTCCATAACATCTATATAGCTCGGAATCACTCCTACAAGGCATCAAACACACTGTTAGTGCGAAACACTAACGATTAAAGCACAAACTCAAATAAAGTGCAGTAAATTAGAGTGTAATAATCGATTAAAATACGTAATTATAACCTATCATAAGTTATGTTCGCAATTACGATCATACTTGAAGCAACAGTTTTTCCGACACAAAAATGAGCATAACTTCCTCATACGATGTCCAAATTTGGTGATTCTTTTTGCTATGACTCCATAATTTTGATACAGAATCTAATGGTTCAACAAAAAATTAATTTGGAGATAATGTGCTTAATATGGTACCCCTTAATATCTAAAGAAACGACAGTGAAATACCAAATAAGGAACGATACAACCAGAAACACACTCGAGGCCCTTGTGACCCCGTCCAATCCCTCAAACCCACTCCATAACATAACATGAACCTGCTCGAGGCCTCAAATCATAACAAACAATGTTAAAATCATGAATCAACATCTAATTCAATCTTTATAAACTTTAGAACTTCAAACTTCTACTTTCAATGCCGAAACCTAGCAAATCACCTCCGATTTACTTCAAATTTTGCAGACAAGTCATATTTGACGTTACAGAACTACTCCAACTTTCGGAAATCGGAATCCAGCACCAATATCAAAAAGTCCACTTCCAGTCAAACTTTTGAAAAACCTTCAAATTTTTATATTTAGCCAAATGGCTTCAAAATGACCTACAGACCTCCGAATTATCTCTGATCATGCACCCAACTCTAGAATCACCATACGGAGGTACTCCCAGACTCGAAATACCAAACAGACATCAGTATCAAAGAAATGCACTTCAACCCAAACTTATGAAATTTCTTTCAAAATGCTACTTTCCACAATAGGCGCCAATAGGCTGCCAGGTCATCCAAAACCCGATCCAGGCATACGCCCAAGTCCGAAATCAACATACAAACCTACTAGAATATACATATCCCTATTCTAAGGTCGTTTACTCAAAAATCCAATCATAATCAATTCTTTCAACTTTAAGCTTTCAAAATAAGAATTCTTTCTCCAAATACACTCTAAACGTCCTGCAATCAATTTAATTCCGACCATGCGTACAACTCATAATACTTGAAATGAAGTCTCTCATGGCCTTGGACTACTGAATGATGCGCTAGGACTCAAAATGACCGTTGGCGCATTACATTCTCTCTCAGTTAAACCTATGTTCATCATTGAACTTGCTGAGAACTACACTAAAGTAGTCTAAAATCACTATTTGATATCTCATGCACCTTCCCGTGCTACCACAACTCAGTTGAGCACATTTGCTCGATCAATTATGAAGATACTCCGTTGATTCAAGCAAATAATTCTTAGAGCCTAATTCCAACATCCATAATTTTATGCTCGACTTGTTTCCAACATATGCTCCCTGTATCAATAACTACACGCAGCTCCCAAATACGGTTGCATACCTTCGCTGAATTCATAACTTGAACAACTTTACTCACAGAACCACAATAACATCCTCTGATCCAATTAATCAAAATTCCACGAATCCGATGCCCTCATTGCACCTTATGACCTACATTGGTCTTGCTCTAACTCTTACATGTGGAGATTCATAACCAATTGCTGAATCAATAAATCATTAGGTCTATACTCCTTATAAGAACCATCACCTCATTTTGAACCATATAATGGTCTTAGCTCCATAATATACTTCACACAGTCAGCTTGCACTGATACTAAATCATACGACCTCGTCTTACACAATATGAACTGCTCAGGCAATACGCTACCCCGGACATAATTAGAAGTCTTATATGATGCCACAATGTGCCAATAGGCAACCAATCCGAATGTTATAAAAAAGGAAAATAAACTCCGGAAGGAACTACTTAACTCACGCACCTATACAGACTTTCCTTAGAAAATAGGAAGCAAGGAATACAAAAATAGTATATAGAAAACTATACGCAACATCACGCTGTCGCCGCGTGCAACCTAATCTAAATAACATACCCGTGGTGGCGTGCCACCCGATCCACAAATAGATCTCACATAAGAAGGTGCATATCGAGCTAGATTTGTTAATTTCAATAAAATACCGAATGTTAGTGACAAGTACGCTAGGTGCATAATACCATCCCTGAGAGGACATATAGCACTATAAGCTACTAAACTCAAGCACAACTGAGGTGTGATATACAATCTGAATCTCAAGAGCCATTTTGATCATAATACATCATTTCCACGAGGATCCTCAACACATAAGCAATTTCTCAAGCCGTCTCACAACACACACGCACAATGTATAGCTACATGAAATATTTGACAATGAAATAACACCCTGACTACTCCTCCATAAAGAGAGCATTACTGAAATGTACACGTTTGGCCTGATATAGAGCCCATATTTACATTTGAATCCCTCCACTAACCTTAAGATGATTTTGGTCGCACTGATTAGGCTTATAACCTTTCCAAGGTCCATAATAACTCTCCTTTATTTCATAACGCATAAGAACAACCATCATAACCGGATAAATCCTCCACAATCCACAACTTAATAGACTTAGCTCTCTTCAGGCATTTATTCTCAAATCAATGATATTATCACAACCTTGATTTTTGGTTTAAGTCTTTAATCAATCAAGTGACTACCTGCCACACCTATACAACGTTCCTGTGGGACACACTCCCACAACCTACCATAACAAATAACTTGGTCGTACCTCCAAACCACCACCCGTACTAACGCTGAAAAGCGATCAAGAATCATTAACTAGGATGCAAAGCCTTTTTCACGAAACACCAATCTTGGGTGACGCTAAAGACAATACCAACTTACCTTAAACCTCGAATCTACTTTCCTGCTCATCCGACCTTGTGACATCATCTTCAACACCGAACCGTTACCTTGATATTCATTTCAAATTCCATGCCACTCACTGCACCTATCATGCCAAGTCAGCTGGGCTAACCATTCTATCTTCTCCAATTTATCCTTGATTGTTTTAGCAACAATAATATCTTTATTGAACACATAACACATTCCACCCACACTCGTCCCGAGTGACCTTGAATAACGAGACCAAGCTATCTCAAATCCCACGAACCATTTCATAACTCCCAATTTCTACATCACAAGACAAAACATCATAGAACATTCTGTGCCTCTTCTCTTAGGCTGCTACCAAGCTTGGTTCTTAATCGTACCGATAGGCTCGAAACCATTAGGCACCATAATTTACCTCTTTGAATCCACTAGGACCATTGCTGAGAGTCGCCCGCTTGGACTTAGCCGGAATACAATCAACTCCATGATTCTTCTAGCACAAGCATACCTTCTCGAGAGAGCACCCGATAGAATCACTCCCCAAGTCTGAACATGGGACAATAAGGCCAACGATAGCACACATTTAATAATTCCATTGCTCAAATTATCACTTATTTTATTTTCCCATAGCTGAAATAACCCATCAGTATGCTAATCACCAGAAACTTCGCAAGTAGTTAACCATGCAACCTAATCATAGAAGGTGGTAATCTCCCATTTAGCTCCAAGCCACTATTATATAACTTTAGAGTTCACCAGGATTCTTAATCTCATATTAACATAAACTTGCACAATGTACCGCCAAAATTCTCTATATCTTACTGTAGAAACCCCCTTTTTATACTCTGAATCATCAACAACATTCGTATAACCGATCCCTTCGCTCTATAACCAATAGAATTCTTCGCAGAAGCCCCGCCAACTACGTGATTGCTAAGCTGCTCGCAGGAATAACCCACATGTAGAAATCACTCCTCAGTATCTTCCAATGCTATTACACGGGGTACAGTCTCTACGACATCAATAACCCATACTGAGTCCGAGCTTACTCTCCAGCTGCACAAGTCCATTCACCCCTCTTGGACATCAATTAAATGTGCGGCTATATTCTTCTAATTCAAAGTTAGGTAATATCCTTCTTCATTCAAGCAGCTTATTCTTGTTATGTCAAATCTCATGTCGCATAATAGCCCATACTTGAAATTAAATCCGTAGACCCAAATCCACCAATTCCTAAAATTTCCCCAAATAACTCCTAACTCTTATTAAGGTGCATAGTCATCCTACCACATTGCCCATATGCCACTCTGCCACTTTCCCACTTTGGCGGAACTCATCACTTTAATCGAGTACTCGATCGGCCCCTTATACTCGGTCTTCTAGAATTTTTAGCCACCGCCTATCACTTCCCACATGTCTTTCTCATCCCTTGCTGCTCAGTTGTTGCCTTAATAAAATCTATCTTCATAGAACTTGTACCCACCATCGCTAAAAATTTTAAACCTTTCTAAAAGTCATCTTTCTTGAGTCATTAACATTAGAAACACTGATTCAATTTTGAGCCACCGCACCCTGCGATATATAACAATCACATTTTCAATACTATTTAACAATAGCTTGCCCAAAAGGCTAATGGTAGAAGGTCATAACACCCGACAACTTAGTATGTTCAATAAGGACAAGGACAACTCATCATAGAAGAACAACTCCACCACACTCACAAATACCAAGTCCCGTTACTCTATCAACCCAAACATGAACACTCTCAGCTCGATTGCCGCTTCCCACTAGGGAATGAACTATCGAATCTCTAACTCATGCACCAAGTTAACTTACCATCAAGTCATTCACTGCCCCGACAGGTAGGCAGATGTCCTACCATCATATCAATATTGCGGAACAATAATTCATAAGCATCATGGCAACTTGTGCCTAGCCCCAGAGCCCTTTAAAGTACCGCTACTGGGCTAAAACAATAAAATATTATACCATAACTCCACGATAATAATCCAATCAGCTATATCGGGAGAAACATCCCATATCACAACTGTAGTACCATTACGGTTCTTCAATTTTCAATTTATAACAAGCGGTTTGCGTCGAGTAAGATTGAGTAGGAGTGAATTAAAGGAATAAAGCTCCTAGGATCAAATCGCACAATAAGGAATCAAAAAGGAAAGTTCTCCTAACAATCCTGCAGCCTCCCGACATAAGTACAGATATCTCCGTATCAATCCACAAGACTCTTCTACACTTTCTCATGACTCGTGAGACCCTAGGAACCTAGTCCTCCGATACCATGTTATCAAGACCCAAAATCCACTAAGGGTCACAATGGCGGCGGACATTGCTGCCAGGCAAGCCAACCAAATTACTTGATGAAGTTCTCATATTTAACAATCTTGAAAACTAAGAGTTTCCTTTAATTTTTCATAAATAAAAAACTAACTGCTTCAATTTCAATTAAATAATAAGCAATTAATACAAGATATTTCAAAACCATCCCAGAACTCGGTGTCACAAGTGCATGAGAAACTACTGATAGCAAAAAAAAAATACAACATCATTCGAAATACAATGGACAGGAAGTAAATGCAATATACGGGAAGGGACTACACTAGCTGCGGGCCGCCTCGAATAGTGCAACTGACCTGGTCTCCCAGTCATCCATGTTTCTACGCCCAAGAGGCTACTAGAGTTACATATACATGTGTAACAAAAATGCACAAAAGTGTAGTATGAGTACGAAAACAACATGTACTCAATGAGTATCCCATCTAATCTCGAAGAAGTAGAGACAAGAGGTCGACTTCAACATTTACTAGTGGTCAAATAATAATATAATAAAATGTTACGATATCATGGATTTATATAGTAGTCCTAACTCACAAGCCAGAAAAAAAACAAGTTAAACACATTTAACAAAGAATAAAGGATTTTCAAGATTTACTTTTCATTATCGTAATCAATTTATATCAGGCCATGAAAGGCAATATCGACATTTAAAATTCTCAAGCAAGCAATATAACCATGTGCATACCATGATGAGGTGAAAGGCCTGCTCCAATAGAAATGTAAACTATGCACTATCGAGGATCGAACGATATGAACCATATATGCATCTATTTAATCTGCCAAGCCGTTAGGCCCGCGCCAAAAAAACACACAGTCAGACAACCAAGAAATCCACATGGTGCCAATTCTCCAAAGAACGACAATCCTCTTTCAACCATTAAAGAAAATGAAGTTTAATCTGTTTGGAAATTCATTTACTAATTCAATGAGATTTAAGCAATCGAAGCTGTCAATAAGTTCACAAACAATCCAAGTATAAAATGCTCTTGGATCCTAACCTAACCGGACAATAGCATAATAGTAGCTACACACATATTCTCGTCAGCTCGGGCATATGTAGTCCCCCTACAAATAGGAGTACATAACAAATTATTTCACCTATGGGGACAATTCCCTCTTACACGATTAGAAAGGAGACTCACCTTGCTCTGAAGTTTCATAACGGACATTCCATGACCTTTCGAAGACTAAAATCGATGCAAAAATGCTCCAAAACTAGCCAGTAATTATATAAACCCATTATATGTTCAATTACTCATTATAGTCTAATTCATAACAATTCCTAACCTCGAACGAAAAATGACAAAATTGCCTTCGGGCCCATGTGTTCGGATTCCAAAATTGTTCGAAGATAAATTTTACGCATGACCTTACAAACTCAAATATATAATTTATTCTCAATTCCCTGCCCAAAATCATGGTCAAAATCCAAAAATCTCAATTTCTAGGTTTTCCTTTAAAACCCCAAATTTTTCTTTAGATTCTCATGAATTTTTATTTTAAATCTAAGCTATAATCACAAAAATATAATTGAAATTTTGTTAGAGGAACTTACCCAATGATTTGATACGAAAATCCACTCTCAAAATCGCTTATTCTCGGACTTAGGGTTCCAAATATGATAAAATGAAGCAAAAACTCGAGTTACACAGCTAAATCAAGCAGTAGATGTCGCATTTAAGATCCAGGTTCGCAATTGCGAGCCCTCGCAAAAGCGAAGAAGGCCTTCGTAATTGCTAACAAAGAAAGGATGGAAAGGGTCGCATTTGCAATTGAAAGTGCGGAATTGAGAATTGGGCATCGCAATTGCGATGGTTATGTTTACAATTGCGACCATACCAGAAGCAGCAATTTTCCAGACACAAAAATATTAACTTCCTCATACGGTGTCCAAATTCGATGATTCTTTTTGTTATGACTCCATAACTTTGATATGAATCTAATGGTTCAATAAAAACTTAATTTGGAGCTTATTTGCTTACTATGTACCCATTTATGTGCAAAGAAACGACGTTGAAATATCAAATAAGAGCACGATGCAACCCAAAACACACTCGAGGCCCCCGGGACCCCGTCCAATCACACCAACCCACTCCATAACATAACACAAACCTGCTCGAGGCCTCAAATCATACAAACCAATGCCAAAATCATGAATCAACCTCCAATTCAATCTTTATGAACTTTGGAACTTCAAACTTCTACTTTCAATGCCAAAACCTATGAAAACACGTCCGATTAACTTCAAATTTTGCACACAAGTCATTTTTCACATTACTGACCTATTCTAACTTCTGGAATCGAAATCTGATAGTGATATCAAAAAGTCCACTTCAGGTAAAACTTTTGAAAACCTTCAAATTTCTATCTTTAGCCAAATGGCTTCAAAATGACATACGGGCCTCTGAATTCACTTCCGATCACACTGACAACTCCAAAATTACCATACGGAGCTACTCCCAGACTCAAAATCCCAAACGGACATCGATATCACTGAAATGCATTTCAACCCAAAATTATGAATTTTTTTCAAAATGTTACTTTCCACAATAGGCACTAAAATACTCACGGGTCATCCAAAACCCGATCCGGGCATATGCCCAAGTCTGGAATCATCATACAAACTTGTTGAATCTTCATATCCTGATTATGCAATCGTTTACTCAAAAATCCCATCCTAGTTAATTCTTTCAACTTTAAGCTTCCAAAATGAGAATTCTCTCTCCAAATCAACTATGAACTTCCCGCAATTCATTTTTGACCATTTATACAAGTCATATTGCCTAAAATGAAGCTGCTCATGGCCTCAGATTGCTGATTGACGTATTTGGTGTCAAAACGACTAGTCAGGTCGTTATAATCTTCATTTACCGAGGTCAACGGTCTGCTCCAACAGAAAATAAATTGTGCACTGCTGTTGGTCGAATGACATGAACCGTAGATGCATCTATTTCTCACCAAGATGATCGGACTGATCCACCAATATCAAGAAACATTAACAATACACACGAAGGCTCATTAATATACAAATAAATTCTTACAAGGGTTTAACAAGTTCACATGTTCAACTTTGTTTCTTTACAAGTTTCTAGCATATCATAAACGATCACATTACCAAGTTGATACGGAGATATTCACAATTTAGGCATGATATGGGTCCTAGACTACCCAAGAAATTAACATTATAGTAGCTACACACAAGCTCTCATCACCTAGTGGTTACGTAGCCCCCACATTTAGTAGAAATTTCTCAATTATTATACATATGGGGGCAATTCCCTCTTACAAGGTTAGAAATGAGACTGACCTCCTGCCAAATCGCACTTCCAAATATCAAGAACAAGTCCAAGCCCTCAATTCGGAGGTGAACAATCCCAAACTAGTTAACTGAAGTAAGAACTAGTAAATATAGACTTATAAGATCAAATTCTAGCTATTTAAGAAATTTCCCAACTAGTAAATTCTAGCTTATTTTCTGCTCCAACAGAAAATAAATTGTGCACTGCTGTTGGTCGAATGACATGAACCGTAGATGCATCTATTTCTCACCAAGACGATCGGACTGATCCACCAATATCAAGAAACATTAACAATACACACGAAGGCTCATTAATATACAAATAAATTCTTACAAGGGTTTAACAAGTTCACATGTTCAACTTTATTTCTTTCCAAGTTTCTAGCATATCATAAACGATCACATTACCAAGTTGATATGGAGATATTCACAATTTAGGCATGATATGGGTCCTAGACTACCCAAGAAATTAACATTATAGTAGCTACACACAAGCTCTCATCACCTAGTGGTTACGTAGCCCCCACATTTAGTAGAAATTTCTCAATTATTATACATATGGGGGCAATTCCCTCTTACAAGGTTAGAAATGAGACTGACCTCCTGCCAAATCGCACTTCCAAATATCAAGAACAAGTCCAAGCCCTCAATTCGGAGGTGAACAATCCCAAACTAGTTAACTGAAGTAAGAACTAGTAAATATAGACTTATAAGATCAAATTCTAGCTATTTAAGCAATTTCCCAACCTTTTACACAAGTTTCCTATAATTCGAACCCGGACCCACGTGGCCGGATTTCGAAATTGTTTGAACGAAGTTTTTCTCTACAACCTAAGTATCTAATTTATGATTTTTGACTCATTTCATAACAAATATCGTGGTTAAATCTAACTTTTAATAAAACCTAGGTCTTGTTTTAACCCCTATATTTTACATAATTTCTAGTATTTAATCTTCCTAATATACAACTATTAAACTAAGAATGTGTGAATTAAACTTAACTCACAATGCTAAGTGGAAGCCTTCTCTCCAAAGCTCCCAAAATCGCCAATGGAAAGTGTATAAGTGATAAAAATGGTCTTGAAGTTGTATTAAATAAAACTCACTGCCTAGTGATTTCTACATTTGCGATTAGGGGACCGCATCACCTGTCCCGTATCTGCGAGGATTTAACCACATCTGCGAAAAAGGGGAAGGAAGTCTAGGATCGCATTTGTAGTCTGGGAGCCGCATATGCAGAGTTGTTTCTGTGATCAAAGTGCCATATCTGGGATCCCGCATCTGCGGTCCAAGAACCGTAGATGTGGTTATGGCAGAAGCAGTAGCTCTTCAGGCCTTTCCCAAAATTCCCACTTCACTTGAGCCTCGTCCGATTGACGATTGGAGCTCCCAGGCCCCGCCCGAACATACCTACAAGTCTGGAATCACAAGACGCACCTACTCGAACCTTCTGAAACACGAAACATTGCTAAATCTTGAAATCATCCCCTAAAATAGAATGAATCAAACTTATGAACTTCAAGTTCTTAATTTTACTCCAACAGGCTAAAACGCCCTAAATCTACTCGGATTGACACCAAATTTTATGGGCAAGTCTTAAATGATATTTCGGATCTATAGCAAGCTTTAGAACAAAAAAACGAGCCTGACATACCTAGGAAATTAATGATTACTTAGTTTCTTTAAATCCTTAAAACAACAAACTAACAATTTCTAATAAAAATTTATTACTCGGGCTAGGGACCTTGAAATTCAATTTCGGACATACGCCCAGGTCCCATATTTTCCCACAAACCCTCTGAGACCATCAAATCACGAGTCCAGGTCCATTTTCTAAAAATGTTGACTGAAGTCAAACTTAGTCATTTAAGAAAATTCTAAGAAGTCAAATGGGCATATTTCACTCAAAACTCCTCCAAACCCCGAAATAACCGTTCTCGCAAGTCATATATTAGCTAAAGCAAGTACGAGGAGTTTTATTTAAGGGAACGAGGTTCTAAAAGGCAAAACGACCAGGCGGGTCGTTACACCCCCTATCTTGAGTTAAATATATTGATTATATATGGATTTTAGAATGTAAATTTGTAGAAATTTAGGGGTTTGAGGAAAACTTATAAAATCCATATTCTTGGACTTTAACCATAATTTTTGTCATCGAATTGAGAGTAAATTATATATACGAGTTCGTGATGTTATGGATAAATTTTATATTTGAAAATTTTTGGAATCCGGATATGTTGTCCTCAGGATATTTATGTTAACTTTTCGGTCGGGGTTGGGAAGTGTTATAAATTGGATTATTATGAGTAATGAATATATATTAAGGGATCTGCATAATTATTGGCTAGTTTCGAAGCATTGTGCATCAATTTAAGCCTTCAGAAGGGCATGGAATGCTGGTTATGGAACTTCGGTGTGAGGTGAGTCTCCTTTCTAACCATGTAAGAGGGAATCATCACCATAGATGAGTTAATTGGTTATGTGCTCCTATTTGTGGAGGCTACGTATGCATGAGGTGACGAGAGTCCTTCGTAGTTGCTATTATGTTTAAGGCCGAGTAGTCTAGGACCCAAAAGCATGCTATACTGGGAATATTTGTAATAGTTTGAATTGCTTAAATCACATCGAATTAATAAATAAAATTCTAAAAAGATTAAACTTCATTTTCTAACTCGCAACAGAAAAATATAGACCTCCTTAGATAATTGCTTCCCCGATAAAGTCTTGAGTGACTGTACTTACGTCGCATGTATGAATTGCGAGCAGGGTGATTATTTATTTATATTTAACCGCTTCGCATGTATGATTCATGAGTAGGGTAATAGATGCATCTATGGTCCGCGCCATTCAACCCTCTAGCAGTGCATAACTTAAATATTCTTGGATCGGGTCGTACGTCCTAGACATGATTTGCGCATGCTAGTATTGCTTGCCTTGAAATTCATTGAAGTTTATATTGCTTCTTCCTGGCTTGACAATATATGTATAAATGATGAAAAAGGAAATTTGGCAATTTGACATAAAAGAAAAAATTGTTTACTTGTTTCACTCCATTGAATTACAATCCCATTTATATATCGATTTGTAATATTATTGATGTACCATTATTGGACCATTAGTAAGTATCAAAGTCGACCTCTTGTCTCTACTTCTTTGAGATTAGGCGGGATACTTACTGAGTACATGTTGTTTTCGTACACATGCTATACTTGTTGTGCATTTTTGTTGCACAAGCACATGCATCTCTAGCAACCTAGTGGGTGCAGCAGCATGGTTGATACAGAAACCTAGGCGAGTTGCACTTCTTGAGACGGCCCACAACCAGTAGATTCTCTTATTGTACTCTATTTTCATTTACGTCCACCTTGTATTTCGGACAGTTGCGATATTTTCTTTCATTCCCTAGTAAATGCTCATGCACTTGTAACACCGGGTTTTGAGATGATTATTGGGTATCTTGTGTTAACTTCTTACCATTTCTATGTAATTGAAATAATTCCCTTTTTCAAGAAGAATTGAAGGAAAGCCATACAATAATAACATATCTAGTATGATCCCACGAGTGGGGTCTGGGGAGAGTAGAGTGTACACAGACCTTACCCCTAACCCAAAAAGGGCGGAGAGGCTGTTTCCAGGAGACTCTTGGCTCAACAGGAAAGGCAATAATATCAAAAGAGAAATAAGAGAAAAGACATATAACAATAAAAGATACCACAAAAAAATAGCCACAAAGAATAAGTGAAAGGACAATAACACAAAATATCAATGTGAATACAACAAAGACCACTAACAAATGTAATGAAACTCTAACATACTACCCGGTACAAAGAGGGAAGAACTCTCAACCACTCCCTAGCCTACCACCCTAATGCTTCACCTCCACATGTTCTTATCAAAAGCCATGTCCTCAGAAATCTGAAGTCGCGTCATGTCCTGTCTCATCACCTCGCCCCCATACTTCCTAGGCTACCCTCTGCCTCTTCTCGTACCTGCCAAAGTCAACCGCTCTTACCTCCTAACCAATGCGTCTAGGCTTCTCCAACACACGTGTCCAAACCATCTAAGTCGCGCTTCCCACATCTTATCATCCATGGGAGTCATGCCCACCCTCTCCTGAATATCTTCATTCCGAATCTTATCCAGCCTACTGTGCCCACATATCTATCTCGACATCCTTGTTTCTATTACTTTCAAGTTCTTGGTATGTGAATTCATGACTGGCCAACACTCAGCTCCATACAACATGGCTGGTCTAACCACCACTTTATAGAACTTACCTTTGAGTTTCGGTGGCACATTCGCTTCACACAGGACTCCAGACGCTATCATCCATTTCATTCACCCCACTCCTATATGGTGCGTAACATCCCCATCAATCTCCCCATCTCCATGGATAATAGACCCTAAGTACATAAAACTTTCTCTCTTGAGGATGACCTGTGAGTCAAGCCCAACTTTCACATCCACTTCCCCTGTCATGTCCCTGAACTTACATTCCATATATTATGTCTTAGTTCTACTCAACTTGAAACCTTTAGATTCTAGAGTCTGCCTCCATTCCTCTAGTCTCCTATTAACGCCGCCTAGCATCTCATTAATCAGAACTATATCATCAGCAAACAACATACAACATGGCACCTCTCCTTGGATATGGTGTGTTAATGAATCCATCACCAGAGCAAATAAGAACGGGCTAAGCGTTGAACTTTGGTATAATCCCATAGCCACCAAAAAAGGCTATGAATCACGTCCCATAGTCCTAACCTGAGTCATAGCTCCATCATACATATCCTTTATCGCCCTAATGTAAGCCACCGACACACCTTTCACCTTCAGATACCTCCAAAGGATGTCCCTGGGGACCTTGTCATATGCCTTCTCTAGATCAATAAACACCATATGCATATCCCTCATCCTATCCCTGTATAGTTCCACCAACCTCCAGAAAAGGTGGATAGCTTCCGTAGTAGAATACTCCAGCATGAACCCGAACTGGTTTTCTGATATAGACACCTCTCTCCTTATCCTTATTTCCACTACCCTTTCCCAGACTTTCATGGTATGACTTAGTAACTTGATACCCATATAGTTATCAAAAATTATTAAAACGAGAATTTAATTAAGTATTTATGGTTTGTTTGCCTGATAGCGGTGTTCAGCGCTATCACGAACCTTAGTGTATTTTGGGTTATGACAACATGTATCAAAGCACTAGATTTTCTTGGGTCTCACGAATCATGAGCAAGTCTTGTAGAGTCTCCTAGATCGGTACAGAGACGTCTACACTTATCTTCGAGAGGTTACAGTGCTGTTAGGAGCGCTTTCCTTCTTGATTCCTCATTATGTGATTTGATTCCCTTTAAGTCATATGCCTTCATTACCTTTGTATTCAATCTATGCGACGCAAAACGCTGGTCATGAACAAGCAGGTGAATAATTAAAATGGTACTACAAATGTGGTGTGGGATGTTTCTCCTTATGTGGTTATTTGAGCTATTGTTGTCGCCTTGTGAAAGGATATTCTGTCATTTCAGCTGGTAGCTGCACTCCTAAGATTTTGAGGCTATGCACAAGTTGCTATGATGCTCATGAATGGTAATCGCACGGCATTTGATGTGATGGTGTGATCTGTGGCGTGTGTCACGACCCTAAACACGAACCCGGTCGTGATGGCTTGAAATTTCGCACACACATCCTAATGAAATATAAAGCTGCTGCAACTCTCGGAATTCGATTCTGAACCCTAGGTCAAAATCTCACCTAACAACCAGAAATTTCCAAAATATCAACTCGCCAATTCAAGCCTAAAACTACACCAAACCTCCAAAACTCATTTTGATCACACTTCTAACTCTCAAATCACCTCCCAAAGCTAACTGAACCATCAAAACTCATATCCAAACCCTTTAGCACATAAGTCAACATCTGGTTGACTTTCCCAATTCAAGCCTTCTTAAAAGAGACTAAGTGTCTCAAACTTTACCAAAATAATTTCAGATTCAATCTAACCAACCCAATACCATAAAATACAGATAAACAAAACATAAAGAAGCATAAAAGGGGGAAACAGAATGGTAACTCATGAGACGATTGGCAGGTTTGTCATATCCTCCCCAACTTAAATAAATATCCATCCTCGAACAAGTCAAGAAATATACCTGAAAATTCAAATAGTTGAGGATATTTGCTCTGCATCTCTTGGTCTGTCTCCCAAGTAGCCTTCTTAACGGGCCAACCTTTCCACTGCACCTTCACTGAAACTATATCCTTTGACCTCAACTTCCGGATCTGATGACCCAAAATAGCTACTGACTGTACATCATAGGTCAAATCATCATCTAGTTGAACCGTGCTAAGATCCGTAACATGATACGGATCCCCAATATACTTCTGAAGCATAGAAACATGAAATATCGGATGCACACTCGACAAGATGGGTGGCAAGGCAAGCTCATAAGCCACCTCCCCAAACCTTCGAAATACCTCAAAAGGTCCAATGAATCAAGGACTCAATTTCCCTTTCTTCCCAAATCTCATAACACCCTTCATGGGCTAAACCTTCAACATAACCATCTCATTAACCATGTACGACACATCTTGCACCTTCATGTCGGCATAACTATCTTGCCTTGACTATGATGTATGGAGTCTTTACTGAGTCACGTTCACCTTCTCCAATGCATCTTGTACCAAATCTATCCCCAATAGCCTAGCCACACTGGACTCGAACCAACCAACTAGAGATGTGCACCGCCTCCCATACAAAGCCTCATATGGAGCCATCTTAATACTCGACTTGTAGCTGTTATTATAAGCAAACTCTACGAGCAGTAGAAATGGATCCTATGACCCTCGAAGTTAATGACCTAATCAGGCAACAAGTCCTTCAATATCTGAATAGTACGCTCGAATTGCCCATCCGTCTGAGGATAAAAAGATGTACTAAACTCAACCTGAGTACCCAACTCTTGAACAAACTTCCAAAATGTGGAGTAAAGTGTGTGCCCTAATATGAAATGATGAAAACTGGGACACCATGCAACCGAACAATCTCTCGGATATATAACTCTTCTAACCACTCTGAAGAATAAGCAGTACATATAGGAATGAAGTGCGTAGACTTGGTTAGCCGATCCACAATTGCCCAAATAGCATCGAACTTCTTCAAAGTCTGTGGAAGTCCAACAAAAAAGTCCATAGTGCCTCTCCCACTTCCACTCTGGAATATCCATGATAGAGTAAGCCACACAGTCTTTGATGCTCATATTTCTCCTACTGACAATTAAGATATTGAGCTACAAATCCCTTAATGTCTTTCTTCATTCTCCTCCCCCAATAGTACTACCTCAAATAATGATACATCTTCCCGGCACACAGAGATGAATAAAATATCATGAGCTATAGGCCTTCTACAAAATCAAATCCCGAAGCCTATCCATATTGGGCACACAAATCCGACCCTACATCATCAACACCTCAGCATTACCAATGGTCACATCTCTGGCATCATCATACTGAACTATGTCCCTAAGGACAAGCAAATGCAGATTATCATACATGTTCTCTCTGATGCAATCATATAAAGAAGACCTCACTACACAAGCCAATACCCGAATGGGCTCCGAAATATCCAACCTCACAAACTTATTGGCCTAGGAAGGAATGTCAACTACAAGATGTCTCTCCCCAACTGGAATATTTGCCAAACATACTCACTGCCTTTCGGCTCAAAGCATTGGCCACCACATTGGCATTCCCCGGATGGTACAATATAGTGATATCATAATCCTTCAGCAACTTCAACGATCTCTGCTGCCTCAAATTAAGATCCTTTTTCTTGAACAAATGCTGAAGACTGTGATGATCAGTGAAAAGGTCACAAGATACACTATACAAGTAATGCCTCCAAATCTTCAATACGTGAACTATTGCAACAAACTCCAAATAGTGGATGTGGTATTTCTTTTCATGGGGCTTCTACTGAGGAGACGCATAAGCAATAATTCTACCCTCCTACATCAACACAGAACCAATCCCTACTCTCGAAGAATCACAATACATGGTATATAAACCTGCAGCTGATGGTAAAACCAACACTGGAGTTGTGGTCAAGGATGTCTTGATCTTTTGAAAGCTTTCCTAACACTCGTCCAACCATACAAATAAAGCACCCTTCTGAGTCAACTTAGTCAAGGGCGATGCGATAGATGAGAATCCCTAAAAAAATGGTGATTATAGCCTACCAAACCAACAAAGCTACAAATCTCAGTAGTTGAGGACAATCTAGGCCAACTGTGTACCGCCTCTATCTTCTTTGGATCAACCTGAATACTCTCACTGGACACCACATGTCCCAAGAATGCCACTGCTCCGAGCCAAAACTCACGCTTGGAGAACTTTACATAAAGCTTCTCCTCCCTCAATCTCTGCGACACAACCCTCAAATGCTCCGCGTGTTCCTCCTGACTACGTTAACGCACTAGAATATCATCAATGAATACTATGACAAATGAGTCAATATAAGAGCGGAACACGCTATTCATCATATGCATGAATGCTACCGGGACATTGGTCAGCCCAAAAGACAGAAGTAGGAATTCATAATGACCATATCCACTCCTGAAGGCCGTCTTAAGGATATCTGAATGCCTGATCTTTAACTGGTGATAACCTGAATGGAGATTAATCTTGGAGAAAACCCTCTCTCCCCAAAGCTGGTATAATAAATCATCAATGTGAGGCAAAGGATACTTGTTCTTAGTCGTTACCTAATTCAATTGCCTATAATCAATGCACATTCTCATTTTTCCATCCTTCTTCTTCACAAATAGAACCGGTGCACCCCAAGGTGACATACTAGGCTGAATGAACTCCTTATCAAATAGTTCTTGAAGCTGCTCCTTTAACTCCTTCAATTTCGCTGGTTCCATACGATATGTTAGAACTGAAATAGGCTGAGTGCCTGGCACCAGGTCAATAGCAAAATTAATATCCCTATCCGGTGGCATGCCCGCCAGGTTTGCATAGAATATTAGGGAAATCCCTCATAATTGGAATAGGATTAATACTAGGAGTCTCAGCTATAACATCCCTTACAAAGGCAAGATATGAGAGACAACCCTTCCCAATTATACGCTGGTCCTTCAAGAGAGAGATCACTCTGCTAGGAACATAATCAGTCATACCTCACCACTCGATCCGTGGCACACTTGGTATAGCCAATATGACTCTCTCAGCATGACAGTCCAGAATAGCGCGACAAAGAGGTAACCAATCCATGCGCAAAATAACATCAAAATCCACCATACTCAACAATAAAAGATCTACTCAGGTCTCCAGTCCCACGATAGTCACCACACACAACTAGTACACATAGTCTACAATAACAATATTGCCTACCGAGTTCGATACTTGAATAGGTAAAGCAAGAAACTCACGAGGCGTATGAAAAACACGAGCAACGTATGATGACACATAAGAAAAAGTTTAATTGGGATCAAATAATATAGAGGCATCTCTGTGGCAGACTGATATAGTGCCTTTAAGAACAACATCTGAACCAATAGCATCAAGCCTGCATGGGAGAGCATAGAAACAAGACAAACCTCCCCCTGGTCAATCTACCTCTCTTAGGAAACCCCCGGCTAACTGACCTCCACCCCTAGATGGTTGGGTAGGTGGTGGTGAAGCAATTGACATTGAAGCAACTAACCCTTCTGCTGGGATAAACTAGAAAACGATGAGGACACTACCTCCACATGTGATCTCGCCAAACTCACAACATCTCCCAGATGCTGGAGAAAGGGATTGAATGGAACCCCTCGCACTAGAGTGAGTAGCAGATACACTCGGTATAGAAGAACCTTAAATAGAGGGAGCACAAGATGAACTCTGAGCTGGAAGGTCACCAAGTGATGACTATCCCTGATGTGTGTCACACCTCCTTTTTACACCGCACATACGTAAAAATGTAATGGTGCCACTGTTTAATACAACACCCCGAGAAGGGGTATAATAATAATCAGTGAAGGAGTTTTTCCACTTAAAGGACAGTC
Source organism: Nicotiana noctiflora (assembly GCA_032618575.1). Lineage (NCBI taxonomy): Eukaryota > Viridiplantae > Streptophyta > Magnoliopsida > Solanales > Solanaceae > Nicotiana > Nicotiana noctiflora. The sequence goes on from JASVEL010003563.1 coordinate 256,844, forward strand.
GGAACGGGATCAATTTATTTAATTTTTCAGAGTCACCACTTGGGAAAATAATGGTGTCCCAAGTCACCGGTTTTAATCCCGAACCGAGGAAATTTATGACTCTGTATTACAATCTGCGAAACTAGAAACCTGGATAAGGAATTCTGTTAACCCGGGAGAAGGTGTTAGGCACTCCCGGATTCCGTGGTTTTAGCACGGTCGCTCAACTGCAATTTTTGTTTTTATCTGATTTCTTTATATATTTTAACTAGGTGCTTTTAATGTTCCGCTTTTAATTTTAGAAGAATTGCGACGGCACGAAAACACATTTCGAGTCACACCGCAACCAGTACGCCTGTGACTTTAATGCATTTCGGTTTCGCCGGGAGTAAGATTTGGGTCACATAAATGCGCACCCGTATTTAGGAAAGTAAGTTTATTAGAGTCGTGCCTAAAGAGACTATCGTATTGTTAACTTTGGGAAAGACCGTGAAATTCACTAAACGGTCTTCCCGAGTCTAAGTTTTTATATATATACAATTAATTGAGGGCCCCGCAGTTGTATTTTTTGTGCGGCGAGGCTCATCTCACTTTTTATTAAAGGTCAATCCTAACATAACTATATTTCTACCCTAACTTAACATGTCCAGTTCTCACTTTAGGCGTGTATCACCTTTCGTATGTTACCATGTCCATAAACATTCCCCAAATCCCAAGATTCTTCTAATCAAATCACTACAAATCTTACAACAAGTTACAATACAATCTGTTTGTTAATGGCAATAGATGTATTTTCCAACTCCGGTATCGCCGATGATGATATACTTGAAGAGATAGGCGTAAGACATGTTTTAGAAGTAAATCCCTAAGAGAGAGTAATGGTTAAATGTCCCTCTGGCGTGGAGAAAACAATAATTCTGTTTGTGTATGTATATTATAGAAAAAATAATGTACAAATCCCTAATAATTGTAAACAAGAAGGAAGGTGGAGAGACGAAAGGTATTTAAAGACTCTCTTTTAAGAATTCAAATGACTTTTGTTGTATCCGTCTTCTGAGATGCGGAATGAGAAGAAATGTCAGAATTTACAGAGGCGCAAAGGTGTTCGAATATACGTAAATTATTGAAGTACTTCACAAACTTTGGCGTGGCGTAGGATTCCCCTGCTTAACAGTTCGAGTTATATCAAACAACATCTCAAACTTATCCAAATAACTATATCGAATACCAAATTCAGAACATATCCGCTACTTATCCCTCTAATTAACGTGTTCAAACTAAACAAATACAAACCATATCTGTTTAAATCACAACCGTCTATAACATAATCTAATTAGTTTTTATGCATAACAGGAGACTTGAGGAAACAGAAATGATAAGAAAAAAAAACTGCAATAGCCTAGCTTCGAAACAGCTTTTATTTCCATAAGCCGAAGATTTACAAGATGTGTACCTGAAAAGTTGAAATCCATTAGATCTAATTGACAATAGCAACAGCAGGATACAGGAGCAGCATTTCAAGCAGTAATTTTCACAGCAACAGCAGCTCAATGTTTCAACAGTGAATAGGACCCAAACAGCTAACCCAGGAAGCGATTTTCAGAAATTCAAGTTGATTCAAAACCAGATTTCACACTCAAAACATTGTAGTTACTGATTTGTGATGAATTTCACAATTTTTTTTTCGGCTTTTTGATATAATTTTGAAGGTAAAAATAAAAGGAAAGGAATCTGAAATATTAATTTCAGATTTGGAACAAGTATTTTTGGGATTTTCTAGGGTTCCTATGGCTAAGATTCTAAAAGAGACTCTAAAAATCAGATTCCACCCCCTTATTAATGCTGAAAAATGCCTATTTATAGGCCAAAATCAAGAAATCTGAATTTTATTAAAAACCAATCAATTCCTAGCTTGTTGCACAAGTTAGTACCATTATTTCATTGAATTCTACACTAAGACCCATTCTAGAATACTCTACCATGTTCTATTTCCCTTGCATTACCTATTGTGCCCTCATTTCCTTTTATTATCTACTAAAATACCTTTTGTCATGCCCAAATTACCCTAAAAGCTCTATATTTATAACAATTATGCCAATTCCTATCCCAATTGTATCCTTTCCTCTTTTAAACTTATTACCACTATACCAATTCTTATTCCCCATTTACCCCTACTTTTTAAGGCTAATTACTTTCCTAATTTCTGCCTTTTCTTCTTATTTAAACCCATTTTCATATTGGTATTTAGCAAATAGCCACAATTAAGTGACTATTGCTCAACTAGCCAATTGGCCCTATTAACTACTTTATATCCAACTTAATTCAATTAATTAAAATCACATTTCTCCTATAGCCAACCTTAAGCAATCTTACAAACATAGCCACTTTTGATCTATTACTCAATTAACAAGACTCGGGAAACAATTTGATAGATGGTGAGTCTTATTAATCGAATAACTAATCGCCTTTGAATCTATTAAGTAAAACACCTTAGGTTGCTAAGAATCATGCGATTTCAACTATTGCCCTAACTTGAATCTTAATTAGTCTAAGGGCGAATTCACTAATCGAGCTTAATCACTAACTAACAGCTATAACCAATCTTTCCTATGTATATCAATCAAAGTCAAAATTATTTTACAAAAATAGCCAATAATAAGTAGTTTTCCAGAACAAATCTAATTAGACTTAAGTGGTCAATTAATCGAGATTCCAAGGAACAAATTAAGGGGTAGAATTCAATCAACAGAAGACTTAGTTACTAATTCGATTTTAATCTAGTAAAACCCTAAGAATGACTATAAATCGAAAATACTCAATTTGACCAAGAGAAATTCAGACCATACCATTCCATAACTAATTAAACTGGAATTATAACTAACTAACTAAAAGTGATCCAAGCAGAAATACAAAATTAATCTAGCAATTTGACTTATCAATCTATAGAATCCGATTTGCAGAACATTAACTCGCAGAACATATGAAGGCTAATAAACCAATTTAATACTAATCAATGAAGCTAATTCTAACAACTATGCTATTAACTGTCTTCAGAATAATACTAAAATTATCAGAATGTATTCAACCCTAAAAACTAATTATGAATCTTTTTTAGTTATATAAAGAAAACAAAAAAAATAATAATAATGCAGGCAAACAAATTAAAGAATAATAGGGAAACAAAGAAAAAGAAATACTTAGCTTTACTGCCGTTTATTTTTCTGTTTTTCCTTTTTTTTTCTTTTTCTTCTGATTTTCTTCTTTTTCTTTATTTTCTTGAACCTTTTCTTGATTCTTTTCTTCAAACACCTTCGAATCTTGAAATTTCAACGACTGTTGAATTTGTTCTTGAAGCCCCGGCAGTTTTGACTCGGTTTTCTTTGTGTCACGGTATAAAGAATGGTGGGGGTGTTGATTTGGGGTGGTTTTGGGTGGTGAGGAGGCCGGCGGCACAGAGGGAAGGGGTGGCGGCGCCATTAGGGTTCGTGGTTTGGAGGGGTTATGGTGAGTTTTGAAGGAGATGGTTTAGAGAAATGGGATGAGGATGAGATGGGGGTTTGTTTGGTGTTGTTTTGGACAGAAAATATGGCCGGCCGCTGCCATGGGTGGCGGAACCCTAGCGGCGGCAATGGAGATGAAGGAGAAGAGGTGGCTGTCGGCTAGAGAGAGAGACAGAAGGGAGATGGGTTTGGGATTATTAAGGTATTTGGAGTTATGTTTTGTGTATTAAGGTTTTTTTTGTCTTTGTGTAATGAAAAGAATTAGGACCGTTGGATCTATCATGAACGGTTGAGATTAGATGGAAGGGGATCCGGGTATGGGTTTGGGCGCCTTGGACCGGCTGGGCTGGAGAAGCGTTTGGGCTAGGGGTTCCCTTTTGGGTTGTTGGCTTTTGGGGAGATTGGCCCATATTTCTATTCTCTCCTTTCCCTCATTATAAAATTTGTATTTTTGTATTTTATTCTCCTTGTATTTTTGGAATTTTGTTGTATTTCAATTTTTTTTTATTTTCTGTATTTTTCCTACTTTGTAATTATTTGAAGCTTATTAAAAATTAAACTAATTACCTCTTTTTGACAATTTTCAATTTAAAAGCTAACTAATTTTTTTTTGATTTTTTCTTTAATTTGTTAGAAAAAGAATAAATTTCCTAAAGATGCAAATTTTTGTATTTTCATTTATCACACGCAAATAACATGCAAAACAACTAAACAAAAAAAATTCACACAAAAGTTAGAAAATAAGGAAAAATAATTTATTTTGAATTTTATAGGAATAACTCATGTGTAGGGTAAAAATCACGTGCTCACAGCTGCCCCTCTTTGCTCGGGGACACGAAGAGTTTCCGTGCAAAGATAAGTGAGCAACTATGAACGATTTTTACCCGTTCGAGTATTCCATTGTGAAGCATTTTGAAAAGCTTTGACCGCGCCCTGCTTCAGAGGTTGCCTACATATCCTGGGCTAAACAGGAATCAGGTCAGTGTAGTTCGAGAAGGTCTGGTAGCTGGGACTACCATGAAGCTGCGATTTTACTGTTGTTGATGCTGTTACTTGCTTGCTGTCATTGCTGACTGACCCCTTATTACACCAGGGTAAAGATAAAAGAAGCTAGCCTAAGCTACATCCTATGAATTACAAAAATCCTATCTATGTCTTCCAACTTGTCTTTTTGTATTTTCTTGATCTTGTGTCTTGTATTCCTTGCAACAGCATTCTTGTTATTGCCTTCAACTTGTATCTTCGCTCCAATGGCATTTCTGTTATTGCCTTGAACTTGTTCAACTTTTTACCGGCATTCTTGTTATTGCCTTGACTTGTTCAACTTCTTCAATATTAAGCATTCGTCCATTCTCCAGGTGGATCTCTGCTTCTGACAAAATAAACAACCAAAGAAGGATTTTTCTGCCCCAGTATGGTGACTGGGCACATCATGTTATTGAATGTCAGAATTTCATCATCATTTCATTTTTCATTTTTTTTTTCATTTTTTTTTCTTCTTTTCATATTTTTTCTTTTTTTTTCTTTTTTTCTTTTTAAATGCAGATATGTATGAAATGCGATGCAGAAAAATATTCCCGTATTTGAAGGTGGGCACCTAACAGAAATTAAACGTGCAATGCAGAAATGTATTCCCGTATTAGAAGATGGGCGCCTAACAAAAATTAAACGTGCAATGCAGAAATGTATTCCCGTATTAGAAGGTGGGCACCTAACAGAAATTAAACATGCAAAATGCAGAAAAGTATTCCCGTATTAGAAGGTGGGCGCCTAACATAAATTAAACGTGCAATGCGATGCAAAAAATATTCCCGTATTTGAAGGTGGGCACCTAACAGAAATTGAAAATGCAATGCGATGCAAAAAATATTCCCGTATTTGAAGGTGGGCACCTAACAGAAATTAAACGTGCAATGCAGAAATGTATTCCCGTATTAGAAGGTGGGCGCCTAACAGAAATTAAACGTGCAATGCAGAAATGTATTCCCGTATTAGAAGGTGGGCACCTAACAGAAATTAAACGTGCAATGCAGAAATGTATTCCCGTATTAGAAGGTGGGCGCCTAACAGAAATTAAACGTGCAATGCGATGCAAAAAATATTCCCGTATTTGAAGGTGGGCACCTAACAGAAATTAAACGTGCAATGCAAAATGCAGAAATGTATTCCCGTATTAGAAGGTGGGCACCTAACAGAAATTAAACGTGCAATGTGATGCAGAAAATATTCCCGTATTAGCAGGTGGGCACCTAACAGAATTTAAACGTGCAATGCAGACATGTATTCCCGTATTAGAAGGTGGGCGCCTAACAGAAAATTAAATTGCCATTCCATTCTTCAGGCGGGCACCTGACTCCAACAACAAACTTCGAAAATAAATCGTCGTTCCATTCTCCAGGCGGGCACCCTGACTTCAACAAAAACTTTTAAAAAATAAATTGCCATACCATTCTTCGGGCGGGCACCCCGACTTCAACAACAATTTAAAACTTCAACTAAAACTCAAAGTAAAATGCCATTCCATTTTCCAGGCGGGCACCCTGACTTCAACAAAAAACTTAAAATAAATCGCCATACCATTCTTCGGGCGGGCACCCCGACTTCAACAACAATTTAAAACTTCAATTAAAAACTTAAAGTAAAATGCCATTCCATTCTCCAGGCGGGCGCCTGACTTCCACAAAAACTTAAAATAAATCGCCATACCATTCTTCGGGCGGGCACCCCGATTTCAACAATGATTTAAAACTTCCTCTTTTTTGGTATTTTCTTTTACCAATTGTCTCTCATCTGTGAATTTCTCCACTTATCGTCAAACTTTCCTCTTTTTTGGGTGTTTTCTATTTTTCCACATTGGTCATATTCGCTTTAAAGTGAATAATAACAATTTGTTCCTGCATGAAACAAAATTTATTAGATATAAACTGCTGGCAACTGGCATCTGCCGCCCCTGCCTCTTTTTGCTTTTTCTTGTGCTGTATAACTTTCAACCGCTTATCCCTTGGAGACTCTTTTTGTATTTTCTCACTTTTCTATTTTTGTTTTGTTTTCTTTTCCTTTGGCCATGTTTTGCCAAGCTTCCTTATTTCCTTCCCAATTCTTCCTTTCTGATCCAGTGTTGTTTCAACTTTCATTATCAGGAGCTGGTAGTTAGCTCTCAAGAGATAAACAATGAAATGCAGAAAAATGAAAGAAAGGTGAGGGTATTTTGGAGAAATGATAGAACTTATCTGGGTATTTGCTGGCTGATTCCGCTGACCATGCCATGTATTTAAACTCTGACTCAGTTCGTTCCAATCATTATCCTGTCTCCGAATTGTTTTCAACCCAAACCGATACTATTTTTTGTTTCTTTTCTCTTTTCTGGTAGTCCTCATGATCGCCCTACGGTGCCTCGAAAGGTTTTCACCAATAAGACTCTCTCATTTATTCTCTCAACCTCACAATCATCTCACGGTGCCGATTAAAGTTTTCACTGATGAGACTCTCTCATTTTATTTCTCTTAGACTCACAATCGCCTCACAGTGCCGGTTAAGGTTTTCACTGATGAGACTCTCTCATTTTTTTATTTTTTCCATTTTTCCTTTTTGTATTTTGTTTTCTGTACCACGGGTATTTTCCGATGCTTTGCTCCTTCTTCATTGTATTTGTTATCATTTCGGAATCGATCAGAAGGTCTTTCTTTGGACTGTAACGTGGCTTTTGGATGGGTTAAGAAAGAAAGGTATAAAGGCTCAAAATTTAATGAGGGTTCAAAAATATTTACAACTCTCGGAATTACTAAACATAACTTCTGCCCCAGTTTCAATATGTGGGGAATTTTTGGATTTTTTCTTTATTATGACTGAACCTCAGAGAGGCTGCCTACGTACCCTTTCGGGATCAAGTCAGACGTAGTTCATCCAACTTCATAAGTTAGATGGATTTCTTTTGACTTTTTCCCGAATTTCTTTGTCTTTTTCTCTTTTTCATTCATTCATTCATTTTTTTTTTCATTTTTCATTTTTTTTTTCATTTTTCATCATCATTTTTTCATATTGGTAATTTTGATCTTATTGCGCTAAAGCGATTCCGAGAGAGGGATATGAAAGAATTTATTCATTTAGGCTCAAAGGGGTTATCAATGGATAAAGTGTTTGGATATAGAATAAAACGCCTTCGTCATTTCAATTCCAAAATCACAACACAATACATAACACATAATTGAAAAAGAATCATACATAGTATCTTTTGACTGCATCTGAATTGATAGCAGTCTCTACGCACTTTCCTTCAACATCTGTTAAATACAATGCTCCATTGGACAACACCCGTGATACCACAAACGGTCCCTGCCAATTTGGCGCAAACTTGCCCTTTGCTTCGGCCCAATGCGGTAGGATAACCAATCGCAACAAAAAATGAGCTTATGCCCATTGGAAGCTGCTGGCTCTATCGGTCCAATAACATCTATGCCCCTGTTTCAAAGCAAAGAAAAATCTGTTAGTTTAAATGCGGTGGTTGGTTGTGGCCTTGAAATTTGATGGCGACTACTTTCCAACCGAGTGCCTTGCCTGTTCACCGACTATCCATTTTCACTTCTTCTTTGTTCAAAATCCCACTCTCTTTAGGTATGTATATTGTCCCTTTCTTGACGGATACCACAAACTTCGATCTCGATTCCTTTGATGACTCCACTTGACAACTTTTGGTGTTTCTTGACTGACTCTTTCTCTTGTTAGAAGATATACCCCCTCTCTGTTCGAACCCCGTACTTCCATTTGTTATATTTTCCTTGAGTTGGCACCTTGCCGACCCTTGTGTCTTGCATGATCCTCATTGCACATGTTGCTCTTGTGGGCTTAAATCATTGGCTTTGTCATTCCCTAACCTACGACAATTGTCGTGTTGGCTAAATCACATCTTGTGCAATTGGAGAGCTTGGTGGCAAATTTTGAAATCATTTCTATACTTGTTATGACCTGACCGACTCGATAAGAAGGAGGGTAAAACAAAGTGTGAAGAATAAAGAGAAAGGAAAATACAATTCCTAACAAGAAACCTACAGACGAATGACCTAACGGATTTTGAATACCGACTCTAGTGACCTTGACATGCACTTTTGGCCTTCTCCGTATAGCAAAGTTGATGTTCAACTCTTATTGAAAAGTTCTGCTGTGAAACCGGTCTTCAATACTTCATTTCTTTGATCTGATCCTTAGTCGACTTGCAGTGCCCGTAGGGTTTTCGCCAACAAGCCTCTCTCATTTGATCTTTCTTTCTTTCAACTCACCGTCGCCTTACGGTGCCCGTGCGGGTTTTCACCGATAAGGCTCTCTCATTTTGACTTCTCTCATCTTGGAGTCTCGTGGTGGTTTGAGTTCTTCACTCTTCTGGAGTGTTGCCCCTGATGTGATTGACCTTTGTTCGCTTGACTCGGCATTTCTTGAAGATTGATCGGAAGGTCTTCCTTTGGACCGTAATGCAGGCTTTTGGATGGGGTTTAGAAAAAAAGGATATAAAGGCTCAAAATTATTCCAATGTGGGTTAATGATTACAACTTTCGGAATCTTATAACTTCAACAAACATAAATTCTGCCCCCAGTTTCCTTCTCGGGGGATTTTTTAGATTTTCAGATTTTTCATTTATTGTGACTGAACCTCAGAGAGGCTGCCTACGTACCCTTTCGGGATCAAGTCAAACGTAGTTCGGACTACGTCCGTATTCATTGTTGCATCTTGACTTCTCCCGATTTTTTCTTTTTCTTTTTCTTTTCTTTTTTTTTTTCTTTTTCTTTTTTTTTCTTTTCTCTCTCCTTTTTTTTTCTTTTTCTTCTTTCTTTTTGTTTCTCCATTTGGATTTCTCCGCTCAATCCTCAATTTTTGTTGTTGATTCCGAAAGAGGGGTATGAAAGAAAATATGATAAGGCTCAAAGGGATATCAATGGATAAAGTGTTTGGATAGCCGAATAAAACGCCTTCGTCATTCCAATCTTCAAAACCTATCAAGTACAAACTACACAGTTAAACACCTTTGATTGATTCACATATTTGCCTTGATGACTCTCAGTGCCATTGGGCAACAATCCCGATACCACGAATGGTTCCTTTAACTTTGGGGTACTCTTGCCTTTGGCTTTAAACCGATGAAGCATGATGCATTTCCACGGCATTTCTTTATGTTACGCTTTCCCCAGTATTCACTTGATCCCGGCTTCACAGTATTCCAATATTTCTTCCGAGTATCATTACATCTTTAACATTGTTTCATCGCTGAATTGTCTTTTAAAATCAAGCCGAGAATTGTGTGCAAGTCATGTTGCCAAAATCAGTATGAGAAGAATTGTAAAGTGATTAGAAATAGAATGACTAGAAATGACGGGAAACAAAGAGTTGTATTAAACTGATGGGTTAAAACAACAAGACGAACAACAAAACGAACAGACTAGACAAAAATTACAAACCTAGACAGCACTAAACAAAGCAAAGTAGTAAGATAGAAGGGTTTTGACTTTAAAGACAACGTCCGGATTATAACCCTGAAATAACCCGGGTAACAGAAATGACAACAAAATAAGCCACCAAAAATTCTGCTTTGGATAAACCCCAAATGAAGCATATTTCCAATTACCAAGCACAATATCTTTAGCCACTGCCTTCTGCATCAACCATGCGGGTGTCGACTATATCCGGATTTTGTACGGTAATGTAGCCTGCATTGATAAGCTCCTGAATTGCCTTTTTTAGCTTCCAACATTTTTCTGTGTCATGCCCCGGGGCGCCTGAGCAATATGCGCACATTTGAGAAAAATCACACCTCTTTGACCGATGATTTGGCATTTTTATCTGAATTGGTTTCAACATGCCCAATTGCTTCAACTTGTGGAACAAACTGGCATACGATTCTCCCAAAGGGGTAAGAGACTTTTCTCGTTTTAGTAGCCTCTCATTTCTAAAGGCCTGATTTGGCCTAAAACCTGACCCGTGGGGTTTCTGGTATGCTCGTGGGGAGAAGTAAGGGCCGGGAGAATTACAAGGATATCCATGGGTTCGATATAGAGGGCTTTTAGCAAAGACGACCACTGGACCTTGTCGTTGGGGAGGTTCAACCTGCGGGCTCTGTTTGGGGTCCTGATGAGCAACCTCGGAGGGGGAATGTTGGGCAGCATGAGCTTCAGGTGGGTGTTTATCGTCGAGAACAGCGGATGTGATCGGAGCGCATTCCTGGGGGAAAATAGATGGATACCGAGTGATGGAGCTATTGGGGTGGCTGGAAAGGCTGCGATAGGCAGGTATATTTTGCATCGGGTTCAGACTGTAAAGACAGGGTCCATGAAACTAGGTGGTGGCGGAGGTAGTGCTTTTCCATCCATCCACGCCCGATACATTTCAGCCACGTGTTGTCTCAATATTTTGACTTCTTCAACTAACATGTGGTTCCGTTCAACCAGCTGTTGTCGGGTGTCGGTACCCACCCACTCGGCCTTGAGATTCTCTGCCATTGTCCTCCTGACTTTGTGTTATAGGGAAGAGTTATTTTAGAACCACAATCAACCACCTTCCTGGAAACGGACACAACAAAACAAAGCCACCATGTCAGCATTAAGGTATTGCGCTTATTGATTATTCTCTCTTTTTTTCTTTTTGTAGTTTTTTCATTTTTTTTTTTTTGGTTATGGAAATGGTCGAATCCTATGTGGATTGCCTACGTATCACGACCCCGCGTGAATCGGACCGAGCGTAGTTCTTGCAAATTAATGCAAGAAATAAAGAGATGTTTATTTGATTTTTTTTTTTTTTTGAAGAAAAATTATAAAAGGCGACTCCAACTACAAACTTGAAAAACTTTCACATTTTGTACCGGAGACTTCTACAAGAATAAGAATATTTTGGGTGTCAATTATGACTATTTCTACAAAATTGGCCACATAATGGCTTATTTGACAAAATGACTATTTTTGCAAAATTTATTTAAGAAAGATAAACTTGAAAAAAAAAAATTTTATCCTGTGGCTCATGGGGCATCGTTCGGCATCACCATAAACCAACACAAGACTATTTTTCATAAACTGGCCATGTAATGGCTTATTTAGACAAAGTGGCTCTTTTTGCAAAATTTATTTAAGAAAGATAAACTTGAAATTTTTTTATATCGTGTGGCTCATGGGGCATCGTTCGGCATCACCATAAACCAACACAAGACTATTTTTCATAAATTGGCCATGTAATGGCTTGTTTAGGCAAAGTGGCTCTTTTTGCAAAATTTTATTTAAGAAGATGCAAATTCAAAATTTTTTATCATGGGGCCTATGGGGCATCGTTCAGCACCGACACAGGCCAACACAAGACTAAGGAAGTTAAAAATGCAAAAATGTGGCTATTTCAGCAAAAACCCGGCCATGTAATGGCTTATTTGATAAAGTGGTTATTTTATAAAGTTGAGTAATGACTCAAACTTGATTTTTGCGGATACAGCCTTTCGACATTTCCGCGAGGGAATATTTCAAGGTTGTGTCCAAAATTATTTAAAAACGACTCAAAGTGGCTATTCTTGCAAAAACAGCCTTCCGACGTCCTTTTGAGGGACATTCGGCTTATTTTAAGCAAGAATAGCATCACCCGACTTATTTATAACAAAATCAAAAATTTGACATTTTTTGGTTATTTTTGCAAACGGGGTGTGAACCCGAACTTGATTTTTGCGGCTATGGCCTTGCAACATTTCCACAAGGAATATTTCAAGGTTGTGTTCGCAAATTATTAAAAATGATTCAAAGTGGCTATTTTTGCAAAAAACAGCCTCCCGGCGTCCTTTCGGAACATTCGGCTATTTACAAAAACGACATCACTTTGATTTTATTGACAAAAACACACACACATTTTTTTTGATTTTTTTAAAAGGGGTGGTTGGACCCGATGAGGGTTGCCTACGTATCCCACCGAATGGCGAGAATCAAACCTGCGTAGTTCGGTCAGATTATTTGACCAATTATTTCAACAAAAATTGTTCCACCTTTTTTTTTTCAGATTTTCAAATTTTCGGATACCTATTTCCTATAAATCTTATTTTCCTCTCTTTTTTTTTTTTTCTTTTTCAACAATTTTTCTATCCTCGGGATTTCCGTCGGTCCGCATAACGATCAAGGACAATGAAAATGCAACACATAACATGCTCGGTCTTTTCCAATACCGGGTCACCTGTCCTAGACGGACCCAACCCCTGTGTTGAGTCCTCTAAGTCAAATATGATGCAAATAATCGTCCTAGACCTATGTTCAAAAATCTTACGGTTTCATAGAGTGCTAGACCGTGTACCCGAGCGGACAACTCGAATCGAGGAGGGGGCTACGTACCGGTGACCCGCGGAGTCAATCGGCTTTGTAACTTATCCGGCCTCTGTTTTCTTAATTTAAGGTGACTTTAACAAAAAGGGGAGTCTCAACCAGTAAGCACATCCCCGGGGTAAGAAGAGAAGGGTTTTCGGCACAGTTTTATATATACAGTTCACGCAATATCAAAGCGGTAAACATGTAGCACATTAATCAAAATATATAATGAAATCAGATATAAGCAAAAAAAACAGCAATTTAATTGAGCTCGAATTCTTAAACCCTGAACTGAAGTTCTGGGTTACTTGTCCCCAGCAGAGTCGCCAGAGCTGTCACACCTCCTTTTTACACCGCACATACGTAAAAACGTAATGGTGCCACTGTTTAATACAACATCCCGAGAAGGGATATAATAATAATCAGTGAAGGAGTTTTTCCACTTAAAGGACAGTCGGAACGGGATCAATTTATTTAATTATTCAGAGTCGCCACTTGGGAAAATAATGGTGTCCCAAGTCACCGGTTTAATCCCGAACCGAGGAAATTTACGACTCTGTAATACAGTCTGCAGAACTAGAAACCTGGATAAGGAATTATGTTAACCCGGAGAAGGTGTTAGGCACTCCCGGATTCCGTGGTTTTAGCACGGTCGCTCAACTGCAATTTTTTCTGCTTTTATCTGATTTCTTTATATATTTTAACTAGGTGCTTTTAATGTTCCGCTTTTAATTTTAGAAGAATTGCGACGGCACGAAAACACATTTCGAGTCACACCGCAACCAGTACGCCTGTGACTTTAATGCATTTCGGTTTCGCCGGGAGTAAGATTTGGGTCACATAAATGCGCACCCGTATTTAGGAAAGTAAGTTTATTAGAGTCGTGCCTAAAGAGTCTATCGTATTGTTAACTTTGGGAAAGACCGTGAAATTCACTAAACGGTCTTCCCGAGTCTAAGTTTTTATATATATACAATTAATTGAGGGCCCCACAGTTGTATTTTTTGTGCGGTGAGGCTCATCTCACTTTTTATTAAAGGTCAATCCTAACATAACTATATTTCTACCCTAACTTAACATGTCCAGTTCTCACTTTAGGCGTGTATCACCTTTCGTATGTTACCATGTCCATAAACATTCCCCAAATCCCAAGATTCTTCTAATCAAATCACTACAAATCTTACAACAAGTTACAATACAATCTGTTTGTTAATGGCAATAGATGTATTTTCCAACTCCGGTATCGCCGATGATGATATACTTGAAGAGATAGGCGTAAGACATGTTTTAGAAGTAAATCCCTAAGAGAGAGTAATGGTTAAATGTCCCTCTGGCCTGGAGAAAACAATAATTCTGTTTGTGTATGTATATTACAGAAAAAATAATGTACAAATCCCTAATAATTGTAAACAAGAAGGAAGGTGGAGAGACGAAAGGTATTTAAAGGCTCTCTTTTAAGAATTCAAATGACTTTTGTTGTATCCGTCTTCTGAGATGCGGAATGAGAAGAAATGTCAGAATTTACAGAGGCGCAAAGGTGTTCGAATATACGTAAATTATTGAAGTACTTCACAAACTTTGGCGTGGCGTAGGATTCCCCTGCTTAACAGTTCGAGTTATATCAAACAACATCTCAAACTTATCCAAATAACTATATCGAATACCAAATTCAGAACATATCCGCTACTTATCCCTCTAATTAACGTGTTCAAACTAAACAAATACAAACCATATCTGTTTAAATCACAACCGTCTATAACATAATCTAATTAGTTTTTATGCATAACAGGAGACTTGAGGAAACAGAAATGATAAGAAAAAAAAACTGCAATAGCCTAGCTTCGAAACAGCTTTTATTTCCATAAGCCGAAGATTTACAAGATGTGTACCTGAAAAGTTGAAATCCATTAGATCTAATTGACAATAGCAACAGCAGGATACAGGAGCAGCATTTCAAGCAGTAATTTTCACAGCAACAGCAGCTCAATGTTTCAACAGTGAATAGGACCCAAACAGCTAACCCAGGAAGCGATTTTCAGAAATTCAAGTTGATTCAAAACCAGATTTCACACTCAAAATACTGTAGTTACTGATTTGTGATGAATTTCACAATTTTTTTTTTGGCTTTTTGATATAATTTTGAAGGTAAAAATAAAAGGAAAGGAATCTGAAATATTAATTTCAGATTTGGAACAAGTATTTTTGGGATTTTCTAGGGTTCCTATGGCTAAGATTCTAAAAGAGACTCTAAAAATCAGATTCCACCCCCTTATTAATGCTGAAAAATGCCTATTTATAAGCCAAAATCAAGAAATCTGAATTTTATTAAAAACCCATCAATTCCTAGCTTGTTGCACAAGTTAGTACCATTATTTCATTGAATTCTACACTAAGACCCATTCTAGAATACTCTACCATGTTCTATTTCCCTTGCATTACCTATTGTGCCCTCATTTCCTTTTATTATCTACTAAAATACCTTTTGTCATGCCCAAATTACCCTAAAAGCTCTATATTTATAACAATTATGCCAATTCCTATCCCAATTGTATCCTTTCCTCTTTTAAACTTATTACCACTATACCAATTCTTATTCCCCATTTACCCCTACTTTTTAAGGCTAATTACTTTCCTCATTTCTGCCTTTTCTTCTTATTTAAACCCATTTTCAGATTGGTATTTAGCAAATAGCCACAATTAAGTGACTATTCCTCAACTAGCCAATTGGCCCTATTAACTACTTTAAATCCAACTTAATTCAATTAATTAAAATCACATTTCTCCTATAGCCAACCTTAAGCAATCTTACAAACATAGCCACTTTTGATCTATTACTCAATTAACAAGACTGGGGAAACAATTTGATAGATGGTGAGTCTTATTAATCGAATAACTAATCGCCTTTGAATCTATTAAGTAAAACACCTTAGGTTGCTAAGAATCATGCGATTTCAACTATTGCCCTAACTTGAATCTTAATTAGTCTAAGGGCGAATTCACTAATCGAGCTTAATCACTAACTAACAGCTATAACCAATCTTTCCTATGTATATCAATCAAAGTCAAAATTATTTTACAAAAATAGCCAATAATAAGTAGTTTTCCAGAACAAATCTAATTAGACTTAAGTGGTCAATTAATCGAGATTCCAAGGAACAAATTAAGGGGTAGAATTCAATCAACAGAAGACTTAGTTACTAATTCAATTTTAATCTAGTAAAACCCTAAGAATGACTATAAATCGAAAATACTCAATTTAACCAAGAGAAATTCAGACCATACCGTTCCATAACTAATTAAACTGGAATTATAACTAACTAACTAAAAGTGATCCAAGCAGAAATACAAAATTAATCTAGCAATTTGACTTATCAATCTATAGAATCCGATTTGCAGAACATTAACTCGCAGAACATATGAAGGCTAATAAACCAATTTAATACCAATCAATGAAGCTAATTCTAACAACTATGCTATTAACTGTCTTCAGAATAATACTAAAATTATCAGAATGTATTCAACCCTAAAAACTAATTATGAATCTTTTTTAGTTATATAAAGAAAACAAAAAAAAAAAATAATGCAGGCAAACAAATTAAAGAATAATAGGGAAACAAAGAAAAAGAAATACTTAGCTTTACTGCCGTTTATTTTTCTGTTTTTCCTTTTTTTCTTTTTCTTCTGATTTTCTTCTTTTTCTTTATTTTCTTGAACCTTTTCTTGATTCTTTTCTTCAAACACCTTCGAATCTTGAAATTTCAACGACTGTTGAATTTGTTCTTGAAGCCCCGGCAGTTTTGACTCGGTTTTCTTTGTGTCACGGTATAAAGAATGGTGGGGGTGTTTATTTGGGGTGGTTTTGGGTGGTGAGGAGGCCGGCGGCGCAGAGGGAAGGGGTGGCGGCGCCATTAGGGTTCGTGGTTTGGAGGGGTTATGGTGAGTTTTGAAGGAGATGGTTTAGAGAAATGGGATGAGGATGAGATGGGGGTTCGTTTGGTGTTGTTTTGGACAGAAAATATGGCCGGCCGCCGCCATGGGTGGCGGAACCCTAGCGGCGGCAATGGAGATGAAGGAGAAGAGGTGGCTGTCGGCTAGAGAGAGAGACAGAAGGGAGATGGGTTTGGGATTATTAAGGTATTTGGAGTTATGTTTTGTGTATTAAGGTTTTTTTTTTTGTCTTTGTGTAATGAAAAGAATTAGGACCGTTGGATTTATCATGAACGGTTGAGATTAGATGGAAGGGGATCCGGGTATGGGTTTGGGCGCCTTGGACCGGCTGGGCTGGAGAAGCGTTTGGGCTAGGGGTTCCCTTTTGGGTTGTTGGCTTTTGGGGAGATTGGCCCATATTTCTATTCTCTCCTTTCCCTCATTATAAAATTTGTATTTTTGTATTTTATTCTCCTTGTATTTTTGGAATTTTGTGCTATTTCAATTTTTTTTTTATTTTCTGTATTTTTCCTACTTTGTAATTATTTGAAGCTTATTAAAAATTAAACTAATTACCTCTTTTTGACAATTTTCAATTTAAAAGCTAACTAATTTTTTTTTTTGATTTTTTCTTTAATTTGTTAGAAAAAGAATAAATTTCCTAAAGATGCAAATTTTTGTATTTTCATTTATCACACGCAAATAACATGCAAAACAACTAAACAAAAAAAAATTCACACAAAATTTAGAAAATAAGGAAAAATAATTTATTTTGAATTTTATAGGAATAACTCATGTGTAGGGTAAAAATCACGTGCTCACAATGTGAATTGTGAAAACCATGACATGATGATTCCCCATAATAATCTGGACATGCTGGCTAAGCGGGCCCAAATGGACGGCCTTTTCCTTGGTAAAGCTTACGCCTCAAAAGAGCACAATTGTAACTACCAGGTCTTTGAGTCTCATCTCACTCCTAGCGATAAACAGACTCAATCTCTCAGGAAATATCCACAACCTCCTCAAATGTAGTACCAGTAACCCTCTCCCAGGTTATAAGAATCTGAAGCTAATAAATAGTAAGACCATCAATAATACTCCTAATCCTCTCTCTATCTATCGGGACCAACGAGATGGCATGAAAAGCCAACTAGGAGAATCTCAACTCATACTGCGACACAGTCATCTCCCCCTAACACAACTACTCAAACTGCTTACACGGCTTCTATTTGCAAGACTACAGCACATACTTCTCCAGAAAGAGAACATAGAACTACTGTCAGTTAATGGGTGATGCACCAACAAACCCGCACCTCTCAAAATCCTCCCACCAAGTGAAAGCATCCTCTGACACTTGTCAAAAAAGCCCTGGGCATCCTCGCCCTCTACACCACCGAAGGTCGGAGGCTAAAGCTTACCAAATCTTTCCAATCTATGATGCTCGTCTTCTAGAATAGCAGGAACTACATAATCCTAAGCAGCTGCACTGGATGGGTAGGGTGTGCCCCGGTGTCTGAAATGCCTATATGACCTACTCAAGTGTGCGACCGGCGAGAGTCTTACTACCTCCCCCATCCGGAGAAGTAGTTGCAGATGTAGTGACTGAAACTGCCTGAGCTAGGCCAGTGCAAACTGAAAGATTTGAGCCAAGGCCTCCTGAAGACCTGAAATCATAATGGCACAACTGGTGCTGCTGGAGCGTCCATAGCTGGGACATGGTCCTAAACTAGGGTACCTTGTGGATCTACAGGTGATGCCCTTGCTGCTCTACCTCTACTACAACCACGGCCGTGTCCTCGGCCTCTGGTGGCCCCAGTTGATAGCACTAGTAGTCGTCCCCCCAATCCGGTAGTGCGTGTCTTCACCATCTGTAAGTGAATAGAATAACAAAAGTGTAGTATTCGAATCAACAAGTTCGCACGACAAGAATTTCAGAAATATGAAGTTTTTCCTAAAGTTTCTACAATCTCTCGAGGATAAATACAGATGTCTCCATACTGATCTGTGAGACTACTAAACCTGTTCATGACTCGTGAGACCTATATAATCTAGGCTCTATTGCCAACTTGTCATCTAAACCCGAAACTGGTTGTGATAACCTGATATTTTGCACACGCATCCCAAATGACATAATGAAGGTACTACAACTCATGGATTTCCATTCTAACCCCTAGGTCAAAATATCACCTCACCAAAATATCAATATTTCCACTTTAAGCCTAAAACTACTCCAAACCTCCAAAACTCATTCATATTACACTATTAAGTCGCAAATCACCTCTCGAAGCTAAACAAACCATCATAATTCATATCTGAGCCCTCTAACACATAAGTTAACATTTGGTTGACTTTTTCAACTTAAGCCTTCTTAAAGAAGATGAAGTGTCTCAAACTTTACCAAAATTATTCCGAAAATGAAGTGGTAACTCATGATACGATTGGTCCGGTCTTCAAATCGTGGAAGCGGTGTATGACTTGAAAGGAGGTTCAGTGCATGATTCTGAGATTAGATATTTCATTTTTTGGTGGAGAAAATCAATTAGCCTATGAATATCCAGATTTGGACCGATGGAGTAATGAGATTTGCTATTTTCATGTGTGGTGGAATTTTCATCTACGCCATGATATTGTCGTCCTCGATGGATTGCAGTTGTTATAGTAAACTTCAAATCGCTTTTGGGCGGGATATTATCAGATTGTATTGAATAAGTGGCAGTCAAAGATTATGGAGTGCAGTAGTTCAAGATTGAATCAATGCTCTAACGTCAACGGTTCGAGAAAGGATGATCTTAAAAAAGTTTAAAGGTAGTAGCGGTTTATTAGTTCAAAGCACTACCGAGATAGATTTTGATCTAGGGTATCAATTAAGCAGCAAAGGATAAGAAAGGACGTGTGGGAAGTGTCATGGAGTGGTTAAACTCCTAGAAGTCCAGGTGTAAGAAGTGAAAATTGAATAGTTGCTTAAAGAAGAGGGTTTGGCCTACGTAGGTGAGTGATAGAGCAGCACATGACTCAAGATAACTACACCCTTGAGAAAAGTATGGAGTGATTTGGGAATTCAAGTGGATAGTGATTAGGTCTATGAGCTTAATTTGAAATATTGGCAAGGATAACGGCAGGAGATTTGATATGACGAAAGGTAGCTACTTAATGTGAATAAGGATACAACATAACTTTGAATTGGAAGATATTATTGCATATTTAATTAATGTCCATGAGGAGTCAATGAACATGTGCAGCTGGTAGATGAGTACGAGCTCGGGCTGAGTTATTAATGTTGTAGGGATTGTACCCCGTGAAACGACATTGGAAGATGTCAGCATGAAGTCTCCACAGTTAGATTATCTCCTATGAGCAGACCAACGACACGTGGTTGATGAAGCTTCTACGAAGAATCTTACTGGCTATCTGGTAAGAAAGTCAGGCGTGTGAATGTGGTTAATGATTTAGGGTATTCATAAATGGTTTAAAAAATATTTCAAGGAGCTTGGCGGGTTGGTTGTGCTATATCATGCCAACAATGAAGAAAGAATCTTGTTGGATTTTAGAGTTCCGTAATGGTGGCTGCAAGCTAAGTGGGAGAGTCCCACCACCTACAATTGGGTTGAATGATTATCTTAGTGTGAGATTTTGGGTTATTGGCATATTGGTAAGTTGTTTTGGCTAAGGAAAAAGGACATCAGTAGAAATTTGAGCAAATGAATTGAAGAATGTGTTCTATAATTGGCATCAGCGATTCATGTTCGAGCTTAAGGAAGACTCAAGAATTATGCTTCGCATAGGAGTAAGTTGCAAGGAAGGTGTTTTGGCTGGTTGCTTCTTTCAGAGTGTGGTTATGGGTTAGAGAAGCCTTGCAGTTGATTATATTCGGGGCCAAGTCAGAGTGGGTGACTCTCAATAACGGTCATAGTAAATTTAAAGGTTAAAAAAATGTGATGCCTAAGGATTCAAGCCCGCAATATATTTAAGAATCAGGCTTGTGAATCGACTTATGATAAGAGGCTCAGAATTTTCTATGAAGTTTAGACTTGCAATGTAGCATTGGGAGGAAAAGGAGAAAAAGACTTTGGATTCATAGAGGAATTACCGGAATGGATGTACTAGTCGAGATACATATATGTTCATACTGAAGGTATAAGATGGTTCGTGGTATTTTAGATAGCATGGTCTAATGTTACAAGGTCACTCAAGTAGAGTTCATTATGTGTTAAATGAAATTATTATTATTCTGAGTCAATTAAGGATAAATTGGAAGAGGCTGGATTGTTTAGCCATGGTTGAGTTGGCATACTAGTGGAAGTGATTGGTTCCTTCAGCGTGATTAAGTTATTCAAGTGATTTGGGATGGTACTGGATTTTCAGCCGTCGTAATTGTATTTATTTGGAAGTATTCTAGTATTATGGCCTGTTATGTGTAGGCGGATCCCAGAAAAGGCTATGGTAGTTTAGGCCACTACTTGAAGAAATGCATCTTTTACGGTTGTGAGGATTCACTCGTGTGTTGCTGTGGTTCTCTTGGAATGAGTTAAGTAAAAAGATTCTATGTGAGAAAGTGTTTACCATATTAGTAGTTCAGCACTTGTAATGAAATTCTTGTGCTATTGTATGCTGGTTTGTTAGGTATAGTGAGCAGTATGAAGTTTGAAGGTAAGGATGAAGGTCACAATTTGGTGTTGACAAGGATGTCCCGAGGTCAGATAAACATGAAAGGGGGTTTGAATGATTAGAGTAATCTGGCATTGTCCTCAACGTCACCTAGGATCAGTGTTTTATGAAAGAGGCTTTACATCGTGGATATAAATTCTTGGTCGATTTTCAGCATTATTATGGCCGATAATATGAGTGTGCGGACTTGTTATCTGTTATAGAAGATCGTGGAAGTGTGTTCAATGGGAAAGTCGTATAACTATGGCATGTAGTAACTTGATTGATTGGAGAATGAAACCAAGTATGAAGATTATGGTGATCTAGTTAATTTGAAAAAATTATGCCTGGAGGGCACTCGGTTTATTGGGTTGTGGAACGTGGAGAATTATTTCGGTTATAATGGTAGTTCTTATGTGTTATGGGCAAAAAGGGATATTGTGGACTCAGAAAAGATTATTGGCCTAGTCCGGTAAGATCAGAATCGTCTTGAGGTCTTTGGATGGATTTAATATGAATATGGGCTCTATATCAAGCCAAATATGTTCATTTCAACATTCTATTTTTATGGAGGAGTATTTGGATGTTGGATTCTAATTCATCGTCGTCTATTTCATGCAGTTCCATATTGTGCCATGTGAGTTGCAAAATGGCTTCGTAAATTTCTTATGTGTTGAGGTTCCACATAACGATGGTATTATGCGCGCAGGATGGCCTTTAGTTTTAGAACATATATCACACCCCAATTGTGCTTGAGTTTGTTAGCATATGGAGCTATATGTCCCCTTAAGGATGGTGTTATTCACTTAGCGTGCTTGTGACTAATATTTGGTATTTTGTTGTAATGAGCAATTTAGCTCATTGTGTATCTCCTCATGTGAATTTTATGTGTGGATTTGGTGGTACACCGCATCGATATGTTGTTTGAATCAGGTTGCACACCGCAATAGAATAGTCCTTTATATTCTATTCTATGTGTTTTGTTTTCCATTTTCCGAGGAGCGTTCATATTTAGCTGCGTGAGTGGAATAGTCCCTTATAGACCTCGTCTTTATTATGTATCATGTTCGAGTTGGTATCCTATTTTCACATTGTGGCATCATATGAGACTTTTGGTCATGTCTGGAGTGGCTTGTTACCTGAGCAGTTCGTACAGGGTGATACAAGGTTATTGGACCTGTGATCAGTGCAATCAGATTGCACAACAGTATATTAAAGAGAAAATATCATTATTTGGTTCAAAAGGAGGTAATGTTCTTGTCAAGAGAGTAGACTCAATGATATGTTGACTCGGCAGTTTGTTATGAATCGGTACACATCTCTTCCGTTGTGGCAGTATTACGGGCGTTGGAATAAGACTTATATATACCATGAGGTGCACTTCTACAAAAAGGACCTTTGGCGGCAATACAAAATATCATTAGCGGCAATAACAATAGCCGTTGTATTATTTACTGGCAATTGATCTTTAGCCGGTGATGCCGGGTTGGTAAAGCCTTTAGCGGAATTTATGCCAAAAGCTGGTAAAAGGTACTCCCTCCGTTTCAATTTATGTGAACCTATTTCCTTTTTAGTCCGTGCCAAAAAGAATGACCTCTTTCCTTATTTGGAAACAATTTATCTTTATGCAATAATTTATAGCCACACAAAATAAAGATGCCTCATTTTACACCACAAGATTAAAAGTCTTCTGTCTTTTCTTAAACTCCGTGCCCAGTCAAATGGGTTCACATAAATTGAAACGGAGGAAGTATAATTTATTGCCTCTAAAACTCATTTGCTTTAACGACAATTGTTTGCGGCAATTATTATGGCGGCTAAACCTATTCTAAAAACAACTAATAATGCTCATTTAACATCCATTTTTATAGCCGCTAAATTTAAAATATTTGTCGCTAAAAGTCCATACTTTTAGTGGTAATTGTTTTTGTGGCAATTAAATTGGAAACAATATCTCTTCTAAAAACGTATTAGTATGCCCCTTTAGCGTCCATTTTAATGAATAGCAAAGTCAATTAATTTACTGCTAAAAATCATCTTTAATAGCAATATAATTGTTACAATATCCCTGTATAATTGACTTAATCCTGTTAAATTGGCACTAAAATTCACAAGTTATAACGATAAGTTTAACCACCATTAATAATAGCTACTACATTCGACCAAAATATAATGCATATAACAAAACATATTGATAATAATTCATAAAACTATAGTACATCTCGTTAAATCTTAACGACAAAAGAAAGTACTAATCCAAAATATTAATATCACAAAACCTTAAGAAATAACTATAACTATAGAGGCATCAAATTACTAAGCCACAATATGAAAGTATGGGAGCGGGTGGTTGAGGCGAGGGTGAGGGCGATGACGTCTATCTCGGTGAACCAGTTTGGTTTCATGCTAGGCCGCTCCACCACAGAAGCTATCCACCTTGTCAGGAGATTGGTGGAAAAGTTTAGGGACAAGAAGAAGGACTTGCACATGGTGTTTATCGACTTGGAGAAGGCGTACGACAAGGTTCCAAGAGAGGTGTTATGGAGGTGCCCGGAGGCGAAGAGCATGCCGGAGGCCTACATTATGATGATCAAAGATATGTACGTTAGCGCTAAGACGAGGGTCAGGACGGTGGGTGGCGACACAGACCACTTCCCGGTGGAAATGGGGCTTCACCAAGGATCGGCGCTCAGCCCCCTCCTATTTGCTTTGGTGATGGATGCTCTAACTCGGCATATCCAAGGAGACGTGCCATGGTGTATGCTATTCGCCGACGATATTGTCTTAATAGACGAGTCGAGGGTCGGTGCTAACGAGAGGTTGGATGTTTGGAGACAGACCCTGGAGTCAAAGGGTTTCAGACTAAGCAGGTCTAAGACTGAATACTTGGAGTGCAAGTTTAGCTCCGAGTCGAGCTAAGAAAGGAGCTGGTAGGGACGTGAAGCTTGGTTCTCAAGTCATCGCTAAGAAGGACAGTTTCAGATATCTTGGGTCGGTGATCCAGGGTGACAGAGAGATCGACGGGGATGTCACTCACTGAATAGGTGCTGGGTGGTCGAAATGGAGGCTTGCGTCGGGAGTCTTGTGTGACAAGAAAGTGCCCCAGTATCTCAAGTGGAAATTTTATAGAGCTGTGGTTAGACCAGCAATGTTGTACGGGGCGGAGTGCTGGCCAGTGAAGAACTCCCATATCCAGAGAATGAAGGTAGCGGAAATGAGGATGCTCAGGTGGATGTGTGGGCACACCAGGTTGGATAGGGTCAGGAATGAAGTTATTCGGAAAATGGTAGGGATACCCCAATGGATGAGAAGCTGCAAGAAACGACTCAGGTGGTTCGGGCATGTGCGGAGAAGAAGCCCCGATGCACCGGTGAGGAGTTGTGAGCGGATGTCGATAGTTGGCACGAGTCGTGGCAGAGGGAGGCCCAAGAGGTATTGGGAAGAGGTCATTAGGTGGGACATGACTATATGCGGATTTCCGAGGACATGGCTCTTGATAGGAAAGTCTGGAGGTCTAGTATTGTAAGGCACCATAAAATATTTGTGCATAAAACCTAGTAGCTATGGTGTCATGGTCCGAATAAATGTGTTAGGAATGCGTAGAATTCTTCGCGGCGAGCTTGCGAGCCGCGGTTCGAACCCTTGGTAGTGATTTAAGTTTCAAAAATGTAGAGAATTAATTTTTCCGAAAAATGTCAAATATGCGGTCAAGAATGCGACCGCAAACCTGACATGCGGACCGCATTCTTGCCGCAAAACGTTCCAGAGAGTTTCCCAAAAATCGTGTCAAAAGTGCGGTCGATATGCGATCGCATGTCAAATCTGCGGTGCACTTTGCGACCGCAGATCAAGCATGCGGACCGCATTCTGGCCGCATTCCTTAACAGAACCTGTGTAAAATTTGGGGCAATTATGCGGTCACTATGCGGACCGCATGTTGATTCTGCGGTCGCATAGTGCACCGCATAATAATCCCCGGCCCAGATTTTTGTAACATTTTGACCCGATCTCTTCTTTAATATAATACATTTCTTCTTCATTTTATCATATCATCTTACCAAAATTAGAGAGAGAAGAGAGGGTTTTTAGAGAGAGAAGTTCGTCATCTTCAAAGATTGTTCCAACTATCTTAATTCCAAGGGATCCTAGGGCAAGGATTCAACTTCCCCAATCTTTTCAAGGTAAAAACCCTAACTATTTTCTTTGACTTTCAGTTTTAATTGGGTAAAGATAGGTTTGCATATAATAGCTTTTGAAAATAGAATTTTTACACTCATGCATGATTATTGAACTTGATTTTTAGTAAAAAGAAGTGAGTAGAAGTAAGAGTCTTCAAGAACAAGGTTGGCAAGAGTAAGATAGCTTGGGTAAGCATAAAGTAGGAAGTTAACGGAAGAAAACTCACCACCAGGTATGTATGGCTAATTTTGATTCTTGTAAAATCGCCCAAATGTGTGCGAATTGTTTTGGCATGTGTCAAATTGAGAAATTTTACGTAATTCTTTGATTTCCTTGTTGAGCATTTGATTGATGTTGAACTACGTGTGGTGTGGTATGAAATATGAATTGAAAGATAAAAAGGTAATCGAGATCGGTAAAGAATTGGGAACAACCATTGTGATGGCATATTTGGCTTATTGTGGAAGGAATTTGAAACACCTTAATTGTGGTAAATTGTTGAACATAATTATGTGGGCATTTTCGATTTTGGAATACTTGTAACTTGGTTTTGATATTGGCTTGAGAAGAAATTGAGAACATGAACCAATGTGTAAGTTGCTTATTTGAACTTGTTGAAATTGTGTGTAGTACCTTATCTGTTGTTTGAAATTGTTGTGTTTTCAACTGTAAGGCGGGGTCGTGTTGCGCGCCGCAACGTGGGGAAATAAGGTGTGGGTTGGGGTGATAAGGGTGGCCGAGGTAATAAGGGTGGTCGGGGGCAATAAGGATGGAAAGCGATCGAAATCGCTATTGAAAATTGATACAAAAATCAATGATGTGAAATTGTGAAAGGAGACAGCAGGAGAGTTTGCAACCTGGGGGGCACTGATTGCCCCTATGTTTGACTACTTTCAATTTATGTTGTTGATTGGTTGTTGTTCTATTTGTTGAGGCTTATATGAAATGAGTAAAAGGTGGAAAAATATGGTTGGTTGGCTTGTTTAGTTTTGGTGTAATTTAATGGCTTGAGTTTACTTGGGACAAGGTTTGTCCATACATACCAGTACAATTCAAGTGTACTGACGTCCCTTTTGCCGGGGACGCTACATTCGTGTTATGATTGTAGGTGGATCTGTAGCAGGCACTTCAGCACATCGGCAGTAGTATCCTTCATCCTCCACTGCCCGTTTTTGGTGAGCCCCTTTCTTCCTCGGGGCCTTGTGTGGTTCATGCCACTTCTGTTTAGATTTCATTTTGGTTTTGTAAGGTATAGCCGGAGCCTTGTTATCGGCAAGTATTGTATTTCCATTTTGTATCCTAGAGGCTCTGTAGACATGTAAACTGTGGGACTCCAGTTTTATGTATAGATTATGTTATGTCGGGCGTTGTAAAAAAAAACTGCAAACTTATTAATGAATCACTTGTATGGTTTTATTTGTTTAATGTGAAATCATTCATGGTTAGTAAGATAGTTGGTTAATGGGAAACAATCAACACGGGGGTAACGCGTGGGAATGAAAGGCACCCAGGTCCGCTTGACTGGGGCAACCCGGTCAGGCGCCGGTCATGTCCCTCGAATTGGGGCGTGACATGTATCAAGGTTGCAGGTTAGGGGTTTCTATTATTTCGTGGGATAGGAATGAGTCGGGGGGTGGGGGTGGGGCAAATAACAAAGCTGATAATAATTTGCGAGGTTATAAAACTAAAACCTCATAATCAATCAGTTGGATTATGCACTGATGTAAAATCACCTAAGATAAATTTCTGAAAGATGTGGACAAGTTCATTGCATATGATGAGTAGCACAAAGGGGAATTTGCAACATGTCTCTGCAGTGAGGGCCAAGTTAGCATTATTAAAGGATTTTATTGTTCCAATGTCCTCCCAGTACTCTTTGAATATGTATGCCTGAAATGATAGCATAAATTAGGTAAAACTACATCTAATTTTTCAGTTGAGCAACCAATATATTCATAGACACAAATTATTTTAATGGGAAGATCCACGATTCTTTACTTGAACATTGTGCTCATTTATAGGTGTTGGTATAATTTCAAAGCCAAAATCAATAGCTGTAGGATATCAACATTTCAGCAGCTTAAACAATACATTCATCTTGAATACATAAACCCCCATTGAAGCGATATAAGTGGATTTCTTCGCTTCTTGTGGAGATAATCCAATGAGAGTAATATCTACTCGCTGGAGCTCGAAAAAAGAACAAAAGAACAGTAATCAAGTCAAGTCTTATGAATTTTCCTTTCTTTTGTTTTCTCAGTCTCTCATTCTCACAAAAGGATGGTTCACGTTCCACGCAAATGACATATAGAAAGAGTTAAGCACAAATCACAAAAGAAAGAGCTCAACTACACCTACCATTGCTTTTAGATCAAAACCTTTTGATTTTTCAGCAAACTGGACAACTCTACCTCTACTGTCAATCTTTACCAGCCCAAAATCTGATGCTCGGTTGAAAATATAAAGTTTATACTCAGCCTAATGCAACCACAATGAGGTATAAAGAGAAGTCATGTTTTTAGTTTAAAGAAATGTATATTGTATCCGAATATAACATTAAAGTAGAAACATTATTCTCCCTCTTATTTCTGATCACTAAATCCACTTAACGTGAAAAACCATAGCTAATTGTTTCTTAGTAATGATGAAATATCAGTTCATAGGAATTTATACAGGCCTGACCCCAACTGGTGCACATGAAAGTGTAATATCAGAATTCCGGTCGATATGATTCTATTTGACAATTGGAGACAGTCAGAAACTTTTCTTAAAGAAGAAAGAGGAGGGCATAGGTATAGTAAAATGAAAATACCTGCACCAAGTCCATATAATCCATCTGATAAAGATGATGCCCTGACAATATAAGGATATTATCAACATATTTGTTCTTGGCATCATGCAAGAAGTGGTTACAATTTTAATCACAAAAGTACTAGTAGTAAAAAATAAATAATTCAAGAGAAAATAAAGAAAATCAATATTTTTTCATAAAGTATACCAGGTAAAGGCAAGAGAAGTGGTGGATTAGTGTCCTAAAAAGTATGAGACTAACCTCAAAACCCATATAAATTTTCTAACGACATCTGCAGTTCCTTGAACTATTTTTTTCCTGTTTTCCTAGGTGTCTGAGTTTCAGACAATATCTTTTTTCATAAAAGAATTCCTTCAGTCAAAAAATAAAAGAACAAAATCATTGGAGATTTTAACATTGTTGCAAGTTTTATTTGAACAAATCAGTTGGAGCACTAGAAAACAATTGTGACATCTAGCAATCTATACAAAACAAACATGGAACCCTAATTCAGATTCTTTTAAGAATTTCGTAAATATCATTTCCAACCTCAACAAATCCATCTCCAAAGCTCACACCGTTTCCAAAATATTTTCGAGCAATATGAAGATTCAAGGGAGCAGAATTGTACTGGCTCAACACAATATCTTGTTAATACCACTGTTGATACAATTGCTTATTGGGATGTTTATTAGCCTAGCATCCTCAAACCGATACGTAATATCATGTGGCACAAAATATGAGAATCTTTATACAATGACCGGCATAGAGAACATCAACTTGCAAACTTGTACACCCATCTCCATCTATTTCTAATGATCTGCTTAAGATATACATCGACAAGTAATATAACATGAAAAATCCTACCACATCATAAACATAATAGTAAAAATATGAAATATATACAGATGATCTTATTTCCCCTTACTAAACTTCAGAACAATAAATTCAGCTAGGAAGAAATATCTGAGATTTAACGAGGACATTTAGTCATCTATAACATAAGTAAGTTCATGAGCTGCAAAGATAAATTTTTTACAGCGCGGGTGGAAGCTCTACTTGTAAGCGGAAATAACTTGGTTCTTGCACCTCCTCCTAGTATGACTGACGCCACATTCTCGGGATTTGCCTGTCGTCTATCAAAATGTGGCGCCTCTACGGTCTACATACATCCAACATACATTCATAATCAGAGGCTGATAGAGCTTAATTTATTATGAGCTCAATAGAACACAATATTTTTTACATGAAATAAAATATATCATAAAAAATTAGTACTAAAACTTCAACAAATATTATTAGCAATACATAATTTTAAAAAGTGCAGTGACTTCAACAGTTAAAATCTTTATTGGATCCGCCTCCATATCACACATATCAAATTGTTTCAACATGAAACACAAATATATACCAAAAAACTACTAAAATTTCAACAACTATTAAATAACTTTGGAACCCATACAGAGAGCTCAGCGCTAAAAATCTTAAACGTTGGACTGATCTA
Organism: Nicotiana noctiflora; assembly: GCA_032618575.1. Taxonomy (NCBI): domain Eukaryota; kingdom Viridiplantae; phylum Streptophyta; class Magnoliopsida; order Solanales; family Solanaceae; genus Nicotiana; species Nicotiana noctiflora. The sequence continues at coordinate 286,674 of JASVEL010003563.1, forward strand.
GTTTAAGCCGTGGATCCATCTTCATTCAAAATATAGTTCATATCACATATATCAACTACTTTCCACCAAATCCACAACACTACTGTGGCATTAGTTGAACCAAGACATGTTCCAAAGAATAAAAGGAAATGATTTTTTACCAGTCTCTTTGGTATTTTCAGCTGTGATAATAGAGAAAGCAACCCCAGGTCTGATCCTACTCTCCTTCTTCTCAAGTTTCAAACTTTTCGACAAATTATTAACCTAGATATTATTGTTGTTTAAACTTCCTCTAATCTGCTCCCCCAAAAACTCCTTGAGATTTATATTGAGAGTCCAAGATTTATTATTTATGAATAGTAAAGGGAAAACGAGCTTGGAGCTGACGAGGCCAAGCAGTAGCAGCATTGCACTTTCTTTATTTTATGTCAAACTATTGGCTACGGAGGATTTGAAATCGATATGTATCGACGACAATAAAAATATTTGAACAATACAAGAATAACAGAAAATATACAAAGGAACAAATGTTGTTGACTACTGTCATAGTAGAGGTGTATTTCACAGAGACGTCAAGGTAAGCAAATATAAGATTTGAGACCACTATGCATCGACGACAATGAAAATTACACACAACATCTCGACTAGTGGTAGATTCAATGCATCAATGAAGGCACAAAAATAGTCATGAAACAGAGGAGGAATAAATCCAATCATCCCACGTCAATTTAACAGCAGTCGGATATCATAAATAACAGGCATATGTAGAAAAAACTAAACTTTCGCAAATCTCAAATCCCAACAGTTGAAGGCACAAATTTGTACCTGGTAAGCAGATTGGTTTGCCAATAAATACAAGAAATTAATGGAGAATAATGACTGCTGAAACAATCTTGAAACCTAACGAAAAGAGAAGTGAGAAACGGATAAAACAGAGAATACTAACTACGATGACAGAGCATAATCGAGAAGCACAATCCAAAACTCAACTGTTAATCGCATTGGCTGGGTAAAAAGAGAAGATAACTGTGAAAAAATTGTAATTATCTGGGGAAAAGGCTGGCCGGAGACCTATATATATGTGCAATTTTGTTAATAGATCATCTCTTCGTATCCAGTTCAATGAAGGAATACGTTTTCGTAATCTTCTGATTCGAGTCCATGTAGGAAAGGTTTCCGACGATTTTTTGATTGGGGGGTCTCTTCGATCTTGTCCTAAAAATATGCAGGGAAAGATTAATTATTTGGCCAATGAGGGAAATTTTTTTAAAAATAAAATAAAGAAAAACCCTATGCGCTGAAAATCAATTAGTAATTTGTAATGGAAATTTATTTTTATTGCCGATAAAAGATTTTCTGCAAATGGTCATTTGCCAAATATATTTTAACTTATAAAATATATTAGCGGCAAATGACTTATTGCCGCTAAATAATTACCGCCAAATGCTCTTTTTGTAGTAGTGGTGCATTGTGAGCATCAAATTTGGGGAATGTCAATTATTATGATTAAAGAATGTTATTATAGTCCTATAAATGATGTGGTGCATGGTGAGAATTCGGCAAAGGCAGCCATGTTCTGGTACCTCTTGTAGTGATTGATAAGGTGTCCACATATTGGAAGCAGGCCTGGCAGAGAATTTTCGATGTTGAAACTGGGCTCTAAGGCTCTTTTGCCTAAATAAAAGAGGGTATCTTCAGGTTCAATCAGGTTAATGTGCTCAACTGAGTGTTGATAGCACGGGTAGGTGCTCAAGGAGTTAAATAATGATTTCGGATCGCTCCAATATAGTTCTCAGCATGTTTAAGGATGAACGTATGTTTAAGTGGGAGAGAATGTAAGGATCCAGCCGGTTGTTTTGAGATCTAGCGTGTCATTCAGTAGTTTGAGGCTATGAGCAGCTTTATTTCAGGTACTACGACTTGTACGCATTGTCGGAATTGAATTCCGGGAAATTCAGAGTTGATTTTGAAAGAGAATTCTCATTTCAGAAGCTTTAAGTTGTAAGAATAGACTAAGATTTTTTTTTTTAGTAAACGACCCCATAATCAAGATTTGAAGGTTCCATCAGGCTTATATAATGATTTTTGAATTGAGCGTATATTCAGATCAGGTTTTGGAAGACCTGGGAATGTTTCGGTACCTATTATGGAAGTTAACATTGTGGAGGAATTTCATAAGTTTGGATTGAAGTACATTTCAATGTTAGCAAATTTCCATTTGGGACTACGAGCCTAGGAATAACTTCGTATCGTTCGGAAGTGAATTTGGAGGTCTGAAGGTCGTTTTGGAGTCATTTCGCTAAATATAGAAATTTAAAGGTTTTTAAGAAGTTTGACTGGAAGTGGACATTTTATATCAAGGTCGGATTCCTATTCTGAATGTTATAGTAGGTCCGTAATGTAGAATATGACTTGTGTACAAAATTTAAGGTCAAGCAGAGGTGATTTGATAGGATTCGACATAGAAAGTAAATGTTTGAAGTCCTAAAGTTCATAAAGTTCGAATTGAGGTGTGATTCATGATTTCGGCTTTGTTTGATGAGATTTGATACCCCGAGCAGGTCCTCAATATGTTTTGGCACTGGTTTTCATGATTGGTTGGTATCCCGGGGCCTCGTCGGATTTCCGAAGTTTAACAGATCAATTCTGGGACCGCAGAAGCAGCACGTGCGCCAAAGTGAGGGACGTAGGTGGGGAAAGGGTGGAGGAAATGAGTTCTTTTAAAATCGAAAGATGGTGATTTTTCTCCCATTTCCATTTGGTGTCGATGATTTTGGAGAGCTTCAAGTGGGAGGTTTTCATCATCAATGGAAAGATAAGCTAACCCCACCTATCTTGAGTTAAATATATTGATTACGTATAGATTTTAGCATGTAAATTCGTAGAAATTAGGGGGTTTGAGGAAAACCTATGTATTCTTAGATTTTAACCATGATTTTGGTCATAGAATTGAGAGTAAATTATATATATTTGTGTTCGTGAGGTTATGGGTAAACTTTATCTTCGAAATATTTCAGAATCCGGATACGTGGGCCCGATGGCAATTTTGTCCACTATTCAGTCGGGGTTGGGAAATGTTATAAATTGGATTATTATGAATAATTGAATATATATTAATGGATTTACATAATTATTGGCTAGTTTTGGAGCGTTGTGCATCAATTTAAGCCTACGAAAGGGCGTGGAATGCCGATTATGGACTTCGGAGCGATGCGAGTCTCCTTTCTCACCTTGTATGAGGGAATCGTCCCCATATGTGAGTTAATTGGTTATGTGCTCCTATTTGTGGGGGCTATGTACGCACAAGGTGACGAGAGTCCGTGCATAACTGTTATTATATTTAAGTCCGGGTAATCTAAGACCCAAAAGCATGCTATACATGGAATTTTTGTAATATTACTAACAGTTTAAATTTCTTAAATCACATGAAATTAGTAAATGTATTTCTAAAAAAATTAAACTTCACTTTCTGAATCGTAAAAGAGAAATCTACACCTCCTAGGATAATTGCTTCCCTGATGAAGTCTTGAGTGACTCTTAAAATTTGGGTTTTATGTGTAGTTGCATCGCATGTATGAATCACGAGCAGGGTGATTATTTATTTATATTTGACCACTTCGCATGTATGATTCACGAGCGGTGTAATAGATGCATCTATTGTTCACGTCATTCGACCCTCTGGTATTGTACAGTTTAAATATTATTGGATTGGGCCGTACGTCCTTGGCATGAATTATGCATTCTTTATTGCTTTCCTTGTGATTTATTGAAGTTGATATTGCTTCTTCCCGGCTTAAGAAAATATTTATAAATGATGAAAAAGGAAATTTGAGAATTACACAAAAGAAAGAATTGTTTACTTGTTTCGCTCTATTGATTTACAATCATGTTTATAAATCCTTGATTTGTCATATTATTGATGTACCATTATTGGACCATTAGTAAGTGTCGAAGTCGACCTCTCATCTCTACTTCTTCGAGATTAGGAGGGATACTTACTGAGTACACATTATTTTGGTACTCATGCTACAATGGTTGTGTATTTATGTTTCACAGGCACATGCATCTCTAATGGACTAGTGGACACAACAACTTGGTTTATACAGAGTTCTTGGCGAGCTTAACTTCTCGAGATGACCAACAGCCAGCAGATTCTCCTTCAGAGTATTGTAATGTATTTTCATTTCTGCCCACCTTGTATTCTAGACAGTTACGATATTTTATTTCACTCCCTAGTAAATGCTCATGTACTTGTGCCACCGGGTTCTGGGATGATTATTGGGGTATCTTGTGTTAACTTCTTATATTTCAATTTAATTAAAATCATTCTCTTTTTGTAGAAGAATTGAAGGAAATCCATAGTTATAAAAAATTATTAAAATAATAATTTAATTAAGTATTTATGGTAGGTTTGCCTGATAGCGATGTCCGGCACCATCAAGTGGATTTTAGGTCATGACACACACACACATGAAAAGCCACCAAATAATTAGAATTGGTGTAATTACTAGGCTAGTAATTACATGTTATGTAATTAGAACGATCTGTTTATCTGTCATAATTACGATCAGTTTAAATACAATATTTATTTTGATTTTTACTTAAATTTTATTTATCGTATTGTTAAACCCGTCAATACATAATGATAAAAATTCTACTTTATGTAAGGACAGATTTGGTATGGTAGCATCGTTACCTTGCTTTTTTCTCTCATCTTACCCGTCTTTATTATTAAATAATTATATTTTGTCCTTTATCCTACTTTTATATAATAATTCTATTATGTATCTTATTTTTTCTTAGTAATGTTGTAATTTTATTCTTCATATTATGGTGCATGACATCATCAAACAATGGCAAACAATACAATCTATCCAAACATTGTATTCATAAAACAATACAATACAACACAATACAACACAATACAATATATTATGAAACAACATTGAACAACCATCCAAACAAGCTCCAAGATTTAACAAATATATGCTTTTATAACTAATATTGAATTTGACATTTAAGTGTGATGACCCGGCCCGTTGTCTCGTGTGTTACTACTCTGTTTCCCCCATTTTATGCTTTTCATTATCAGTGGTTGGTGTGTTAGAGTTGATTTAGATTGGTTTTGGTAGGAAACAAGACACTTGGTCTCTTTAAGGAAGGTTTAAGTTGGAAAGGTAAACCGGACACTCACTTATGAGTTACAATGTTCGGATGTGATTTCCGGTGATTCGGTTAGCTTTAGGAAGTAATTTGTGACTTATGAGTGTGACCAGAATCTATTTTGGAGGTCCAGTGTAGAATTAGTGGCGAAGTTAGAATTTGGCAAATTCCGGTTGATGGGTGAGAATTTGATCTGAGGCTTGGAATGGAATTCTGAGAGCTGTTGTATCTTTGTTAGGTGATTTTGGATATGTGTGCGAATGTTCTGGTCATTTGGACATTGTTTTGTCGGGTTTTTGATCGAAAATGCATTTCGGAAGTTTCTTAAGAACTTAGGCTTGAATCCGATGTGATTTGATTGTTTTAGCATTGATTGATGTGTTTTGATGATGTGTTTTGGTTGAGGTCCCGAGGGCCTCTGGGTGATTGCGGGTGGGAATCAGAAGGAAATTGAAGTTGGAAATTGTAGGTTCTTGGCTGCAGCAGGTATTTTTGCATCTACGGAAGGCAACCGCAGATGCGGTTGCACGAAAGTGGAGAAGGATTCAAAGGTGAGAAAGAGGGTGAGGTTGAGTAGTTCTGAGAAGAGGAAGTCATTTCGCTTAAGCGAGACCGCAAAAGCGAACATGAGGTCACAGAAGCGGTTTGACCTGGGGGTGAAGTTTTGCCAAAGCGAGACATTGTGTCGCAAAAGGGACCATTGTGATTAAATGAAATTACGCTTAAGTGGACAAAAACCTCAGAAGTGATCACGCGGAAGCGGGCATGGGGGCCGCAGAAGCGGAAACCTTTGAATGCCAGTAGGTCTTTATATTCACTCTCCGCGAGGGTTATGTTATTTCCACCATTTTGAGCGAGCTTTGAGAGCTATGAGGCAATTTTGAAGAGGTATTCAAGGAGGAATGATTAGAGTTAAGTTTCTTGGCCAACATTCACGAGATTATGTTAGAATTAACATGAAAATTGGTTGAAATTCATCAAAAGGGGTAAAAGTAGGGCTTGAGTTTTTGATATTTTAAATTGTGATTTGATAGGTCATTTGAGCTCGGATTTCAGAGTTCTTGGTATGTATGGACTCGTGGTGAGATGGGGAATACGGTAATGTGAGTTTTGTAATTTTTTTAAAAGTGGGCTCGGGGCTCGGGTTTTGCTAGTTTCGAGATTTTTGCTATATTTCGATTTGTTTTTGATTGGGTATTGTTCCCTTGGCATATTGTGATGTATTTGCTTTGATTTTGGTTTGATACAATGCGTGTGGAGGACAATTTGAGGGGTAAAGGCCTCGGGAGTTAGAGATTTCACCGGTTAGTTGTAAATGATATCCCGAGGGTTTGAAACCCCGGATTTGCATGTCATAGTTTTGTATTAAGGTAACTTGCACGCCGGATATAAGCGAAGGGTAGAGCACCGTTGGGGATTGTGACTTGGTCCATCCCGGTTGTTGAGTTTTACTGCATACTTGACTGAAACTACTTGTTATCATCATAATTTGGGTTGATCGCCATGTTGGGGCTTCGTGCCAACTATGTGAATCCTTCAGGGAATGATATCACTATTTTCGCATTATACTTCTTATTATTTGATCTTGGTCTAGAGTTTTAATACTGATTTGCAAACTCAACCATTTTTCTAATATTTTAAAACGTAAGTAATTTTTTATTGATGTTTGGAGCTGGGAACTATTATTTTAATCTTGTCCAAGTGGCTTATGTGTATTTCTGGACTGAACATGGATCGGACTGTGCGCCACAAGAGTGTTATAGCAATTTCTAGATATATGGATGGCTCGAGCTGTGCATCGCAGCAGTATTGTATAGATATTGAGGCCAAGGGCTTGGTTGATGCCACGAGATGGCTTGATTATTGCGCTTGGGCTGTAGGATCCTCTCCTGAGTCTGTACACACCCCCAGTGAGCGTCGCCGATGTTAACTACATGGTTGGCTCAGACTGCACGTCGTAGTGGGTACCTAAGTGTACCGGTCATATGCATTGCATTACATCCATGCATTGGTTCCTGTTTGTATTATGTGTCATGACATTCAACACTCTCGTTTCATCGGCATTCAAAAGAGGGTTTTAACTGAGCTAGATATTTTCTAAAGGACTTTTCATGGTTTACTGTTTTCTCAAAGGGTTCTACTGTCCTATATAGTATGATGGAGTGCTCTTACGTGATTTCTTGCCGCTCAGTTATTATTTACTCTTATTGCTCACTGAATTGGAGCACTCATTTGACTCCCTGCACCTCGCGTTTAGTTGAAGGTATTGTTCAACCGGTAGTGGGTTTTTAGCGGATTGATGGTATTACTATTGTAGCTGAGCAAGGTAACCACCAGTGTTCGCGGTACCAGACTTTATCTTTTGATTCCAGATTTTATTTTGTATATTATTTGCCGTGTACTTGTGTTTCGACTTCTTTAGATGCTCGTGTCTTGTGACACCCCGGTCGGGTTGTGTTTGGTTTTAGTTAACAACTTTTTTTAAAAATTCCATTAAGTTGCATTTTATATTCATTTATGTTTAATAATTCATTAAAGAGACAATTTTGGTTAGTTGACTGGCCTTGCCATCACGAAAGGCGCCATCACGATCAGGTTTGGAAATTAGGTCGTAACAAGTTCGTATTAGAGCTTAGGTTACTAGATTTCACGAGTCATGAGCAGGTTTAGTAGAGTCTCGTGGATCAATATGGAGACGTCTGTATTTAACCTCAAGAGGCTGGAGAACCTTTAGGAAAACTTCCCATTCATGGAATTTTTATCGTGCGTACTTGATTCAGCCTGAGATATTACTTTGGAAATTCCTTCCACATGTCTGTATGCGCATGTGAGCGCTCAGTACTATATGTGCCTTGATGGCTTGTGATTTCCCAATCAAAGGGCAAGAGGTAATCACCGTGAGTTCATGTTGGGCCAGTCTGGAGGACTTGAGGCAAGATCTTTTCCTATGGCTTGAGCACCGAGGTGCTGATTGTGTAAGCAAATGTGTTGAACTTATATGTTGTGTATTGTCCTTATTAGCCGGAATGGCGGTTGGATATCCATGTAATGAGTATGTTAGTGTTGTGAGGTGTATTTATATGACTTGGTAGTGACGAAGAAGTCTGCTAGATAATAGATGATTGATAAGTGTTTGATTCCTATTGTGATCTGTTGTGTAGCCCCGAGTTATGGGCGGCTGAAGAGTACTTTTGTATCTCCTAGTTGGATAGTAAAGTGCAATACGTGTGGAGGTATGATTTCAGACTCAAGAAGACTAAATTAGCTGTATTATGTGTATGATGGTGGGAGGTGTGCTGAAATACTAAATTGAGGCGAAGCATGTGGGTTATCTCCTACGGAGTGTTTTTGAGTGGTATGATCCTTATGTGTACGTTAGAACATTCCATGCGTAATTGAAAGGCACGTGTTGAAATTTGAAAATTCGGGTCGCTTAAGAGTGTGGACTCAGTTGACGTGGGGATGAATGTGAGGTTTGTAGAGGATTTCAGTACCAGATGATATGTGTTTTCACAAGCTTGTACATGATTTGAGTTTAATCTCACTATAATATTGTGGAATCATTAGAGTAAAAGCATTATGAGTTATTCAATGTGACCAGATATATTTCTTCGAGCCAAGTTGGGAGGTTGCTGTAGATTAGCTGATTGCACGATCATATGCTATGTTGGTTCTAGTTCGTGGCATGCTGGCGTATTAGTTCTGGTCATAACAATTGAGCCAAGGATGGCACGAGTGAAGAAAGATTTTGACAAAGGTTACATAATGTTCCATAGGGTATGGGAATCACGGAATGTCTAGAGTTGTTGTTGGTAGAGAATACCCGAAGCATAGAGCAGGAAGTTGCTTGGTTGTATTGAGGTGAGGATCTCATTTTTGCGGTATTAGAGTGCCAATGAGGAATGAGTGATTTCTGTGCCTTAAGTCAGGTAATTTGCAGTTTGAATAAGAGTGGATGACTCTCGAGAATGGTTTTAATGTATTCAAGACTCTATATGTAACACTTAGGTGTCTTAAGGTTGTGTATGTGGCTAGAGATTATTTTCTCATTAAAAAGGGTCAAGAATTGTGGTATTGTTATGTTGATTATGGGATCCTATGTATCGATATCTGGAAAGTAATGGTAATGAATTCAGATTCGCATGAAGTTTTTTAAGTAAAGTAATATAGAACGTGGTATTTCTGGGAAACATTGAGAGAGTATTCAGTGGCTTATGGGTCTTAGACATTGTGGTCTTATGCTCGAGTCTCATATGGTAAACCTGGGTTGGGGTATTGTGGTGCTACAACAAGGAAGAATATCAAGTTGAGGATGAATCGGAAGGGAAATTTGATAGACGGAATAGCTTGATAATAGACCAAATCGGTATAGTAAGGGTATGATTAATTCTTAGTATGTGTTCGAGGTAATGAGCTTTTGCAGGCATGTTGCAGCAATGCTCTTGAGTCATGACAACTTGATTAGCCTGGTTTGGATAGAAGGATTCAGTCCTTGTAGTTTAGTTGTGGTTAGGAAAAGGGAGATGGAGTTCTCATGTTATCCTAGTGTGGTATGGTAAATGCGATAGGTTGTGGAGGATTGGGATTTGCGTGTGCAAGGTTTCGGTTCAGCTTGGAATGGAAAGTCATTAAATTCTTAAGTAGCACAGGCAGCTGCAAGTGATTTAAGAATCGATCTTCAGATGATTAAGGAAAATGGTACTGCTATTCTAGTGATTTGATGAGAGGGTATATGTTCAGTGAAAGGAGAATGTGATGTAAACTGATAATACTTTGGTGGTATTGTGGCATTTTCTTATTGGATCGACTATTGATATTTGAGTTTGTTGATAGTACAGGGAAATTATAAAATATATTTCGTGGAATGAATGGGTACTTAATGTGTGATATGTATTCATACGGCGGAATTTGGGATTAGGTATAGTGATTCGTGTGCTATCTGGAGTTGGAGATTGGGAGTTCTTATGTACAGACTATGTAGTGATTGTGGATCGTGTGTTTCAGTACCGTTTAACGGCTATTGCGATTTGGAGACCCGAGTGGATCTTTCTTTGCTTGGTCTATTAGATTGTGGATCTGATATTGGGGTGTAGACTGGTTGTCTCAGCATTGGGTTATTCTAGACTATTGCGCTAGGAGCTATGTCGGAAAATGCTAGAGGTTGCGTGGCGAGGTGCATTGGATTGTGTTCTAGCAAAGTGGTTTGTATCTCAAAGACCAGCGGACGACTGTGAAGGATTGCAGTTCTTAATTGGGCGTTCGTGGCAGATGTCAGTGCAGGGGTTTCTACCATTGATTCATTTCCGGTATTGAGGGACCTTTTTGGATGCATTTCTTGTCAATGGGCATGTCACCGGGTGAGATTGTGTATTTTGGTATTTATTTGGTGTCGGGCACCATATTGTAAGGCTTTGGCAGGAGTTATAGTAGTGGAAACAACAGCTTCATGCTTCTTGGTATTGAGTTCGTTAGCAGGCAAATGTGGCTATATATTTAGCTTGAGTTAGCTTGGTTAGTTACGAGTTGTATTGTTGAGGGACAGGTTGATTCGATCTTTATTGAACTTGTTAGTGATCTGGGGAGATCTATGAGTTGCTTTTTCTGTGTTGTGAGGCTTTGTGATTTGCTAGTTATAGGCACACGTGGTGTAGTTCTATTGGGGATTCATAGTGGAAGTCGAGCGGAAAGAGTAATTGGGTGTTGCTTGGTAATTGGAGTATTGGTTATAACCATTGGGTGTGTGTCGTGTGTTATTTGTGTCACCGTGGGTGTAATGAATTGATTTTGTTTCAAACATTAAATTGTGCGTGGCTATCTATTTTTATAGTGACCTGAGGTGTTTCATGTGTAATAGTGTTTGGATAGGATTGAGCATTGTGGCGAGGCCACACAGGGGTATGACCTTTTAGGGTAGCTTCAGGTATTCTATTTTTATGATGGGAGATGGGGTCTCAGCCTTGCATTGTGATAGACTAATGAGATTGAGGTACAAATCTTTCGTTTGAGTCATTTGTCATGATTTGAGTATGTTTGGACTGTTTCTTATTGGTGCGCGTATTATGTAAGTTGTGGCTTAGGCCTGTGTTGAGGTGTCATATCACCAGAGTGGTGTGTTGGATTCGAGGTGATCGTTGGAGTCATTAATGAATACGAGAAGATTTGATTTCAGCTTGTTAGAAGGATAATATCGAGGTTTGGCCCGAAAATCTGTCGTGGTATTAGTCAAATGGGAAGTGGCATCACGAATGGTTTATTTGAGAAATGATTACGGTCGATTGCGTGCATTATTTATCCATGGCAGTATATGAATGTGTTGGAATAACACTTTAGCTACTAAGGGATTTTCTAGGGGTATTTGGTTGTTGTGGGATACTGCTGTGAATAGAGGCTACCATTTCGAGTGTTTGGATTGTGTTGTGTATTATATGATTTCACCTAAGGCTACAGTTATGGGTTATTACAACTGGTTTGGGTTTATTCTGGGTATAGATGTGAGGTTCTGATCTTGTATATGATTTTAGAAAGTGCAATGTGGTTATACAGTTTATGGTCTAGATGGACTATGAAATTTCACCTATATTGTATTATCGGACCTATGTGAGATAGGGTGATGTGGGATCATCCCGGGTATATTCTTGGTAAGGTCATTTAGCTATTGGTTGGCTTCTAGTACAACTATGGGTATGCTAGAGGACAAGCGTTTGTTTAAGTTGGGGAGAATGTGATGACCCAACCCGTCGTCTCATGTGTTACTGCTCTATTTCCCCATTTTATGATTTTTTGGGTTTCATTATCAGTGGTTGGTGTGTTAGAGTTGATTTGGATTGGTTTTGGTAGGAAATGAGACACTTAGTTTCTTTAAGGAAGGTTTAAGTTAGAAAAGTCAAGCAGATGTTGACTTATGAGTTAGAACGGATGTGCGTTCTGGTGATTCAGATAGCTTTGGGAAGTTATTTGTGACTTAGGAGTATGATCGACATTGGTTTTGGAGGTCCGGTGTAGAATTAGGCTTGAATTGGCGAAGTAAGTATTTGGCGAGTTCTGGTTGATGGGTGAGAATTTGATCTGAGGGTCGAAATGGAGTTCTGAGAGTTTCTGTAGCTTCGTTAGGTTGTTTTGGATATTTGTGCAAATTTTCAGGTGATTCAGACGTCGTTTGGTCGGGTTTTTGATCAAAAGTGCATTTTGGAAGTTTCTGAAGAACTTAGGCTTGAATCTGATGTGATTTGATGGTTTTAGCACTGTTTGATGTGATTTGATGGTTGGAGCAAGTTTGAATAATGTTTGAAGATGTGTTGGTGCTTTTGGTTGAGCTCCCGGGGTCCTCAAGGTGATTTCGGGTGGCAATCGGAAGGAAATTGCAGGTTTTTGGCTGCAGCAGGTATTTATCTCCGGAAAGGAAACTACAGATCCGGTTGCATGGAAGTGGAGAAGGCTTTGCAAGTCTGAAAGAGGGTGAGGTTTAGCAGTTCCGTATAAGCAGAAGGCGGGTCGTTTAAGCGAGTCCGTAGAAGCAGACATGAGGTTGCAGAAGCGGTTTGACCTAGGGGGTGAAGTTTCGTAGAAGTGAGAAATTGTGTCGCAGAAGTGACTCTTGTGCTTTAAGGAAATTCTGCTTAAGTGGACAAAAACCGCAGATGCGGTCACTCGAAAGCAGGCATGGGGACCGCAGAGGTGGAAACCCCTGAAGGCCAGTAGGAGTATATATTCACTTTTGCTCCGCGAGGATTATGTTACCATCATTTTTTAGCAAGCTTTGAGAGCTTTGAGGCAATCTTGAAGGGAGATTCAAAGAGGAATGATTAGAGGTAAGTTCCTTGGCCTAAATTCACAAGATTATGTTAGATTTAACATGGAAATTGGTTGAAATTCATCAAAAGGGGTAAAACTAGGGCTTGAGTTTTTGATATTTCAAATTGGGACTTGATAGGTCATTTGAGCTCGAATTTGGGATTATTGGTATGTATGGACTCGTGGCGAGATGAGGAATCCAGTAATGTGAGTTTTGTTATTTTTTGAGAAGTGGTCTCGGGGCTCGGGGCTCGGGTTTTGCTAGTTTCGAGATTTTTGCAATATTTCAATTTGTTTTCGATTGCGTATTGTTCCCTTGGTATATTGTGATGTATTAGCTCTTATTTCGGTTAGATATGACGCGTGTGGAGGTCGATTTGAGGGCCAAAGGTGACGCAAGCTAGAGATTTCACCGGTTCGAGGTGAGTAATTCTTGTAAATGATATCCTGAGGGTTTGAAACTACGGATTTGCACATCATAGTATTGTATTGAGGTGACTTGCACGTCGGATATGAGCGTGGGGTAGAGAAACGTTGGGGATCGTGACTTGGTCCATTCCGGTTGTTGATTTTTACCGCGTACTTGACTGAAACTACTTGTTATCATCATAATTTGGGCTGATCACCATGTTTGGGGCTTTGTTCTAACTATGTGAATCCTTCAGGGATTGATATCACTATTTTTGCATTATGTTGCTTATTATTTGATCTTGGTCCAGGGTTTAAATACTGCTTTGCAAACTCGGCTATTTTTGTCACGACCATTTTTCTTAAATAGGTCATGATGGCGCCTAACACCACAGTTAGGCCAGGCAACTGCAGAACTATGATTAAGTCTCTATTTTTAGTTTAGTCAAACTAGATATACTAACGTTTTTCAAGTAAATGAAGAAAGCTAGCAAGATCATAAAGTACTGACATAGTTATACAAACCCCAACAACGAATATTCTGTACAGTGTGTGCCAGAACTCGGTGTGACTTGCTACGGGCGACAAGTAGAGTATACACAAAAATATACAAAACACTATCCTACTTCTGAATCAGAATAGAAAGAAAATCATAAATATAGGAAAAGACTCATTTTGCTGCGGCTTGTCATGAGAAAGAAGAGAGCTCGCGTAGAAGTCCTAGAAAGTGCTCACTGATATGCACCCGAGTGATGTTCGGATCCACCTGCCTCGAACCTTGTACATTTAAGCACAGAAGTGTAGCATGAGTACATAAACAATGTGTACTCGGTAAGTATCCTGTCTAATCTCGAAGAAGTAGAGATGAGAGGTCGACTCGATACTCGATATATATATATATATATATATATATATATATATATATATATATATATATATATATATATATATATATATATATATATATATATATATAACATGGAATTTTACAAGTAATGACATGTTATAGCATGTAGCATAAGTCAAGAATATTACACATCTAGTTTATAATTTATCAAGTGAGGTAATGGCAAAATGAAGCATATATAAGCTTTTTCATAATTAACATATGCAGATAATACCGAGGTAACGTCCCGAACCACCAGAAATAAATGTGCACTTGCTGAGGGTCGATGGCGTGCCTATAGATGCATATATTCATAGCGAGGCGATCGGCCCGATCCAGAAATAAGAATAAAAAATCAAGTTCACATACATAACACATAAATGTTCAAAATACCAAATCAAACATGATCAGCAAGAAATAAGCCCATATCCTCCTTTTTAAGTCTCTAGTGCATACTAGGTGTTCATGATAATAATTTGACATAACGGATATATTTAATAGGCATGATATAGGTCCTAGGCTACCCAGACATCTAACATAGTAGTAGCTACGCATGGGCTCTCATCACCTAACGCGTGTGTAGCCCCCGCGTTTAGCAACAAGTTCTTAACACAAAACCTAAGGGGACAATTCCCTCTTACAAAATTAGAAAGAAGACTCACCTCGCTCCGAAGCACTCTTTTAATCATAAGACTAGGCTCCAAGCTCAATTCAAAGCTGAACAAGCACCAACTTATTTAAATAAGGAAAGAACTAATCAATAAATGCTCATAAGGTTGAATTCTTGCTAATTAAGTGATGTCCCAACCTTTTGCCGCAAGTTTGCTAAATTCCGACCCAGGCCCATATGCCTGGATTCCGAGATTATTCAAAGAAATTATTCTCTAAAACCTAAGGATTACTAACATGTAAATTTTTGTCCATTACATAACTAATTTGGTGGTTAAATCATAATTTTACAAAAACCCTAGAGCCAGCCCTAACCCTTGATTTTAATTGAAATTTTTGTGCTAAATCTACCTAATGTTCATATATTTAAGCTAAGAGTGTGTGGGGTTTACTTACCTTGGGATGTTGTGTTGAAACCCTCTCTTTGAAAGCCCCAAAATCGGATAAGAAATGAGAGAGAAGAGTTGGAGTTCATATTAAATGAACTCCACTGGCACCGGCGATTTTCACTTTTGCGGCCTCAATTCCGTACCTACGGAGACGCTTATGGGGTCGTCTAGCCGCTTTTGCGGTTGGGGGGGGGGGGGACCAGACCGCTTCTGTGGTTTCCTGTCCGCTTAGGCGGGACCACTTCTGCATTCCTAAGGCTGCATATGCGATCCCCCTTCCCTTCACCCCTTCCGCTTCTGCGGTCGAATGGCCGCTTATGTAGTCTGCGCTTCTACGATCAAAGAGCTGCAAGAACGGTTGTGACAGAAGTAGTAGAAGATGTTTCTTTTCAAAATCCGACTTCGCTCAAACCTCAACTATTTGACGCTGGGGACACCCGAGCCCCACCCGAACATACCCATAAGTCTAAAATCATGAGGCGGACCTAGTTGAACCGTCGAAACACCCAAAACGTTATTAAATCAAGGAATCGAACACCAAAGCCAATTGATTCAATTTAATGATCTTCAAGTTCTTAACTTCTTACCAACGGGACAAAATGCCCTTAAACCCCTCGGATTGAAACCAAACTTCACGAGTAGGTCTTCTGTGATATTTCGGACTTGTACCAAGTTACGGAATCGAAATCTGAACCCATAACCTATGAAAACAATAATTTCTTAGTTTATTTAAATCTTACATAACTTAACAATTTTTACATAAAATTTCATTACTTAGGCTAGGGACCTCGGAATTCGATTTCGAGCATACGCCCAGGTCCCATATTTTCCCACCGACCCTCAGAAATTGCTGGATCGTGATTTGGGGTTCATTTTCCCAAAATGTTGACCAAAGTAAAACTTGGCCTTTTTTAAAGAGACTTAAAGAATAAACTAGGCTTATTCTTGCCAAAAATTCTTCTAACTTCCGAACCACCCACCCCCGCAAGTCATAATTTAGCTAAAGCAAATGTGGAAAGTATTATTTAAAGGATCGGGGTTCGAAAATGCAAAATGACCAGTAGGGTCGTTACATTATCCACCTCTTAAACAAATGTTCGTCCTCGAATGGATATAGCAAAGTACCTAGACTGCTGAATAAGTTGGGATATCGGCTCTTCATGTCTTCCTCGGACTCCCAGGCCGCCTCCTCGACCGGTTGCCCCTTCATTAGACTCTCAGTGTAGAAACCCTCTTGGATGTCAATTGGCGGTCGTGCCTATCAATAATGGCAACTGGCTCCTCCTCGTAGCCCAAGCTCTCATCTAACCAAATGGTACTGAAATCCAACACATGTGAATAGTCGGTATGATATTTCTGGAGCATCGATACATGGAAGATTGGATGAACTCCTGATAAACTGGAAGGTAATGCGAGCTCATAGGCAACCTCTCCAACTCGCCTTAACACCTCAAAGAGGCCAATAAACCATGTGCTTAACTTGCCCTTCTTCCCGAATCTCATAATGCCCTTTATGTGCGAAAACTTCAGAAAGTCTTTCTTACCAACCGCAAATGATACATCACGCACCTTCTGATCCGAGTAGCTCTTCTGCCTGGACTGAGCTGTACGGAGCCTCTCCTGAATAAACTTTTCCTTATTCAAGGCATCCAAGACAAAATCTGTAGCATGAAACTTAGCCTCATCGGGATCAAACCATCCTATAGTCAACGCCAACCATACAGTACCTCATACGGGGCCATCTCTATGCTAGACTGATAACTATTATTATACGCAAACTCTGCCAAGGGTAAGAACTGATCCCACTGCCCTCCAAAGTCGATCACACATGCTCTAAGCATATCCTCTATAATCTAAACTGTCTGCTCCGACTGCCCATCGGTCTGAGGATGAAATGTCATGCTAAGCTCCACGCGGGTCCCCAATTCACTCTAGACAACTCTCCAGAAATGGGAATTGAACTTAGGGCCTCTGTCTGATATGATAGAGACCGGCATATCATGAAATCTCACTATCTCCTGAATGTAAATATGAGCATACCTCTCTACCGTATAGGTAGTCGCCACTAGAATGAAATAGGTAGACTTGGTCAATCTATCCACAATAACCCACACCGAATTAACCTTCCATTGTGTCCGCGGCAACCCAACCACGAAATCCATAGTGATGTACTCAGACTTCCATTCTAGAATGGGGATCCGCTGAAGTAGGCCACGAAGCCTCTGGTGCTCATACTAGACCTGCTGGCACTAGTTGCATACTTCGTAATATCCTTCTTCATCCTCTGCCACCTCTAATGTTGCCTCAAGTCACGGTACATCTTTGTAGCACCTGTATGAATGGAGTACCTCAAACACAGCCTCCTCTAGAATCTTCTCCCTCAAGCCATTAACATTAGGAACACATACTTGGCATTGAAAACCATCCTCGCCAATAGAGACCTCCTTGGCCCCTCCCCGTAGTACCATCTCCCTGAGATCTTCCAAATATGGATCGTCAATCTGTTGGGACTTAATCTCCCCCAACAAAGACTGAGAAACCACACATGCTAGGACCGAGCTGGACTCTGAAATATCCAACTTCATAAGACTGTTAGCCAAAGACTGAACATCCAAAGCTATTGGTCACATCTCAGCAGGAATGAATGCCAAACTACCCATGCTCTCCACCTTCCTGCTCAAGGCATCCGCAACCACATTTGCCTTGCCTAGATGATAAAGAATGGTAATGTCATAATCTTTCAGCAACTCGAACCATCTATGCTACCTCAAATTAAGGTCCCTCTACTTGAACAAATGCTGAAGGCTGTGATGATTTGTATAAACCTCATATGAGACCACATATAAATAATGCCTCTATATCTTAAGAGCATGAACAATCGCCGCCAACTCCAGATCATGCACTGGGTTTTCTCATGAACCTTCAGCTGACGAGAGGCATATGCAATAACTCACCCCTTCTGTATCAATACACATCCCAAGCCAACGTGAGAAGCATCAAAATATATCGTATATGTCCCTGAACCAGCGGGCAATACAAGAACTGGTGACGTGGTCAAAACCGCCTTGAGCTTCTGGAAGCTCTCCTCACAATCATCGAACCAATAGAATAGAGCCCCCTTTTGGGTCAATCTGGTCAGAGGTTATGCAATGGATGAGAAGCCCTGCATATATTGCTGATAATTGCATGTTAACCCTAGGAAGCTCCTGATATTAACCATTGAAGTAGGACGTGGCCAACTCTAAACTACCTCAATCTTCTCGGGAGCCAACTTAATGCCCTCTCCTGGTACTATATGCCCCAAGAATACCAATGACTCAATCCAATACTCACACTTGGAGAACTTAGCATAAAACCTCTTCTCTCAAAAGGTCTGAAGTTCTACCATCAAATGCTGATCGTGCTCCCCCAGTCTAACGCTAATATATCAAGTGTCATCAATGAAGACAATGACAAAAGAATGAATAAACGGCCTGAACACTCTATTCATCAGATCAATAAATGTCGCTTGAGCATTAGTCAAGCCAAATGACATCACCAGAAACACATAGTGGCTATACCTCATCCTGAATGCAGTCTTCGGAACATTTGAATCTCAAATCCTCAGTTGATGATACGCTGGCCTTAGGTCAATCTTAGAGAACTCTCTAGCACCATGCAACTAATGGAACATATCATCAATATAGGGAAATGGATACTTGTTGTTGATGGTGACCTTGTTCAAATGGTGGTAATCAATGCACATCCGCATAGTTCCATCCTTCTTCTTCACGAACAACACTAGTGCACCCCACGACGATACACTGGGCCTAACAGACCCCTTTGCTAACAGATCCTCTAACTGCTCCTTGAACTCCTTAGAAGCTATATGGTATGGTGGAATGGATATAGGCTGAGTGCTTGGGTCTAAGTCGATACAGAAATCAATATCATGATCAGGAGGTATGTCAGGAAGATCAGAAGGAAAAACATCGGCGAACTCCCTGACTACTGGCACTGAATCAATCGTCGGAGTCTCTATAGTGGTGTCTCGAACATAAGCTAAGAAGGCCAAACACCTCTTCTCAACCATGAGTTGAGCCTTCAGGAAGGAAATAACCCTTCTAGGTGTATCCACAGTGGAGCCCCTCCACTCCAGTCTCGACAACCCTGGCATCACTATGGAAATTGTTTGGGCATGGCAATCTAGAATAGCGTGATATGGGGATAAACCAATCCATACCTATGATAACCTCAAAGTCAATCATATTGAGTAATAGGAGATCTTCCCTTGTCTCAAAACCATATAAAGTAACTACACAAGACCGATAGACCCAGTTTACAACCAGAGAATCGCCCATAGGAGTGGACATATAAATAGGAACACCCAAGCGCTCAGGAGAAATGATCGGAAACGAGCAAACAGAGATGATACATATGAATAAGTGGACCTTGGATCAAACAATACCGATGCATCTCTACCTCTAACAAAAATAATACATGTGATGACAGCATCTGAGGCTAATGCATCCGGCCTAGCCGGGAGAGCATAGAATCTAACCGGAACACCGGCTGTTTGGCCTCCTTTTGATTGGGAAATAGCTGGCTGACCTCTCCCTGTCTGGCCTCCACCTCTAGATCAGCCTCTACCACTCTTCCTTCCACCTCTTGGTGACTGGGCCGCTGGTGTTGGAGTCGTGGGCTGCTACCCCTATTGTATAACCTTACCCGTAAGCCTGGAGCAATATCTCCTCATGTGGCCTAGAATGCCACACTCAAAATAATGTGGTGCAGCGGCCTGCTGTCTTAATAACTGTCCATGATGGCATGTAGATCTCGTGGGAGGAGCCTGGATAGCTAGTGGTTGATATGAAGTCTCCGACAAAGCACTAAAGTAGGGACCTGTCACGACCCCAAAGCCGATCGCGATGTCGCCCAACACAACGGCTAGGCAAGCCCGACCAAATACATTCTCAACCCGAGCTTAAACCTCAAAATCATTTATTTTAAGTAATTAATGTGAGCACGTGATTTTTGCCCCGCATGAGAATTACTCCCAAAATAAAAAAAAATAGAATAGTTTTGTGTTGTGTTGATTTTTGTATTTTTGTTTGATTTTTCTTAGTTACTGTCAATATTTTATCTGTGCATGCTTATTTGTTAAACTAATAAAATAAAATATAAAAAATAGAGTTGCATTTTTGCATTTGAGTCTTATTTAAAGTAATTAAATTTATTGCAAATGATATATAAAATAAAATAAAAAATAATTCATCTTATACATTCTTAGCATTAAAATGCCTAGTTGTGTGATTTATATTTAATTGATATTTAATTGTGTGTGATAATTGTTAGTATAAATTAATTAGTATTAATTAAATTTGATTTGATTTTTGTAGTATAATTAGAATTTTTGTTTTAATAAATTAGGAACTAATTTCAAAAGGAAAGAGAGAAGAATTGAAAAAATAGAAGAGAAAATGGAGTGGGCTAGTCCAAAACCGGACAAACTCAAGCCCAAAATACCCAACGGACCCGCCCCATTTCCCATCTTTCATTCTGGACCGTTGATGATAATTCATCCAATGGCCCAGATTATTAACCTAGTTCTAATTACCCAAAACCCCAAAACCCTTTCACACACCGAACCAAACAGCTCCCTCTTTGCTCGTCTCCCTCAAAGTCGATTTTCGGCCGCCCAAACTCGTCGCTGATCGCCCGCCGGAAATCGCCCACGGCAGCGGTCAGCCTCCAAACCGCCTGAAATTTACACCCCAAACTCCCCTTGACCTTCCCATTCCAAACCCCTACTCCATCATCCTCGAATCATCCCCAAACTTCTCAAATCTTCGATCAAAGATTCGAACCAAAACCCACATCACCCCAAATCGCTCCAAATTCACACCACACCACCACCAAACCGTCTCTTCCATAAATCCATACCCCATTTCATTCAAATCCAGCCCGAAATCGTCAAGTCCCAAAATCGAGGTTCAAGAACCCTAGAATTCGAATTAGGGATTTTCGTTTAAATTCAAAAGGAAATTGGGGTCTAATAGACCTTAATTGGATTATTTTCACTTGAAAACATTTCAATTAAGGTCCTTTCAACCTCGAATATCAAAGCCCAAGATGGCCGAGTCTCCAATTTCTTTGTTTCAAGGTATTTCTTCTCATTTTCTATTCTTATTTACTCATACTCGGCGTTTTAGTTTAATTGTTTTGTAATTTCGTTTGTTGTTGATTTTCTTCGGATATTTTTCAATTTTCTTTTTTTCCTCATCTACTTGGGACCCTTTATTAGGTCGATTTGTTTGTTTTCTGATTTGTTTGTTGTAAATGTGGTGTTATAAGATAGGAATTCGATTCGATTACTATCGTCAAGTAATTAATTCTACATTTTTTGTTACCTATACTGTCCGAAAGTCTGTGACTTTGTTGAATTGAGGTTGAATTGTTTGCGATTGAATTAAAAACGAGTGGTTATAGCTGTATAAATCTTATTAGTTATTGATCAAATATTGGTCATAATTCAGTGGGAATTTTTTTACAATTTTTGATTTCAAATACATGGCAGAATGAGGGGATTTAAATCTTGGGATTGAAAAACTTTTGAAATGTGAGTTGGTCTGTCAGTTTGGGAATCTCAGATTAATTAAGAAAGAATGTTGAGCTAGCACTTTTGCTATTGGAAAGAATAGGTATAACATGAGTTTTTAATTAAAAAAAAAACTAAAAGGGGCAATAGGACTAGCAGTCTTTTAATTAAACAACTGAAAATGGAGGCTGTCTAGATGGCTTTAGTGCCTTTACTAGTGGGATACAGAGGGATTGAGTGGGCTGGACAGATTTTTAATTGACTAAAAAGGAGTTGCTAACTTGAATCTTAAGGCTATAAAAGAGGGGAATTCTCATAACAAAGAACACACACAACCTCCAAAAAAGAGAGCTTCTTACATAAATTCACACCTTTGAAGAAGAGATTTTCAGATACACTTACAATTAAAAAAAAAATAGATTTTTCACACATCTTTTCTTAGAGCAAAACTGTTGCAAACTGTTGGTTTCTTTTAAGTTGTTTGGTTTGATCTTGTTGTTGTCCTGGTCTGTTTAATAATTCTTGGTTGCAAACTGCCGATTTCTTTATTTGGTGTTTAAATTCCGAAAAATCTCAATTGCGTTACTGGACCACATATTTGTAGTATCTTAATCGCTCTTAGTTGGTGCTGGTTTTCTGTTGCTGTGTGTTGAAGCTGCTACTGATTTCTGTCTTCCTCACTTCTTTTTGAATTCCAGGTACTTCCTTAGTTCATGGTTGAAGCTTAATTGCTGATGCATGTAAAGATATGAAGTTCTGTTTGAATGAAGATCTTGTTTGAAGCTGAATTTCTAGTCTTCTTTCATTACTTATGTGTTTAGTATAGATTCAACAACAACAACAACAATTACCCAGTATGTTCCCACAAAGTGGGGTCTGGGGAGGGTAATACGTACACAAGGCCTTACCCCTACCCGAAAGGGTAGAGAGGCTGTTTCCGGCCGACCCTCGGCTCAGGAAAAGAGAGAGAAAATCAACAAACAAAACAAAACAAAACAAAACAATGTTAGTAAATCCGGGATAAATCAAATAAATAATTATCTAAACATAAAATCAAAAGTAGAATGACATGCAATAATACCAATCGGTTACTACCATAAGAGGCGCGTGTTTAGTATAGATTCCTAGCCGCTTATATTTGACTATTTGATTCATAACTGTTGGCTTGGTTTCAAACACATTGGTTGAAGCATGAAAAGCTAAAAAAAGTGTTTGGGATTCTCTATATATTGGTGGTGGATCATCTTTGCTAAGTTTGAGTGAAATTGATATCTTCACTGTCTGGTTGGTTTCAATTTAGATCTTGAAAATATATATATATGATGTGACATGTTGTTCTTATAAAAAACTCATAGTAAGCTCATTTATAAAGAAATTATTAGGTATTTTCCCCCTCTTGTTTTCCTATGATTCACTAATCTATATGGACTACCCGAATGAAGTGATTGGTCTTTGTTGATTAAATTGAGGATTAGTGTACACATCCTATTGTAGGTTGATTTGAAAGAACATGTTAATCCATCATCGTCCCATGAGTATTCGGATTCATTGTTTTCTTTTCATGCAATTCATTTTAAGTTAAACTGATTCGAGTTTAACCGTATGACTTTGAAGTCCAAGCTTTGTGTGAGGAGTTTTCTGTCTGAATCCTTTATACATTGGCCCAGGTTCATGAGAGTTTCCATTTTTCCCTCCAATAAATGAATTATCCTCTATTTGATTTAGTTTATTTTTTTTGTTGGTCTAAAAGGGAGGTGAAGTAAAACTGTCTCGCTGATCCTGTTGAATTTTCATAGATGTGATTCCTATTGAATCTTCATAGATTGAATGCACATGATCTCATTTTTTTAGCTTTTGTTTTCCGTATAATAATCCTCTTTTGCAGTCAGATGTGGTTTAAATCATTTCAAAATGCCATTAAATCATATAGGTGAGTTGTACTAAATAAGGCAAATAGTTTATGGCCTTCCAAATCTAATTTGGACTCCATTTTATATCGAGGTATGCCGTGCGTAGCAAAAATCTAAAAATGCATAGCCTCGCAAAGTTAAAACACCATGATATAAAATTGGGTTTCGATTTAGGTAGCGGGTTTAAAGGATCTTCTCTTTTTGTTTGAATTCGGACTTGAATTCGAGGCCCGAATTTTATTTAATTTGGAGATTTTCTTTTCTTTTAGAGACAAATTAAATAGAAAATTTAGTCACTTTAGGATGGCCCCTTTTTAAATATAAGTGGGACGAGCCTCGTCAACTCAAATTTACAATTGCGGGACCCCTCAAAAATAATATTTTTTTTCTTAAAAAATAACCAAAAATGCGGTAAATGATTTAAAATTGCATTATAGTATTGAACATGTATAAAAATCAGATATTTTTAGCCAGTTATAATAATTAAAGCGACCGTGCTAGAACCACAGGATCTGGGGGTGCCCAACACCTTCCCTCGGGTCAACAGAATTCCTTACTTAGAATTTCTGGTTCGTAGACTTCATTTGGAAAGTCGAAATTTCCTCGATTCGGGATTTAAATGAATTGGTGACCCGGGACACCTTAATTTATTCCAAGTGGCGACTCTGAAATAAATAAATAATCCCGTTTCGAATATTGTCACTTAAATTTGGAAAAAAACTCCCTCGTCCGTCTTTTACCCTCCGGGGTATAGGGCGCGCCAAAAGGAGGTGTGACAGCTCTGGCGACTCTGCTGGGGACACAGACCCAGAACCACTAGTTCAGGGTTTAAGAATCCGAGCTTCGAATAATTATTTTATTTGGCTTATTTATTATCTGATTTTATTATATGTTTGTATTTAATGTGCTAAATGTTGCTTTTATCGCTTTGATATTTTGTGAATTGTATATAAATTGTGCCGATACCCATTTTCCTCTCCTGAGTCTTTTTGAAATATAATATCGGGTATTTGCTGGACATAGCCCATTTTTCTCAAGATAGCTGTGGTGCTTGGTACCCGGTGAAGTATTTGTAGTCACACATGTTTAGGCGGAGAGTTTTGTCAATTAAGCCGGAAAGCCATGCTACCGGTGCGCTGACACTCTTCGGCTCGAGTTGTCCGCTCGAGTTAAAGCCAGTCTAGACACCTTTTCCAACAGGATGATGACTTAGAATAACAAAACTTTATGTCGGGTTCCCGATAAGAACGTCTATTTGCATCATGTGCATATTTGACTTAGGCGGCTCAACACAGGGGTTGGGCCTGTCTAGGACAGGTGTACCTGAAACAAAAAGACCAACTTGATGCATCTTTGTCTGTGCATTTATTTCGATCTTACATGCCGACCGATTTGTTATTAGAAAGGGAGAGAATAAAAAAGTGGAAAATGTCAGGATGTAGAATCAAAATAATTTTATGAAAATGGTCTGTTTTTTTCTATAAAATAATTTTTTTAAAAAATAATAATAATAATAAAAAATCTCCGAATAAATTTTGTTAATTTTAAAAAGTTAGTTTCTTTGAAAAACAATTCTTGAAAAATTCAAAAATAAATCCAATTAAATTTTCTTAATTTTACGAAAAATTGTTTAGTTTCTTTGAAAATAATTTTTGAAAAATGCAAAAAAACAATTCCCGATAAATTTTGTTGATTTTATGAAAGATAAGAAAATAATTTGTTTTAAAAATGCTGTTAAAAATAGTTTGTTTTCTTTTCTTAAAATGATTTAGTTCTTTTATTTTCGAACTACGCAAGTTTGATTCTCACGAAGCGTGAGATACGTAGGCAACCCATATCGGGCTCAACTAATACTGCTTTTTCAAAAAAAAAATAATAATTAAAATTAGGAGTTTTGTCCTTAGTCAAGAGTTAGGACAATTTTGCAAAAATAGCCAAACGCTTCAAAAGGGGCGCCGAAGGACTAATTTCGAAAAAACAGAATATAGACATCACACTGGTATCCTGTTATACATCCTTCAAATCTTCTTCAAGTGCTGAAAGGCCGTGTTAACAAGATTAGTTTTTTTGTAATAATAAAAAAAATTTGGAAAAAATCTTAAGTTTTATTTTTACCTTTTCTAGGATCAGCATGACTTCACCGCAAAGAATCGGCCAGAAAAGGGCAAGAGATGAAATGCCACCCATGTTCATGGTCTAGGACAAGACCCCGGGTCAGCTCTGTAGATGGTGGACTAGTTTTTCGGCTTGGGAAAGAAATCAAGTCCACAAGCACCTCAAGTTTCTTCGGGACATTATGATGATAGAACTGGACAAAAATTTGAGAAGAGCTTTAGTGAGTTTTTGGGACTCAACAAGCAATGTTTTCATATTTCGGGACTACAAAATGACGCCCACTTTGGAAGATTTGGGCGGACTCACAGGGCTTGGGAGAGATTTGCACAAAAAGAGACCCGCAACTCCTAGGCAAATTGGTGTGAATAGTTTCTTGAAGAAGTTATGTCTCCGACGAGTTCCCATGGGTTGTTTGGAGAACGGTTGGGTGCCGCTGGAGTATCTCTATAACATATTCGGTGATAAGAAAGGGTTCGAGAAATTCTCAAACACTGAATTTGTTAACCAGTTGAATTATGACGCCTGGGGAGACTTAAGAATCTACGCCTTTATGATCATTTTTTTGGGAACCATGGTTTTTCCCGAACGTGGCGGACGCATCAGAATCCGTTTGGCTACGGTGGTCTCATATTTACATAGTAACGAAGAACACACTACTCTTCCTATGATCCTAGGAGACATCTTTCGGGCCTTAACTCGGTGCCAAGAAGGACATGATTATTTTGAAGGTTGTAATATTTTATTACAAATGTGGTTTGTAGAGCATCTCTATCATCACCCAATTATGATAGACTTCAACGTGGACTGGCTGAATTACATTCGTTGTCATGTGAACAGAGCTGCCCGTTGTAACCTTCCAGATGATTTAAGGACTTGGCAAGAACTTCTCAACTCTTTGAGAGCAGATCGACTTACCTGGAATTATTATTGGTTCCCTTCCGCTAAAATCATGCACATGTCGACATATCGCACATTCTACATACTAATGGGTTTCAGGGGTTTCCAACTATGCCCCGCTACGGGTCATGCGACAGCTGGGTAGAGAACAAAAAAGGCCCCCGATTGAAGATATATGATCATTTACATGGGAATTCATGACGGAGGAGCTCCCAAGAGAGACTTATGCACAAAAGATATGGTTCGGTAGTCAACTCTCTGACATCGACGAAATGGTTTCCGATCGAGAATGAGGAGAAGTTAGCCTCGCATATCTTGAATGGTTCCACAACTAATCAATGCCTGAGCAAAGGGCAGAAAGGTCGGTAAAGTATGCTGTCGATTGGGAGAAAGAGATAGAAACCAGAGTTAGGGAGGCTAAACGTGAAACAGCGCAAGATTTCCAATCTTGCATTAACACCTCAAAAGAGGACAAAGGAATTCTGGAAGCTGCCATGGACATACAACAGGCTGATTTCGATCAGGAAAGGGTTGGCTGGGAGCAGGAAAGAGAAACACTCCGAACTCAAATTCAGGAGATGCAACTGACCGCTGAAAGGTCAAAGAGAAGTCGGAATGATGAGATGCTTATAAATGACTTGGGAAGGAAAGCCTTTGAGCACCAGGAAGACTTGGAAAAGGCAGAAGCGGCTTTAGTTGCAATCCGGACAAAATGGAAGAGAGCAGCCCACCAAGAAGCACTCTATCTACAACAGTTCGAGAAGGATAATGGGGCGATCATCGTTGATTTAAGAGAAGCCAATGCCGCTTTTAGAGAGCAATTTCTCAGGCAAGTCCGGGTATGCCAAAGCAGATAGAGACTGTTTCCATGACTTAATGGCACAGATGGAAAGACAAATAGATAGGCTTTTGGATCAAGTCTCCGGTAACGCTCAAGTATTAGGGGCAAAGAACCGACACATAGGGCAGCTGTTCAGAGAAAAAGACATAATCAGGGCCAGGATCAATGAAATCGGGCACTACATCACCATAAGATGCCTGACCTGCGAACAAGTACCCCGTCCTACCCTCTTCTCTTCATTCATGGAATGTGTCCACCAAGTCATGACAGAGTTGGGGAGTCTATAGAGAGATCTTACACCGAGAACCGCAGCAAGGCCAAACAACACCCCCGGGCGCAACGATTCAAAGCGTTGGAACATGCTTAGAAGAGTCTGTTATTTTTAGAGTCTGTTTGTCCTTTTAAAGTTTTCTTCCATTGTTGTCATTTTGCAAAGTGTTTCACGTTTGAAATTTGTGAAATAAAATTCAAAAAAATATTTCATTCGTATCTTACATTTATTGTTTTCGAACTACGCCCGGTCTGATTCATGCGGGGACATGATACGTAGGCAATCCACATAAGATTCGACCATCACTAAAAAAAGGGGGAGGGGGAGGGGGGGAAGGTAAAAGAAAAGAAGATCGATAGAGGTTGAAAGCAAAGGAAAATACAAACCGGAATGACGCATCGTAATCGAATACATGTAGCAACACAATCATCTGTATAAGTGCATCACACCCAATGTGAGATTACTTATCTGTTATGTTGTTTCAGACTAACCGTTTGTTTACCGAACTCCAGGTTTTAGTAAAGTGTGGTTGATTTTGTGGTAATCTGGCATCACATTCGTACTTCACAAGGTCCAAAAGAAGAGTTCAGCAGTTCGAAAGTACCCATCCCTTTTTCACAAGGTCGAAAAGAGGTGCCAACATGTCTTCAGAAATTCCTCTACCAACCATTCCCGTCTCGGAAGAAAGCTCCATAATAACCATTCCGACTACTGACTCAGCAGCTTTGGAGGAGAATAGAATTTTGCGCTGCCGCATGCTCGAGATGTTAGACGATTGGAATAACGGGAAGGAGCCCCCAAGTCTGATCCCTGGGTTCCCTGAACTTCTCCTCAGGTCAAGTGGGATTTCCAATACCCCCACCAATTATCCGCCTACTCTGTTTGGGTGTTCTAATGTCACAACCCTCTCCGAATCACCCTCCACTTCCTATCCTCGGGTGACAGCATTAGATACATCCACAAGAACATCAGTTGATTTGCCTGTTCTAATCACGATGCATCCCACCACACATACGCCTTTCTTTGATTCCTCGTCCTTTACATTCCCGGCACCACCCCTTACACAGGATCATACCCAGGTTGCCGCCAATATATATCCTCAGCCACCTCAATATGAGCTCCTACCAAGCCAAAATCCAAAAGCTCTCGAGCAAGATAAAATGACAAAAAGAATGAGAAGCTTGGAGCAGAGTCTGAAAAACATGCAAGGTCTGAGCGGGCAGAAAAGTGTATCTTACGTCGATTTATGCATGTTCCAGCATGTACATTTGCCATCAGGATTCAAAACGCCAAAGTTCGAAAATTATGATGGGCATGGCGATCCTATTCCTCACCTTAAGAAGTATTGCAATCAGTTGCGAGGTGCCGGTGGCAATGAGGAGTTGTTAATGGCATATTTCGGAGAGAATCTGGTTGGAATAGCCTCAGAATGGTATATGGACCAGGACATATCTCGCTGGCACATTTGGGACGACTTGGCCAGAGATTTTGTTAAACAATTCCAGTACAACATTGACATTGCACCGGATAGAAACTCTCTATCAAATTTGAAGAAGAAGCCCTCAGAGAGCTTCAGGGAATATGCCATCAAGTGGCGTGAACAAGCGTCTAGGGTGAAACCCCCCATAGATGAAATCGAAATGGTCACGACCTTTCTCCGGGCTCAAGAGCCGGAATATTATCAAAATATGATGTTAGTGATGGGAAAACCTTTTGCCAAAGCAATCAAAATTGGAGAGATGGTAGAGAACAACTTAAAAATGGGTAGAATTTTGAGTCAAGCGGCCATTCGGGCAACTTCCCAAGCCATTCAAGGCGGGTCTGGAGGGATGCCCAGGAGCAAGAAGAAAAAAGAAACTATCATGGCGGCAGTAGAAGATAGAAGATACCGAGCCCCAAGGCAGGTATTCTCTGAAAGGCCCCCCAGCATTACTATTCACACCACGACATGACCTATATTCCTCTGCCTCTACCCTACGCGGTCATGAACGCTCAACCTTTTGCACAACCGCAGCCACCAGCCAATAGAAATCGACCTCCATTCCAAAGAAACCAACCTCCCTACCCAAACCAACACAACCCCCGAACAAATAACACCCGCCAACGTGAGCCACCCAAAATGAACTTTACACCAATTGGGGAGCCATATTCCACTCTTTTTTCCAAACTCAGGGAAGAGAACCTATTACAGCCCGTTCCGCAGAACAGGCAGAATCCGGACTCTCCTGCCTACCAACGAGGAATATACCGTGCATATCATTCAGGTGTTGAGGGACATAGCACTAACAATTGTTGGACTTTGAAGAAGGCAGTGCAAAATCTAATCAATCAAGGGAGGATAGTTTTCGCAGATGAAGACATCCCAAATGTGACAAATAACTCATTGCCAGCCCATAACAACGGGCCAGTAATTAGGATGATTTGTGGCGATAAGGATTTTGACCCTGCCTTAAAAGCAATAATTGCCATCGCCAACATGGAGAAGCGGCCTGATGTTACCCCAAAACAAGAGAAAGTGGGGAAAAAGGTTGAAGTTCGCAAGACTGGATCTAAAAAGACGATCGAAGTGAAGGCATCGTCTCAAAGGAGTGGTGTTCTTTACCTCCCGCGAGGCCGAGTGGAAAGACCCCTATCAATAGATGCCCCCAAAAAGTTTTATTTGAAGAAAGAAACAGTAGTGTATGTACCAAAGGGAACCTATGTGGCCCGAAAGCCGATTGAACCACTACAACCAGATGAACCCATGGTTGTTGTACGTGTGCAACAAAAACCTATGACAGATCCATCCGATGTACCTTGGAGCTATCAACAGACACTCGTTATACGCAAAGGAAAAGAGGTTGCAGGAGAATTATCTGGGAGCATCTTGGGGCAAAAGTATTTAAACACGCAGGAGATAAATAATGCCACACAAAGGTGTTTCCCATCAAAAAAAGCTGTAAGCGCTGAAGAGGCAGAGGTCTTCTTTCAAAAGATGCAAATGCCCGACTATGAGGTAATAGACCAATTGCGCAAATACCCAGAGCAGGTATTTATGTTGTCCCTGTTAATGAAGTCTACTGAACATCAGAAGGTTTTATTAAAAACCTTGAATGAGGCATATGTACCTATTGAGATTTCATCTGAACAACTTGAAAGAATGGCGGAGAGATTTTTCGCAGTCAATCAGATTTCTTTCAGTAAGGCTGATTTGCCTTTGGAAGGTGCACTCACAACAAAGCTTTGCATTTGACTGTCAAATGTGAAGGCTACTACATGAAGAGGGTCATGGTGGATGGGGGTTCAGGAGTAGACATATGCCCACTTTCCACTCTAGGCCGCATAGGAATTGGAGCTGAAAGAATTCGGCCCAACAACATATGCGTGCGAGCCTTCGATGGTGTGAAAAGAGACACGGTCGGGGAGATTGATGCGATTATGGCCATTGGCCCGGTAGACTTTGAAGTGACATTTCAAGTCCTAGATATGGACACTTCCTACAACTTTCTTCTAGGAAGACCATGGATTCACGCGGCTGGGGCTGTGCCCTCTACCCTTCATCAGATGTTAAAATTTGAACACAAGGGACAAGAGATCATGGTCCATGGGGAGGACGAGCAGTCAATTTATCGGGATCCATCCATACCATGCTTAGAAGCGGAAGAAGGAAGAGATCACATCGTTTATCAAGCTTTCAAGGTTGTATTGGCAGACCAACACGAAGAAGGGAACCCTTTCCCCCAACCTTTTTTGTCTAATGCCTCCATCATGGTGGCAAGAGAAATGATCAAACACGGCTTGTAACCAGGAAAATGTTTGGGGAAGTCCCTGCAAGGAGTATCAAAGCTAATAACTTTGCCCACAGCTGAAAAGTTCTTTGGAGTAGGCTTTCGCCCTACCCCTGAAGACGAGAAATGGGCCAATAAAAGAAAGGATAAGAGATGGGTTCTACCACGACCTTTGCCACATTTGTACCAAACTTTTGTTCGGCCAAGATACGGTGAAGAAGAAGAAGATGAGGTCTTCATATCAGAGGAAATCGAAGACATAATGTGGGGCCATGAGGCAAATGCTTTACGATGTTAACATGGTTCAATTGGGAGAAGGAACAAGCTCCGTTGAGTTGCTGTATGTGGGCCTAGAAGCCAAATTGCAAAATTGGAAGGCCACACCATTCCCAGTCAGGCGGGAGTTCTGGTAGATTTGTCCTGTCACTTTTCCTTCATCACGAGTTACTTCAGGACGTAGCTTGGATGTTTTTATTTGTTTTCTTGTATTTTCAGTCTTCCCTATGTAACTTTGTTTACCTTCAGAATATTCCAAAAAAAATAGAAATAAATATTTCATCATTTTGCACTCTTTCTAATTCTTGTTATTTATTCTTTCTTTTCAATCCTAATAATGCGGCTTTAAATAACATGACATGCTTGCGGACTTCATGCTCAAATCCGAACATGCCACCTAATCTGGAAATAATGAACCAAGAACCGAAATACGATGAAGAAGAGGCTTTTAGTGAAATAAATCGAGAATTGGAACATTTTGAGAATAAACCTAGGCCGAACTTGAATAATACTGAACCGGTTAATTTGGGAACTGTTGAAGAGATCCGAGAGACCACGATAAGCATCCACATGGATGAGAAAACTCGAGATGCAATAATCCAGCTCTTGTTTGAATTTAAAGATGTGTTTGCTTCTTCTTACGATGACATGCCAGGATTAGGAGCCGATCTAGTGGTGCACAAGTTGCCAATCTACCCCGACTGTCGCCCAGTGCAACAGAAGCAAAGAAAGTTCAAGACTGACATCAGTGATAAAATCAAAGAAGAAATCACTAAGCAGTTGAAAACGAGGGTAATTCGAGTGGTACAATACACCACGTGGTTGGCTAATGTTGTGCCTGTGCCAAAGAAGGATGGAAAAACTCGAGTATGCGTGGACTACCAAGATCTAAATAAAGCAAGTCCTAAAGATAACTTTCCTTTACCAAACATCCACATCCTCGTTGATAACTGTGCCAAACATGAGATACAATCATTTGTGGATTGTTATGCAGGATATCATCAAGTGTTGATGGATGAAGAGGACGCCGAGAAGACTATTTTTACCACACCTTGGGGAACTTACTGCTACCGGGTCATGCCATTCGGTTTGAAAAATGTCGGAGAAACATACATGAGAGCTATGACTACCATTTTCCATGACATGATGCATCAGGAAATAGAGGTGTACGTGGACGATGTGATCATCAAATCCAAAACTCAGGGAGATCATGTGCGAGACTTGAGGAAATTCTTTGAGAGGTTGCGGAAGTATGACTTGAAGTTGAATCCGGCCAAATGCGCTTTTGGAGTCCCATCAGGTAAACTCTTGGGTTTCATAGTCAGTAGAAGAGGTATAGAATTGGATCCCACAAAGATAAAATCTATCCGGGACTTACCGCCTCCAAGAACAAAGAAAGACGTAATGAGTCTTCTGGGCCGATTGAACTACATTAGTAGGTTCATCGCCCAATAGACTTCCACATGTGAGCCCATATTCAAGTTGCTAAAGAAAGACGCTGCAATCAAGTGGACAACTGAATGTCAAGAAGCTTTCGACAAAATCAAAGAATATTTTTCGAACCCTCCAGTATTAGTCCCGCCAGAGCCAGGGAGACCTCTTTTCTTGTATTTAATAGTCTTGGAAAACTCTTTTGGTTGTGTCCTCGGACAACGTGATGTAACAGGGAAGAAAGAATAAGCAATCTACTATCTGAGCAAGAAGTTCACTACTTATGAGGTCAAGTACACTTTGCTGGAAAGAACGTGTTGTGCTCTAACTTGGGTCACTCAGAAATTGAGACACTACCTCCAAGCTCATACGACTCACCTCATTACCCGGTTAGATCCTTTGAAGTATATATTCCAGAAACCGATGCCCACCGGAAGATTGGCAAATTGGCAAATCCTGCTCACTGAGTTTGACATAGTCTATGTCATTCGCACGGAAGTGAAGGCCCAAGCGTTAGCAGATCACTTGGCCGAAAACCCGATCGACGAAGAGTATCAACCATTGAATACCTACTTTCCTGATGAAGAGGTAAACACGACAGAAGTTGTTTCGGAGGACAGTCTTGCTTGGAAAATGTTCTTCGATGGGGTGGTAAACGCTAAAGGTGTAGGGATTGGGGCAATCTTGATCTCTCCTGCCGGTCAACACTACCCAGCTACGACTAGACTCCGTTTCTTTTGCACGAACAATACAGCTGAGTATGAAGCTTGCATCATGGGTATGAACATGGCAATTGATCAGGGCATTGAAGACTTGTTGATCATGGAAGATTCAGATCTGATTATCAAACAATCTCAAGGTGAATGGGAGATTCGAGACGTTAAACTCCTCCCTTACCGACAACATGTGAATATTCTTGGCAAGCGATTTGAATCGATAGAGTTCAGGTATATCCCATGATGTCACAATGAACTAGCTGACGCACTTGCCACTTTAGCTTTAATGCTACCGTATCCAGGCAACGCCCATGTCAATCCTTTGGAAATCCAAATCAGGGAAAGACACGGTTATTGCAATGCAATCGAAGAAGGACCAAGCGTTAAGCCATGGTACTACGATATTAGGAGATTCTTGAAAACACAAGAATACCCTGAACAAGCTACTGGAAATCAAAAGAGGACCATTAGGCGACATGCAAGGGGTTTCTTCTTGAGCGGTGAGGTCTTGTATAAAAGAACCCCGGATCTTAACCTCTTAAGGTGTGTTGATGCCGAAGAAGTAGGAAGAATCATGCACGAAGTACATGCAGGAGTGTGCGGGCCTCATATGAATGGGTATGTCTTAGCCAAGAAAATCCTTCGAGCTGGGTATTATTGGATAACCATGGAGAAAGATTGTTTCGGTTTTGTCTAGAAATGCCATCAATGTCAGGTACATGGAGATCTTATTCATGCACCTCCAATTGAGCTACATCCTATGTCAGCACCATGGCCATTTGTCGCTTGGGGAATAGATGTCATAGGCCCGATTGAGCTGAAAGATTTGAATGGGCAAAGATTCATACTGGTCGCTATCGATTACTTCACAAAATGGGTCGAAGCCGTCACTCTCAAATCGGTCACCAAGAAAGTCGTGGTGGATTTTGTACGCTCGAATCTTATCTGTCATTTTGGTATACCTGCAACTATCATCACAGACAATGCTGCGAATCTGAATAGTCGTTTGATGGAAGAAATATGTGAGTAATTCAAAATAACGCATAGTAACTCCACTCCTTATCGGCCCAAAGCCAATGGTGCCGTTGAAGTAGCAAGCAAAAACATTAAGAAGATTTTGAGAAAGACAATCCAGAGTTCTAGACAATGGAATGAACAATTACCTTTCGCCTTACTTGGATATCGTACTACAGTGCGCACATCGGTGGGAGCAACCCCATACTTGTTAGTCTATGGAACCGAGGCTGTGATACCGGTAGAGGTAGAAATTCCTTCACTCCGGATGATTGTTGAAGCAGAGATTGAAGATAGCAATTGGGTTAAGACTCGATTGGAGCAACCAACTTTGATTGATGAAAAGCGAATGGCTGCAGTCTGTCACGGACAATTGTACCAACAAAGGATGGCTCTTGCTTACAACAAGAAAGTACGACCGAGAAATTTTGAAGTAGGTTAGTTGGTTTTAAGACGCATTCTCCCACATCACCAGGAAGCAAAAGGAAAATTCGCTCCTAATTGGAAGGGACCATACATCATCAGGAAGATATTGCCGAGAGGAGCATTATACTTGGGAGATATGGAAGGAAAAGATCCTGAAACAGCTATGAATGCAGATGCTGTCAAAAGGTATTATGTCTAAGTTATCTTCGATGATGTCCTTACAAGTCGAAATAATTGAAGGTTTTTATTCCCGCTACCCAAACACTACCAACCCTTTTTGTAAACCCTTTGAGCCGGTTACATTTCTTTGGCTACCCTCTTTAGAATCCAAAACCAATAAAAAAAAACAAAACAAAACAAAACAAAGTACCTGAACTACGTTCTGACTTGATTCCGAAAGGATACGTAGGCAACCTCTCCCTGAGGTTCAATCACACCAAACCAAAAATCCCAATTTCCCAAAAAAATAATGAAACTGGGGCAGATGATATGGCGATTCAGTTTAGATCCGTCAAGATGATTCCAAAGTTATAATTTTGTCCATAATTCTTGTTACCCAAACCGAGTACAAGTCCTTCAAGATTGATGCGGAGAAAATAGAGACTGAGAAAAAATCATCGTTGCGAACCGAAGCGTATGGAATGAAAAGAAATAAAATGAGAGAGTCTTATTGGTGAAAACCTTCGGGCAACATAAGACGATGGAAGTAGAGAAATACAAAATGAGAGAGCCCTATAGTAAAAACTCGCAAAGAGTGCTATCTGGCGATGGTGAGAAGCAAAATGAGAGAGGTCGATTAGCGAAAACCCACGAACGGGCGCTATCAACTGAAAAGGGTATTTCATCACTAGAGGTTCTGGCACGGCTCCCTAGCTTGGAAACATAGACCCATTTTTGGTTCATAAGGAAGTGAGAGTTTGTGACGATCGAGCATTTAGTTCGAGAAGCATGTCATGTCTGTTTGAAGTCAGCATACACCTCATATAAGTCCTTCTTTTTCCACCGAAAGGGACGCTTCTATTTTGATTCATTTTTTATTCTTTGATCATTTTTCTTTGAATCCCTTTCGTTTTAACTTTGCCGAAATTACTACAAAGAAAGGTGACAGGACCGTTTATACAGAATTCCGTCTGGTAAAGAAGAAAGACCCAACCTCAGTGGTGTATTGATACAATTCCCGATTGATCATGATGATTGATCATTTCCAAAAGAAAGGATGTTAGGAAGGAAATGGAAATCAAAGGCTAAGGTCTTTAGAAGAAACGGAATGAGACAGAAAGATAGAGCCTGTACAGGAAAATCCTCATAGAAACCCGAGGCTATACCCGGACAGTTTGAAAGGAAGTCACCCCAAAGCCAATTGGTAGCAAAAGTTCTCAATGGAAATGAGACAAAGATCACGCAATGAAGATAATCAAGGCCACAAAGTCAACTACTTTTTCAACTAATAAAATGTTCTTTGTTGAAAGCAGGTCTATTTAATTGTGCAAGAAGAAGGTACAGCCAAAGAAGTGAAATACGCAAGCATTTAAATGCCTATAGAACAAGAAAAACGCATAAAAAGGTAAGTTTCTTTTCAAAAGCTTTATCTTATGCATTTGTTGATGGGTAAAAGGAAAATGCCTAAAAAAGATCCAACACGAAGAAAAGAAAGGAAAATGAAAACTCCAAAAAAGAGAATCAAATCATGTTAGTCCAATATCCATTTGGACCCCGGTCAGAAAACTGAGGGTCTCTCCAGCCAGAAAGCCGTGAGACGTTGTTTTTGGTCTTCCAGCCAGAAAGCCAAGAAACATTTATTTCAAAATCCCGGCCAGAAAACCGAGGATCTCCCGGTCGAAAACTGTTGAGCGTTTCTTTCAAAACCCCCGCTAGAAAACCGAGGGTCATCCGACCAGAAAGCCGTGAAATATTTCTTTCAAAGTCCCAGCCAAAAAACCGAGGATCCCTTTGGCCAAAAAGCCAGGATCTCCCAGTCAGAAAACTGTGGAGCCATTTCTTTTAGACCCCGGCCAGAAAACCGAGGGTACTCCGGCCAGAAAGCCGTGAGATGTTATTTTGAATTCCAGCCAGAAAGCCGTGAAACTTTTCTTCCAAGTCAGAAAACCAAGGATCTCCCAGTCAGAAAACTTTGGAGCCATTTCTTTTAGAACCCGGCCAGAAAACTAAGGGTACTCCGGCCAGAAAGCCGTGAGATGTTTTGAATTCCGGCCAGAAAGCCGTGAAAACTTTCTTTCAAAATCCTCAGTCAGAAAACCGAGGATCTCCCAGTCAGAAAACTGTGAAACCATTATATTTAGACCCCGGCCAGAAAACCGAGTGTACTCCGACAAGAAAGCCGTGAGATGTTGTTTTGAATTTCGGCCAAAAAGCCGCAAAACTCTTCTTTCAAAATCCCCGATCATAAAATCGAGGATCTCCCAGTTAGAAAACTGTGGAGCCATTTCTTTTAACCTCGGCCAGAAAACTGTGGGTCGTCCGGCCAGAAAGCCGTGAAACATCATTTTGAATTCTGGCCAGAAAGTCGTAAAAACTCTTCTTTCAAAATCCTCGATCAGAAAATCGAGGATCTTGCAGTCAGAAAACTATGGAGCCGTTTCTTAAAACCCTAGTCAGAAAACCGAGGGTCTTCCGGCCAGAAAGCCGTGAAACATTATTTTGAATTCCAGCCAGAAAGCCTTGAAAACTTTCTTTCAAGAATCCCGGTCAGAAAACCGAGGATCTCCCAGTCAGAAAACTACGGAGCCGTTTCTTCAAAACATTGGCCAGAAAACCGAGGGTCTCCCGGCCAGAAAGCCGTGGAACGTTTATTTGTGAAACTGTGATTTTAAAAATCAAGATTCTCTTGACCAATACCAAAGAGTCTTTTTAATCATTTTCTGTGTCACAACTAACTCACGAAATTTTCCTAGCAAAACTGGGGCAGAGAAATTTCGTTCATTTGTTTGTTTCATTTGTCTAAATAGGTTTGACCTCGGGATGCAAGGATCAAGATAACCTACGAGTGGAACCTCAATCCAGAATGAAGAAAAGAAGGAAAAGAACAGAAAGGAAACGAGTTCAAATGTTGGAGTAAACAGAAGCGTGGATTACTCCGAATCTGATTGAAGTCACGAGTTCCGCCAATTCCATTTCACTCAATGTTACAGAAATAAACAAGCACGTACATCTTGTTGAGCATCAAGATTCAGATCGAGATCTACAGCAAAATCAGCTAAGATTCAATATCAAGTTTTCAAGAGAATCATAGATAGGAATCTTGTAACTCATAGTTTGATAGCATAGGTAGTTTAGCTTTAATTTCTCTTTTGGTGTAATAACGAGGTCAGTAAGCAGTAAGCCGCAACAGCAGCAACGATAGCAACAGTAACAACAAAGTGTCAATTCATGGTAGTCCCAGTTACCGAAACTTCCCGAACTACATTGACCTGATTCCTGTTTCGCCCAGGATATGTAGGAGGCCACCCGAAGCAAATTGACCTGATTCCCGGTCAAGATCTATTTAAAATGCTTCACACGGAGTGCTCAAACGGGAAAAAATCGCTCGTATTTGCTCATTATTCTTTGCAGGAAAACTCTTCGCATTTTCACGCAAAGAAGGGCAGCTGTGAGCACGTGATTTTTGCCCCGCATGAGAATTACTCCCAAAATCAATAAAAATAGAATAGTTTTGTGTTGTGTTGATTTTTGTATTTTTTTTATTTTTCTTAGTTATTGTCTACATTTTATCTCGTGCATGTTTATTTGTTAAACTAATAAAATAAAATATAAAAATAATGTTGCATTTTTGCATTTAAGTCATATTTAAAGTAATTAAATTAATTGCAAATGATATATAAAAAAAAATAATTCATCATATACATTCTTAGCATTAAAATGCCTAGTTGTGTGATTATATTTAATTGATATTTAATTGTATGTGATAATTGTTAGTATAATTTAATTAGTATTATAATTTGATTTGATTTTTCGTAGTATAATTAGAATTTTTGTTTTAATAAATTAGGAACTAATTTCAAAAGGAAAGAGAGAAGAATTGAAAAAATAGAAGAGAAAATGGACTGGGCTAGTCCAAAACCGGACAAACTCAGGCCCAAAATACCCAACGGACCCGCCCTATTTCCCATCTTTCAATCTGGACCGTTTGTGATAATTCATCCAACGGTCCAGATTATTAACCTAGTTCTAATTACCCAAAACCCCAAAACCCTTTCACACACCGAACCAAACAACCCCCTCTTTGATCGTCTCCCTAAAAGGCGATTTTCGGCCGCCCAAACTCGCCACTGACCGCCCACCGGAAATCGCCCACGGCGGCGGTCAGCCTCCAAACCGCTTGACATTTACACCCCAAACTCCCCTTGACCTCCCCATTCCAAACCCCTACTCCATCATCCTCGAATCATCCCCGAACTTCTCGAATCTTCGATCAAAGATTCGAACCAAAACCCACATCACCCCAAATTGCTCCAAATTCACACCACACCACCACCAAACCATCTCTTCCATAAATCCATACCCCATTTCATTCAAATCCAGCCCGAAATCGTCAAGCCCCAAAACCGAGGTTCAAGAACCCTAGAATTCGAATTAGGGATTTTTGTTTAAATTCAAAAAGAAATTGGGGTCTAATAGACCTTAATTGGATTGTTTTCACTTGAAAATATTTCAATTAAGGTCCTTTCGACCTCGAATACCAAATCCCAAGATGGCCGAATCTCCAATTTCTTTATTTCAAGGTATTTCTTCTCCTTTTCTGTTCTTATTTACTCATACTCGTCGTTTTAGTTTAATCGTTTTGTAATTTCGTTTGTTGTTGATTTTCTTCGGATATTTTTCAATTTTCTGTTTTTCCTCATCTATTTGGGACCCTTTATTTTGTCGATTTATTCGTTTTCTGATTTGTTTGTTGTAAATGTGGTGTTATAAGATAGGAATTCGATTCGATTACTATCCTCAAGTAATTAATTCTACATTTTTGTTACCTATACTGTCCGAAAGTCTGTGACTTTGTTGAATTGAGGTTGAATTGTTTGGGATTGAATTAAAAACGAGTGGTTATAGCTGTATAAATCTTATTAGTTATTGATCAAATATTGGTCATAATTCAGTGAGATTGTTTTTAAAATTTTTGATTTCAAATACATGGCAGAATGAGGGGATTTAAGACTCGGGATTGAAAAACTTTTGAAATGTGAGTTGGTCTGTCAGTTTGGGAATCTCAGATTAATTAAGAAAGAATGTTGAGCAGTTTTAGCACTTTTGCTATTGGAACGAACAGGTATAACATGGGTTTTTAATTAAAATAAACTAAAAGGGGCAATAGGACTAGAAGTTTTTTAATTAAACAACTGAAAAGGGAGGTCGTCTAGATGGCTTTAGTGCCTTTACTAGTGGGATACAGAGGGATTGAGTGGGCTGGACAGATTTTTAATTGACTAAAAAGGGGCTGCTAACTTGAATCTTAAGGCTATAAAAGAGGGGAATTCTCACAACAAAGAACACACACAACCTCCAAAAAAGAGAG
Organism: Nicotiana noctiflora; assembly: GCA_032618575.1. Classification (NCBI taxonomy): domain Eukaryota; kingdom Viridiplantae; phylum Streptophyta; class Magnoliopsida; order Solanales; family Solanaceae; genus Nicotiana; species Nicotiana noctiflora. The sequence goes on from JASVEL010003563.1 coordinate 327,727, forward strand.
CTTCTTACACAGATTCATACCTTTGAAGAAGAGATTTTCAGATACACTTACAATTCAAAAGAAAAAAACAGATTTTTCATACAACTTTTCTTAGAGCAAAACTGTTGCAAACTATTGGTTTCTTTTAAGCTGTTTGGTTCGATCTTGTTTTTGTCCTGGTCTATTTAAGAATTCTTGGTTGCAAACTGCCGGTTTCTTTATTTGATGTTTAAATTCTGAAAAATCTCAATTGCGTTACTGGACCACATATTTGGAGTATCTTAATTGTTCTTAGTTGCTTCTAGTTTTCTGTTGCTGTGTGTTGAAGCTGCTACTGATTTCTGCCTTTCTCACTTCTTTTTGAATTCCAGGTACTTCCTTAGTTCATGGTTGAATCTTAATTGCTGATGCATGTAAAGATATGAAGTTCTGTTTGAATGAAGATCTTGTTTGAAGCTGAATTTCTAGTCTTCTTTCATTACTTATGTGTTTAGTATAGATTCCGAGCCGCTTGCATTTGACGATTTGATTCATAACTGTTGGCTTGGTTTCAAACACATTGGTTCAAGCATGAAAAGCTAAAAACAGTGTTTGGGATTCTCTATATATTGGTGGTCGATCATCTTTGCTAAGTTTGAGTGAAATTGATATCTTCACTGTCTAGTTCGTTTCAGTTTGGATCTTGAAAATATATATATGATGCGACATGTTGTTCTTATAAAAAACTCATAGTAATCTCATTTATACATAAATTATTAGGTATTTTCCCCCTCTTGTTTTCCTATGATTCACTAATCTATATGGACTGCCCGAATGAAGTGATTGGTCTTTGTTGATTAAATTGAGGATTAGTGTACACATCCTGTTGTAGGTTGATTTGTAAGAACCTGTTAATCCATCATCGTCCCATGAGTATTCGTATTCATTGTTTTCTTTTCATGCAATTCGTTTTAAGTTAAACTGATTCGAGTTTAACCGTATGACTTTGAAGTCCAAGCTTTGGGTGAGGAGTTTTCTGTCTGAATCCTTTATACATTGGCCCAGGTTCATGAGAGTTTCCATTTTTCCCTCCAATACATGAATTATCCTCTATTTGATTTAGTTTATTTTTTTTGTTAGTCTAAAAGGGAGATGAAGTAAAACTGTCTCGCTGATCCTATTGAATTTTCATAGATGTGATTCCTATTGAATCTTCATAGATTAAATGCACATGATCTCATTTTTTTTAGCTATTGTTTTCCTTATAATTAGACTCTCTTGCATCCAGATGTAGTTTAAATCATTTCAAAATGCCATTAAATCATATAGGCGAGTTCTACTAAATAAGGCAAATAGTTTTTGGCCTTCCAAATCTAATTTGGACTCCATTTTAAACCGAGGTATGTTGTGCGTAGCAAAAATCTAAAAATGTATAGCCTTGCAAATTTAAAACGCCATGATATTGTCACGACCCGGATTTTCCCCCAACATCGGGATCGTGATGGCGCCTACTCGTGGTAGCTAGGCAAGCCACTGTATTCATACTATCCTGTTTTTAACAAAATTTTAATTAAATAAATGCGGAATAACAAATCACACGGTGAAAATCATACCTGAAATCCTCTACCCAAGACGTGGAGTCACCAACTCACAAACTACTATGGAATACTACACATAAAAGTCTGAAAGAAATATAACATAATTCTGTTTGTCTCGGAACAATGAGACTACAGCTATTAACATAAATAAAGAAAGAGACGCCGGGCCTGCGGACGTCTGCAAGCTACCTCGGTCTCAAATGTGATCAACTCCCACGCAATCTATTTACTGCTGCTGCTGCTCCTGATCGTAACCTGGACCTGTGCAAAAACGCACAGAAGTGTAGCATCAGCACAACCGACCCCATGTGCTGGTAAGTGCCCGGCCTATCCCGGCGAAGTAGTGACAAGCCTAGGACCAGACACTCACATAAACCTGTGCAATTCAATATATATATGTGTACCACAAAATAACAAGAAATAATCAAGTAATAACACAATAAGAAATATCTTAAAGAATTTAACAACTAACCACAGTTAATAATTTCACAAAGAAAACAAAGTATAATGTAAACACGAATAATATCACTTCAAGAAATAGCAAGCAATTGCACGGCATCACCCTTCGTGCTTTTACTCTCGTCCTCACCAAATAAACAAATAAAGTACACGGCATCACCCTTCGTGCTTTTACTCTCATCCTCACCAAACAAACAAATAAAGTACACGGCATCACCCTTCGTGCTTTTACTCTCATCCTCACATCCATAGTATGGCATGATCCTTCGTACATGGTTCAATAACATGGCACGGCATGATCCTTCGTGCATAATCAATAAATAAACATGGCACGGCATTAACCTTCGTGCATAAATAAATAAACATGGCACGGCATCACCCTTCGTGCATTATCACTCTTCCTCACCCAAATAACAATCACGGTTAAGGGCAGAGAAAGAAACAGCAATTCATAAATCATCCCATCAAGGGAAATCAATAATTATCTTCACAACAAGTCCCAACAAGGGAGAACAATAACAATTCACCTGTAATATATCTCAAAATATCATTTTCCAACGACTCACGGTCATACTAGACGCCGGTGTATGGATGCTCGTCACCACAGCCCATACACCGCACTCGATCACATAACACATAACACATAATCCTATTCCCTTAAGCTAGGATAGAACAAACACTTACCTCGAATGCTTATGAACAATCCAATCCGTGGAAATGTCTTTTCTTTCAATTTGGCTCCAAACCAACCGTATCTATACACAATTGAATTAATATCATCAATTCTACTCCACAAACTAATTCTTAATACCAAATACAACTTTTACAACATTCTGCCATGAATAGTGAATTTCAACCCCGGGCCCACATGGTCGGAATTCGGGGTTAGGACCAAAATCCGGTTACACATTCCCCCACGAGTTCATATATATAATTTGTTTCAAAATCGGACCTCAATTTGAGGTCCAATTCCTCAATTTATGAAAAACCCTATTTTCTAACAAAAACAAGAATTTTACCATGAAAATCTTTGATTTCTTATGAAAAACATGTTTAATGATGTTAGGAATTGAAAGAATTAAGTAAAAAGTGACTTACAATCGTTTTGATGAAGAAGAAATCCTTGAAGAATCGTAAATGGGTGTTTTGGTTTTTGTAAAATGTGAAGAAATGACTGAAATTCGTGTTTTTCAGGTCTCTGTGTTCGCATTTGCGAACATGGGTTCGCAATTGCGAACCCCGACCAATTTCCGGAGTTTGAAAAATAAGCTAAGGGTGGGAAGTTCGCATTTGCGAACATTTGTTCGCATTTGCGAACAGTTCGCATTTGCGAACTATTGTTCGCATTTGCGAACACATGCGGTATAGGCAGTGTTCGCATTTGCGAACCAAGGCAGTGTTGGGGAAAGTTCGCATTTGCGAGCTTTTGTTCGCATTTGCGAACATAGGCTGGCACCTGGGGACCTTCGCAAATGCGAACAATTGTTCGCATTTGCGAACAAGGCTGAGCCAAAGGGGGCTTCGCATTTGCGATGAATGTTCGCATTTGCGAGCCTGTCCCCTTCGCAATTGCGAGAAATACTTCGCAATTGCGAAGCCAACAACTGGGTGAAAAACCAGCAGTTCAAAAATTCAGAATTTCATCCAACGGCCTATCAAATCCTTACCCGAGCCCCCCGGGCTCCAAATCAAACATGTACACAACCTCAAAAACACATTATGAACTTGTTCGTGCGATCACATCGCCAATATAACCTCGTTTTCCTCAAATCAAGCCTCAAATGCATGATTTTCATACCTTTAGTTTTCAAAACTCTCAAATTTGGGACTCAAGGTCCAAAACATCTCAAACGACATCCAAATGTCACCAAACTTTACAGAAATCACATATATAATATTTAAGACTTGTACCGGGCGTCGGAACCAAAATACGAGCCCGATACCAAGGTCAATTAATCTATTTCCTTTAATAATTGCATCAAAAACAATTTCACATAAAAATTCATAACTTGGGCTCTAGGCCTCAGAATTCGACTCCGGACGCATGTCCAAGTCCCATATTTTCCTACGGACCTCTCGGGACCATCCAATCTCGGGTCCGGATCCGTTTACCAAAAATGTTGACCAAAGTCAACCATATCAATATTAATATCATTTTTATCCAAATTTCTCATAGAATTCATATTTTCTATCACAAAAATCTTTCCGGCTACATGCTCGGATCGTGCACGAAAATCGAGGCAACATAGAATGAGGTTTTCAAGGCCTCAGAAGCTCGAAATGATTAATTAAATAAGTGATGACCCTTTGGTTCGTCACAATCTCCACCTCTAAAACAACCGTTCGTCCTCGAACGAACAAAAGAAAGAAGTACCCGAGTTAGGAAACAAGTGTGGGTAGCGGCTCCGCATATCAGACTCGGACTCCCAGGTCGATGCCTCAGGAGGCTGACCTCTCCACTGAACACGCACAGAAGGATAACTCTTCGACCTCAGCTGTCGAACCCGCCGGTCTAGAATAGCCACCGGCTCCTCCTCGTAAGATAGATCATTGTCCAATTGGACAATACTGAAGTCTAACACATGTGTGGGATCGCCGTGGTATCTCCGAAGCATAGATACGTGAAAAACCGGATGCACGGCTGATAAGCTAGGCGGCAAAGCTAATCTGTAAGCCACCCCTCCCACTCTGTCTAGAATCTCAAATGGGCCAATATACCTAGGGCCGAGCTTGCCCTTCTTCCCAAACCTCATCACGCCCTTCATAGGCGACACTCGGAGCAATACTCGTTCACCAACCATGAAATCTACATCTCGAACCTTACGATCCGCATAAGTCTTTTGCCTAGACCGAGCTGAACGCAATCTCTCCTGAATAGTCTTGACCTTATCTAAGGCCTCCCGAACTAAGTCCTGTACCCAACAACCGAGCCTCTCCCGGTTCAAACCATCCAACCGGCGATCGACATCGCCTACCATACAACGCCTCATACGGAGCCATCCGGATGCTAGATTGGTAGCCGTTATTGTAGGCGAACTCGCTAATGGCAGAAACCGGTCCCACGAGCCTCCGAAATCAATAACACGAGGCTCGAAGCATGTCCTCGAGAATCCGAATAGTCCTCTCCGACCGGCCATCCGTCCGAGGATGAAATGTCGTACTCAACCGAACCCGGGTGCCTAACTCCCGCTGAACCGCTCTCCGGAACCGTGAGGTAAACTGCGTACCCCGATCAGAGATAATAGATACTGGCACCCCATGAAGACGAACAATCTCCCTAATGTAAATCTCCGCTAACCTCTCCGACGAGTTGGAGACAGATACTGGAATGAAGTGTGCTGACTTGGTCAGCCTATCAACAATCACCCAAATAGCATCAAATTTCCTCCGAGTCAAAGGAAGTCCAGTAACGAAGTCCATAGTGATCCGCTCCCATTTCCACTCGGGAATTTCAATCCTATGGAATACACCCCCAGGTCTCTAGTGCTCATATTTTACCTGCTGACAATTTAGACACCGAGCGACATACGCAACGATATCTTTCTTCATTCTGCGCCACCAATAGTGCTGTCGTAAGTCCTGGTACATCTTCGCGGTGCCCGGGTGAATAGAATACCATGAACTGTGGGCCCTCGCTAAGATCAACTCTCGAATCCCTTCGACATTGGGCACACAAACTCGACCCTGCAATCTCAATACCCCATCATCATCTAGGTTTACCTGTGTGGCACCTCCCCGCTGTACTGTATCTCTCAACTCACGTAAATGAGGATCATCAAATTGCCTCTCACGGATACGCTCTAATAAGGAAGAACGAGCGACCGTGCAGGCTAACGCTCTGCTAGGCTCAGAAATGTCTAATCTCACGAACCGGTTGGCTAAGGCCTGGACATCTAAAGCTAATGGTCTCCGATTGACCGGAATATATGCAAGACTACCCATGCTGGCATACTTTCTACTCAATGCATCGGCCACCACATTGGCCTTACCTGGGTGATATAATATAGTAATATCATAGTCTTTTAGCAACTCTAACCATCTCCGCTGTCGTAGATTCAACTCCTTTTGCTTGAACAAGTACTGTAGGCTTTTGTGATCGGTGTACACCTCACATGTCACACCATATAGATAATGCCTCCAGATCTTTAAGGCATGAACCACTGCTGCTAACTCAAGATCATGAACTGGATAATTCTTCTCATGTATTTTTAACTGCCTCGAAGCATAAGCGATAACCTTACCATCCTGCATCAATATCGCTCCAAGCCCTGTACGAGATGCGTCACAATAAACTGTATAAGGCCCCGTACCCGTAGGTAGTATCAACACTGGTGCGGTAGTCAGGGCTGTCTTGAGCTTCTGAAAGCTCGCCTCACACTCCTCTGACCACTGGAACTGGTCACCCTTCTGGGTCAACCTAGTCATCGGGGCTGCAATAGAAGAAAACCCCTCTACAAAACGACGGTAGTAACCTGCTAATCCCAAGAAACTCCGGATCTCAGTCACTGAAGCTGGTCGAGGCCAATTCTGGACTGCCTCAATCTTCTTTGGGTCTACCTGAATACCTTCCACTGATACAATGTGACCCAGAAATGCTACCGAACTCAGACAGAACTCACATTTAGAAAATTTGGCATATAGCTGGTTATCTTTCAGAGTCTGAAGAACCACTCTGAGGTGCTGCTCGTGCTCTTCCTGGCTGCGGGAGTACACCAGGATGTCATCTATGAAGACTATCACGAACAGATCTAAGTAAGGCCCGAATACCCGATTCATCAACTCCATGAATGCTGCTGGGGCATTGGTCAACCCGAAGGACATGACCAAGAACTCATAATGCCCATATCTAGAGCGAAAGGCCGTCTTAGGAATGTCAGCCGCCCTGATCTTCAGCTGATGGTAGCCTGATCTCAAGTCTATCTTAGAGAATACCCTCGCTCCCTGGAGCTGGTCAAACAAATCATCAATCCTCGGCGGTGGATATTTATTTTTGATAGTCACCTTGTTTAACCGCCGGTAATCAATACACATCCGCATCGAGCCATCCTTCTTCTTTACAAATAACACAGGTGCTCCCGAGGGGGAAACACTGGGCCTGATAAAGCCCTTCTCAAGAAGGTCCTGCAACTGATCTTTCAACTCCTTTAACTCCGGCGGGGCCATACGATAGGGTGGAATAGAGACGGGCTGAGTGCCCGGTGCCAAATCAATACAGAAATCAATATCCCTATCGGGTGGCATGCCCGGCAGGTCCGAAGGAAAAACCTCGGGAAACTCCCGTGCAATAGGGGCTGACTCAATGGAAGGAACTTCTGCGCTGGAATCACGAACATAAGCCAAATAAGCTAGACATCCCTTCTCGACCATACGTCGAGCCTTAACATAAGAAATAACAGTGCGAACGGAGTGGCTTGAGGTACCCTTCCACTCTAATCGGGGTGATTCGGCAAGGCTAAGGTGACAGTCTTAGCATGACAATCAAGAATAGCATGGTATGGGGACAACCAGTCCATCCCCAATATGACATCAAAATCTACCATATCCAAAAGCAACAGATCGACACGGGTCTCAAGACCCCCAAATATAACTACGCACGAACGGTGCACCCGATCGACTACAATGGAGTCACCCACTGGTGTAGCCACATAAACTGGAATATCCAGAGCATAGCCGGGCACGGCCAAATACGGTGCGAAGTAGGAAGACACATAGGAATATGTAGATCCAGGGTCAAATAATACTGAAGCACCTCTGCCACACACAAGAATGGTACCTGTAATCACGACATCTGATGCCTCTGCCTCTGGCCTGGCTGGTAAAGCATAGAATCGGGGATCCGCACCTCCCCTCTGAGCTGCGTCTCTAGGACGACCATCAACTGGCTGACCTCTACCTCTCGCTGGACGGTCTCCACCCCTACGGTCTCGACCTCCACCTCTATAATCTCTACCCCCGCCTCGCTGGCTGGGCAGGCTGAGGGTCAGCTGGGGCCTAAATCATTGGACGAGGACCTCGCTGCTGAGAGTTGCCCGCTGCTATAGGGCAATTCCTGATAAAATGACCCGGGTCGCCACAACCGTAGCAACTCTGAGACCGATAGGGCTGCCGGCCCCGACGACTCGAATGGCCTCCACGAACACTCGAAGAGGCCGAGCACTAATAGGAGACCGGTCCGAATAATACCACCGAGAACCACGATCACCCGATCCACCCCGCGAAGCTCGAAGGGCGGAATGAAAAGGCCCGGAAGACCGGCCTCTATCAAAGGATTCTCTCGCTACCGGAGGAAGAACCACCAAACCTCGCCCGAATGACGAGGCCTCTTATCCGAAGAATAACCGCCTCCCTAGCAAGAGCCATCTCAACTCTGCGTGCTGCATTGGCCGCCTCCCGAAATGATATGTCACTTCCCACACCCATAGCCATCCGGAGTCTAATCGGCCGATTGAGCCCATCTATAAATCCGCGGACCCTCTCCCACTCGGTGGGAAGTATCACCACCGCATGACGAGCCAAGTCGATAAATCTCGTCTCATACTGTGTAACTGTCATAGTGCCCCTGATGGAGGCGCTCAAACTGCCTCCGAAGTAAATCCCGCTGAGTAGCAAGGAGAAACTTCTCCATAAATAGTTCCGCAAACCGGTCCCATGATAAAGCTGGGGACCCTGCTGGTCGAGTCGAGCAATAATCTCTCCACCAAGTCTTGGCGGATCCTGCAAGTCTGAAGGTACAGAAGTCAACTCCATTTGTCTCCACGATCCCCATAGTCTTGAGAATCTCACGACAACTAAATAAGAAGTCCTGAGGATCATCTGATGTGGCTCCACTGAATGTAGTGGTAAATAGCTTGGAGAACCGATCAAGCCTCCATAACGAATCAGAAGTCATGGCCGCTCCATCGCCGGCATGAGCCGTGGTACCAGACTGAGTGGCCACAGCTGGCTGGATTACTGGTGCCTGAGGCTGAGGAGCTACTGGCTCTGGAGTATGAGCAATAGGAGTCCGGGCCCCTCCTCCAGCCTGAGAAGTAGCTGGGGCAACTGATAATAGACCCGCTCTGGCAATGCTATCCATAAATCCCGCTATTCTGACCAAAGCATCCCGGAGATCCGGGGTAATCAAAGCCTCTCCTGGGACCTGAGCTGGGCCCACTGGAGCTGCTGGAACCGGAACCTCTTCGTCAATCTCAATATGAGGCTCCACCTCTGGAGTAGCTGCCTGGGGCTGAGCTCTACCCCTACCACGGCCTCTGATACGGCCTTGGCCCCTGCCCCTCACGGGAGCTGCCTGGGGCTCGGGCTGCTGGTCAGCGGACGAAGAAGTGCGTGTCCTTACCATCTGCGAAAGGACAGAATAGAAATTCAATCAGTATTTGAGGAACAAGTCGCACGACAAGAAAGAACAAATGAGAGACTTTTTCCTAACTCAATAGACTCTGGAGGACAAGTACGGACGTCTCCGTACCTACCTCTCAAACTCTACTAAGCTTGTTCGTGAGTGGTGAGACCTATGTAACCTAGAGCTCGATACCAACTTGTCACGACCCGGATTTTCCCCCAACATCGGGATCGTGATGGCGCCTACTCGTGGTAGCTAGGCAAGCCACCTGTATTCATACTATCTTGTTTTTAACAAAATTTTAATTAAATAAATGCGGAATAGCAAATCACACGGTGAAAATCATACTCGAAATCCTCTACCCAAGACGTGGAGTCACCAACTCACAAACTACTATGGAATACTACACATAAAAGTCTCAAAAGGAAATATAACATAATTCCGTTTGTCTCGGAACAATGAGACTACAGCTATTAACATAAATAAAGAAAGAGACGCCGGGCCTGCGGACGTCCGCAAGCTACCTCGGTCTCAAATGTGATCAACTCCCACGCAATCTATTTACCTGCTGCTGCTGCTCCTGATCGTAACTTGGACCTGTGCAAAAACGCACAGAAGTGTAGCATCAACACAACCGACCCCATGTGCTGGTAAGTGCCTGGCCTATCCCGGCGAAGTAGTGACAAGCCTAGGACCATACACTCACATAAACCTGTGCAATTCAATATATATATGTGTACCACAAAATAACAAGAAATAATCAAGTATTAACACAATAAGGAATATCTTAAAGAATTTAACAACTAACCACAGTTAATAATTTCACAAAGAAAACAAAGTATAATGTAAACACGAATAATATCACTTCAAGAAATAGCAAGCAATTGCACGGCATCACCCTTCGTGATTTTACTCTCGTTCTCACCAAATAAACAAATAAAGTACACGGCATCACCCTTCGTGCTTTTACTCTCATCCTCACCAAACAAACAAATAAAGTACACGGCATCACCCTTCGTGCTTTTACTCTCATCCTCACATCCATAGTACGGCATGATCCTTCGTACATGGTTCAATAACATGGCACGGCATGATCCTTCGTGCATAATCAATAAATAAACATGGCACGGCATTAACCTTCGTGCATAAATAAATAAACATGGCACGGCATCACCCTTCATGCATTATCACTCTTCCTCACCCAAATAACAATCACAGTTAAGGGCAGAGAAAGAAACAACAATTCATAAATCGTCCCATCAAGGGCAATCAATAATTATCTTCACAACAAGTCCCAACAAGGGAGAACAATAACAATTCACCTGTAATATATCTCAAAATATCATTTTCCAACGACTCATGGTCATACTAGACGCCAGTTGTATGGATGCTCGTCACCACAGCCCATACACCGCACTCGATCACATAACACATAACACATAATCCTATTCCCTCAAGCTAGGATAGAACAAACACTTACCTCGAATGCTTATGAACAATCCAATCCGTGGAAATGTCTTTTCTTTCAATTTGGCTCCAAACCAACCGTATCTATACACAATTGAATTAATATCATCAATTCTACTCCACAAACTAATTCTTAATACCAAATACAACTTTTACAACATTCTGCCATGAATAGTGAATTTCAACCCCGGGCCCACACGGTCGGAATTCGCGGTTAGGACCAAAATCCGGTTACCCATTCCCCCACGAGTTCATATATATAATTTGTTTCAAAATCGGACCTCAATTCGAGGTCCAATTCCCCAATTTATGAAAAACCCTATTTTCTAACAAAAACAAGAATTTTACCATGAAAATCTTTGATTTCTTATGAAAAACATGTTTAATGATGTTAGGAATTGAAAGAATTAAGTAAAAAGTGACTTACAATCGTTTTGATGAAGAAGAAATCCTTGAAGAATCGTAAATGGGTGTTTTGGTTTTTGTAAAATGTGAAGAAATGACTGAAATTCGTGTTTTTCAGGTCTCTGTGTTCGCATTTGCGAACATGGGTTCGCAATTGCGAACCCCGACCAATTTCCTGGAGTTTGAAAAATAAGCTAAGGGTGGGAAGTTCGCATTTGCGAACTATTGTTCGCATTTGCGAACACATGCGGTATAGGCAGTGTTCGCATTTGCGAACAATGGTTCGCATTTGCGAACCAAGGCAGTGTTGGGGAAAGTTCGCATTTGCGAGCTTTTGTTCGCATTTGCGAACATAGGCTGGCACTGGGGACCTTCGCAAATGCGAACAATTGTTCGCATTTGCGAACAAGGCTGGGCCAAAGGGGGCTTCGCATTTGCGAGCAATTGTTCGCATTTGCGAACAAGGCCGGGCCAAAGGGGGCTTCGCATTTGCGATGGATGTTCGCATTTGCGAGCCTGTCCCCTTCGCAATTGCGAGAAATACTTCGCAATTGCGAAGCCAACAACTGGGTGAAAAACCAGCAGTTCAAAAATTCAGAATTTCATCCAACGGCCTATGAAATCCTTACCCGAGCCCCCCGGGCTCCAAATCAAACATGTACACAACCTCAAAAACACATTATGAACTTGTTCGTGCGATCACATCGCCAATATAACCTCGTTTTCCTCAAATCAAGCCTCAAATGCATGATTTTCATACCTTTAGTTTTCAAAACTCTCAAATTTGGGACTCAAGGTCCAAAACATCTCAAACGACATCCAAATGTCACCAAACTTTACAGAAATCACATATATAATATTTAAGACTTGTACCGGGCGTCGGAACCAAAATACGAGCCCGATACCAAGGTCAATTAATTTATTTCCTTTAATAATTGCATCAAAAACAATTTCACATAAAAATTCATAACTTGGGCTCTAGGCCTCAGAATTCGACTTCGGACGCATGTCCAAGTCCCATATTTTCCTACGGACCTCTCGGGACCATCCAATCTCGGGTCCGGATCCGTTTACCAAAAATGTTGACCGAAGTCAACCATATCAATATTAATATCATTTTTATCCAATTTCTCATAAAATTCATATTTTCTATCACAAAAATCTTTCCGGCTACATGCTCGGATCGTGCACGTAAATTGAGGCAACATAGAATGAGGTTTTCAAGGCCTCAGAAGCTCGAAATTATTAATAAAATAAGTGATGACCCTTTGGGTCGTCACAGATATAAAATTGGGTTTCCATTTAGGTAGCGGGTTTAAAAGGATCTTCCCTTTTTGTTTGAATTCAAACTTGAATTCGAGACCCGAATTTTATTTAATTTGGAGATTTTCTTTTCTTTTAGAGACGAATTAAATAGAAAATTTAGTCACTTTAGGATGGCCCCTTTTTAAATATAAGTGGGACGAGCCTCGCCAACTCAAATTTACAATTACGGGACCCCTCAAAAATAATATTTTTCTTTTTCTTAAAAAATAACCAAAATGCGGTAAATGATTTAAAATTGCATTATAGTATTGAACATGTATAAAAATCAGATATTTTTAGCCAGTTATAATAATTGAAGCGAGCGTGCTAGAACCACGGGATCCGGGGATGCCCAACACCTTCCCTCGGGTCAACAGAATTCCTTACTTAGAATTTCTGGTTCGTAGACTTCATTTAGAAAGTCAAAATTTCCTCGATTCGGGATTTAAATGAATTGGTGACTTGGGACACCTTAATTTATTCCAAGTGGCAACTCTGAAATAAATAAATAATCCCGTTTCGAATATTGTCACTTAAATTTGGAAAAAAACTCCCTCGCCCGTCTTTTACTCTCCGGTGTGTGGTGCGCGCCAAAAGGAGGTGTGACAATTAACAGTGAAGGAAACCAATACAAAGTGATAGTTATAATAATATCCTGAAACCTTCCAAAACAACGTAACTTCCTAAAGATCTGGGGTCACGAGACAAGAGCCTCTATCAGAATATCAATACAATACTGTAAGTAACTCTACAAGTCTGAGAGTACGCGGAATAAACCAGCTCCAAGCTCCGCGGCGCTAGGCAGCTGGCTAAATGATCCCAAAATGGAGCTCTAGACCAGCTCCAAGCTCCGCTAAGCTTCCAAGTACCTGAATCTGAACACATGGTGTAGGGAGTCGAGTGAGTACTTCCAACTCAGCGGTAATAAAAGTAAATAATGTTGAGGAAAAGAAAACCACACAAAGCACTATCTCATGCTATAAAATACAGAATCTTCTTTTTTAAACTACAGTACACTTTCGTGGTATTCCATTTTAACATATTTAAGTAGATTTTGAAATCTCTTTTTAATATCTCTTCTTCTATTATTAATAGTTCAATACCTGGGTACAACATCAAACAGTGCAAGTCTGCACTCAAGTCAGCCCCTTGGGCTCAACATTCCTTAACAATTTCCACCAGGGTATCTGGTCAATAAGGAAAACAATACATGTATGCCAGTAGTGATTGAGTGCTAAATGACATGCCGCCTAGTACAAGTAAAGCCAAGGTATGTATGCAATGCAACACACATAACGATGTGGCATACAGCCCGATCCATGCAAAGGCGCTCGCGCTCACTGTGGGGGTTCAGACTCCGGAGGGGCTCCTACAGCCTAAGCGCAATATCAATATCACTTCCGCTGCGACGTGAAGCCCGATCCATGCATAGTCATGAATGCATATAAGCCCCTCGGGCAATAGTATCATAAAAGCTCACAGCTAAAATGTCATCAAAACCTCCTTTATGTTTTCAAATCTTATAAAAATGCTCAATAGCATAATGCCATTTTAAAACCATAGACTGATATGAAAATATGCATAGTATTTCCAAGACAGTGATATCAATCCTTTAAGGATTAAAATATTTGGCACAAAACCCAAAACATGATAATTAGTCCAGTTCATGATAATTAATATCTTTATTAGGGTGTCAATCCAAGTTCAAGCAATTAGGTAGTATTTTTATTAAGCGGGACGGACCAAGTCACAATCCCAATGGTGCTCTACCCCACGCCTGTTATCCAGTGTGCAAGTCACATAAATACATGTGACGACCCAAAGGGTCATCACTTATTTTATTAATAATTTCGAGCTTCCGAGGCCTTGAAAACCTCATTCTATGTTGCCTCGATTTACGTGCACGATCCGAGCATGTAGCCGGAAAGATTTTGTGATAGAAAATATGAATTCTATGAGAAATTTGGATAAAAATGATATTAATATTGATATGGTTGACTTCGGTCAACATTTTTGGTAAACGGATCCGGACCCGAGATTGGATGGTCCCGAGAGGTCCGTAGGAAAATATGGGACTTGGACATGTGTCCGGAGTCGAATTCGAGGCCTAGAGCCCAAGTTATGAATTTTTATGTGAAATTGTTTTTGATGCAATTATTAAAGCAAATAAATTAATAGACCTTGTTATCAGGCTCGTATTTTGGTTCCGACGTCCGGTACAAGTCTTAAATATTATATATGTGATTTCTGTAAAGTTTGGTGACATTTGGATGTCGTTTGAGATGTTTTGGACCTTGAGTTCCAAGTTAAGAAGTTTTAAAAATCAAAAGTATGAAAATCATGAGTTTGAGGCTCGATTTGATTAAAACGAAGTGATATTGGCGATATGATTGCACGAACAAGTCCATAATGTGTTTTTGAGGTTGTGTACATGTTTGGTTTGGAGCCCGGGGGCTCGGGTAAAGATTTGATAGGCCGTTGGTTAAATTTCTGAATTTTTGCACCGCTGGTTTTTCACCCAGCTGTTGGCTTCGCAAATGCGAAGTATTTTTCGCAATTGCGAAGATGACAGACCAAGGCAGGGTTCGCAAATGCGAACCCTTGATCGCAAATGCGAAGGGCGTCCAGGAAGGCTTGGGTTCGCAATTGCGAACATAACCTCGCAAATGCGAGGCCTTCACTGCCAAGCCATGCTTCGCAAATGCGAAGCATTCTTCGCAAATGCGATGCCTTCACTGCCAAGCCATGCTTCGCAAATACGAAGCATTCTTCGCAAATGCGATGCCTTCACTGCTAAGCCATGCTTCGCAAATGCGAAGCCTTCTTCGCAAATGCGAAGGAGCCTTGTTTCGCAAATGCGAACATTATGTTGCAAATGCGAACCTCCCCCAGTATGCCTTGGCTTCGCAAATGCGAACAAAAGTTCGCAAATGCGAACTTTCCACCCTTAGCTTATTTTTCAAACTCCAGAAATTGGTCGGGGTTCGCAATTGCGAACCCATGTTCGCAAATGCGAACACAGAGACCTGAAAAACACGAATTTCAGTCATTTCTTCATTTTTCACAAAACCAAAACGCCCATTTGCGACTCTTCAAGGATTTCTTCTTCATCAAAACGATTGTAAGTCACTTTTTACTTAATTCTTTCAATTCCTAACATCATTAAACATGTTTTTCATTAGAAATCAAATGTTTTCATGGTAAAATTCTTGTTTTTGTAGAAAATAGGGTTTTTCATAAATTGGGGAATTGGACCTCGAATTGAGGTCCGATTTTGAAACAAATTATATATATGAACTCGTGGGGGGATGGGTAACCGGATTTTGGTCCTAACCCCGAATTCCGACCATGTGGGCCCGGGGTTGAAATTTACTATTCATGGCAGAATGTTGAAAAAGTGTTATTTGGTATTAAGAATTAGTTTGTTGAGTAGAATTGATGATATTAAATCAATTGTGTATAGATACGGTTGAATTGGAGCCAAATTGAAAGAAAAGACATATCCACGGATTGAATTGTTCATAAGCACTCGAGGTAAGTGTTTGTTCTATCCTAGCTTGAGGGAATAGGATTATGTGTTATGTGTTATGTGATCGAGTGCGGTGTATGGGCTGTGGTGACGAGTATCCATACATTGGCATCTAGTATGACCGTGAGTCGTTGGAAAATGATATTTTGAGATATATTATAGGCGAATCGTTATTGTTCTCCCTTGTTGGGACTTGTTGTGAAGATAATTATTGATTGCCCTTGATGGGACAATTTATGAATTGTTGTTTCTTTCTTTGCCCTTAACTGTGATTGTTATTTGGGTGAGGAAGAGAGATAATGCACGAAGGGTGATGCCGTGCCATGTTTATTATTGATTATGCACGAAGGATCATGCCGTGCCATGTTTATTATTGATTATGCACGAAGGATCATGCCGTGCCATGTTTATTATTGATTATGCACGAAGGATCATGCCATGCCCTATTATTGATTATGCACGAAGAATCATGCCGTGCCCTATTATTGAACCATGTACGAAGGATCATGCCGTACTATGGATGTGAGGATGAGAGTAAAAGCACGAAGAGTGATGCCGTGCAACTGTTTGCTATTCCTTGAATTGATATTATTTGTGTTTACATTACACTTTGTTTTTCCTTGTGAAATTATTAACTGTGGTTAATTGTTGAATTCTTCAAGATATTCCTTATTGTGTTAATACTTGATTATTTCTTGTTATGTTGTAGTACACATATATATATTGAATTGCACAGGTTTATGTGGGTGTCTGGTCCTAGGCTTGTCACTACTTCGCCGGGATAGGCCAGGCACTTACCAGCACATGGGGTCGGTTGTGCTGATGCTACACTTCTGTGCGTTTTTGCACAGGTCCAGGTTACGATCAGGAGCAGCAGCAGCAGCAGTAAATAGATTGCGTGGAAGTTGATCATTTGAGACTAAGGTAGCTTGCAGACGTCCGCAGGCCCGGCGTCTCTTCCTTTAATTATGTTAATAGTTGTAGTCTCATTGTTTCGAGACAAACAGAATTATGTTATATTTCCTTCAGACTTTTATGTGTAGTATTCCATAGTAGTTTGTGAGTTGGTGACTCCAAGTCTTGGGTAGAGGATTTCAGTATGATTTTTACCTCGTGATTTATTATTCCGCATTTATTTAATTAAAATTGTGTTAAAATAGGATAGTATGAACACAGTGGCTTGCCTAGCTACCACGAGTAGGCGCCATCACGATCCCGATATTGGGGGAAAATCCGGGTCGTGACAAGTTGGTATCACAGCTCTAGGTTACATAGGTCTCACCACTCACGAACAAGCTTAGTAGAGTTTGAGAGGTAGGTACGGAGACGTCCGTACTTGTCCTTCAGAGTCTATTGAGTTAGGAAAAAGTCTCTCATTTGTTCTTTCTTGTCGTGCTACTTGATCCTCAATTACTGATTGAATTTCTATTCTGTCCTTTCGCAGATGGTAAGGACACGCACTTCTTCGTCCGCTGACCAGCAGCCTGAGCCCCAGACAGCTCCTGTGAGGGGCAGGGGTCGAGGCCGTATCAGAGGCCGTGGTAGGGGTAGAGCTCAGCCCCAGGCAGCTACCCTAGAGGTGGAGCCCCATGTTGAGATTGACGAGGAGGTTCCGATTCCAGCAGCTCCAGTGGGCCCAGCTCAGGTCCCAGGAGAGGCTTTAATTACCCCAGATCTCCGGGATGCCTTGATCAGAATAGCGGGATTCATGGACAGCATTGCCAGAGCGGGTTTATTATCAGTTTCCCCAGCTACTTCTCAGGCTGGAGGAGGGGCCCAGACTCCTATTGCTCATACTCCGGAGCCAGTAGCTCCTCAGCCTCAGGCACTAGTAATTCAGCCAGCTGTGGCCACTCAGTCAGGTACCACAGCTCATGCCGGTGATGGAACGACCATGACTTCCGATTCGTTATGGAGGCTTGATCGGTTCTCCAAGCTATTTACCACTACATTTCAGTGGAACCGCATCAGAGGATCCTCAGGACTTTTTATTCAGTTGCCATGAGATTCTCAAGACTACGGGGATCGTGGAGACAAACGGAGTTGATTTTTGTACTTTCAGACTTGCAGGATCCGCCAAGACTTGGTGGAGAGATTATTGCCTGACTCGACCAGCAGGGTCCCCAGCTCTATCATGGGACCAGTTTGCGGAACTATTTATGGAGAAGTTTCTCCCTACTACTCGGCGGGATTTACTTCGGAGGCAGTTTGAGCGCCTCCATCAGGGCACTATGAACAGTTACACAGTATGAGACGAGATTTATCGACTTGGCTCGTCATGCAGTAGTGATACTTCCCACCGAGCGGGAGAGGGTCCGCAAGTTTATAGATGGGCTTAATCATCCGATTTGACTCCATATGGCTATGGGCGTGGGGAGTGACATATCATTTCGGGAGGCGGCCAATGCAGCACGCAGAGTTGAGATGGCTCTCGCTCGGGGAGGCGGTTATTCTTCGGATAAGAGGCCTCGTCATACAGGGGTAGATTTGGTGGTTCTTCCTCCGGTAGCAGAGAATCCTTTGATAGAGGCCAGTCCTCCGAGCCTTTTCATTCCGCCCTTCGAGCTTCACAGGGTGGATCGGGTGATCGTGGTTCTCGGGGTATTATTCAGACCGGTCTCCTATTAGTGCTCGGCCTCTTCGGAGCGTTCATGGAGGCCATTCAGTCGTCGGGGCCAGCAGCCCTATCGGCCCAAGAGTTGCTACGGTTGTGGCGACCCGGGTCATTTTATCAGGAATTGCCCTATAGCAGCGGGCAACTCTCAGCAGCGAGGTCCTCGTCCTATGATTCGGGCCCCAGCTGACCCTCAGCCTGCCCAGCCAGCCCGAGGCGGGGGTAGGGATTATAGAGGTGGAGGTCGAGACCGTAGAGGTGGAGACCGTCCGGCCGAGAGGTAGAGGTCGGCCGGCTGATGGTCGTCCTAGAGACGCAGCCCGGAAGGGAGGTGCGGATCCCCGATTCTATGCTTTACCGGCCCGTGCCGCAGGCCAGAGGCATCAGACGTCGTGATTACAGGTACTATTCTTGTGTGTGACAGAGGTGCTTCGTATTATTTGACCCCGGATCTACCTATTCCTATGTGTCTTCCTACTTCGCACCGTATTTGGCCGTGCCCGGCTATGCTCTGGATATTCCAGTTTATGTGGCTACGCCAGCGGGTGACTCTATTGTAGTCGATCGGGTGCATCGTGCGTGCGTAGTTATATTTGGGGGTCTTGAGACCCGTGTTGATCTGTTGCTCTTGGATATGGTAGATTTTGATGTCATATTGGGGATGGACTGGTTGTCCCCATACCATGCTATTCTTGATTGTCATGCTAAGACCGTCACCTTAGCCTTGCCAGAATCACCCCGATTAGAGTGGAAGGGTACCTCAAGCCACTCCGTTCGCACTGTTATTTCTTATGTTAAGGCTCGACGTATGGTCGAGAAGGGGTGTCTAGCTTATCTGGCTTATGTTCGTGATTCCAGCGCAGAGGTTCCTTCCATTGAGTCAGCCCCTATTGCACGGGAGTTTCCCGAGGTTTTTCCTTCGGACCTGCCGGGCATGCCACCCGATAGGGATATTGATTTCTGTATTGATCTGGTACCGGGCACTCACGCCATCTCTATTCCACCCTATCGTATGGCCCCGCCGGAGCTAAAAGAGTTGAAAGATCAGTTGCAGGACCTTCTTGAGAAGGGTTTTATCAGGCCCAGTGTTTCCCCCTAGGGAGCACCTGTATTATTTGTAAAGAAGAAGGATGGCTCGATGCGGATGTGTATTGATTACCGGCAGTTAAACAAGGTGACTATCAAAAATAAATATCCACTGCCGAGGATTGATGATTTGTTTGACCAGCTCCAGGGAGCGAGGGTATTCTCTAAGATAGACTTGAGGTCAGGCTACCATCAGCTGAAGATCAGGGCGGCTGACATTCCTAAGACACCCTTTCGCTCTAGATATGGGCATTATGAGTTCTTGGTCATGTCCTTCGGGTTGACCAATGCCCCAGCAGCATTCATGGAGTTAATGAATCGGGTATTCAGGCCTTACTTAGATCTGTTCGTGATAGTCTTCATAGATGACATCCTGGTATACTCCCGCAGCCAGGAAGAGCACGAGCAGCACCTCAGAGTGGTTCTTCAGACTCTGAAAGATAATCAGCTATATGCCAAATTTTCAAAATGTGAGTTCTGGCTGAGTTCGGTAGCATTTCTGGGTCACATTGTATCTGTGGAGGGTATTCAGGTAGACCCAAAGAAGGTTGAGGCAGTCCCGAATTGGCCTCGACCAGCCTCAATGACTGAGATACCGAGTTTCTTGGGATTAGCAGGTTACTACCGTCGTTTTGCAGAGGGGTTTTCTTCTATTGCAGCCCCGATGACCAGGTTGACCCAGAAGGGTGTCCGGTTTCAGTGGTCAGAGGAGTGTGAGGCGAGCTTTCAGAAGCTCAAGACAGCCTTGACCACCGCACCGGTGTTGATACTACCTACAGGTATAGGGCCTTATACAGTTTATTGTGACGCATCTCGTACAGGGCTTGGAGCGGTATTGATGCAGGATGGTAAGGTTATCGCTTATGCTTCGAGGCAGTTAAAAATACATGAGAAGAATTATCCAGTTCATGATCTTGAGTTAGCAGCAGTGGTTCATGCCTTAAAGATCTGGAGGCATTATCTATATGGTGTGACATGTGAGGTGTACACTGATCACAAAAGCCTACAATACTTGTTCAAACAGAAGGAGTTGAATCTACGACAACGGAGATGGTTAGAGTTGCTAAAAGACTTTGATGTTACTATATTATATCACCCAGGTAAGGCCAATGTGGTGGCCGATGCATTGAGTAGAAAGTATGCCAGCATGGGTAGTCTTGCATATATTCCGGTCAATCGGAGACCATTAGCTCTAGATGTCCAGGCCTTAGCCAACCGGTTCGTGAGATTAGACATTTCTGAGCCTAGCAGGGTGTTAGCCCGCACGGTCGCTCGTTCTTCTTTATTAGAGCGTATCCGTGAGAGGCAATTTGATGATCCTCATTTGCGTGAGTTGAGAGATACGGTACAGCGGGGAGGTGCCACTCAGGTAAATCTAGATGATGATGGGGTATTGAAATTGCAGGGTCGAGTTTGTGTGCCCAATGTCGCAGGAATTCGAGAGTTGATCTTAGCAGAAGCCCACAGTTCGCGGTATTCTATTCACCCAGGCGCCGCGAAGATGTACCAGGACTTACGGCAACACTATTGGTGGCGCAGAATGAAGAAAGATATCGTTGCGTATGTCGCTCGGTGTCTAAATTGTCGGCAGGTGAAATATGAGCACCAGAGACCTGGTGGTGTATTCCACAGGATTGAAATTCCCGAGTGGAAATGGGAGCGGATCACTATGGACTTCGTTACTGGACTTCCTTTGACTCGGAGGAAATTTGATGCTATTTGGGTCATTGTTGATAGACTGACCAAATCAGCACACTTTATTCCAATATCTGTCTCCTACTCGTCGGAGAGATTAGCGGAGGTTTACATTAGGGAGATTGTTCGTCTCCATGGGGTGCCAATATCTATTATCTCTGATCGGGGTACGCAGTTTACCTCGCGGTTCTGGAGAGCGGTCCAGCAGGAGTTAGGCACCCAGGTTCAGCTGAGTACAACTTTTCATCCTCGGACGGATGGCCAGTCCGAGAGGACTATTCAGATTCTAGAGGACATGCTTCGAGCCTGTGTTATTGATTTCGGAGGCTCATGGGACCAGTTTCTGCCATTAGCAGAGTTCGCCTACAATAACAGTTACCAATCTAGCATCCGGATGGCTCCTTATGAGGCGTTGTATGGTAGGCGATGTCGATCACCAGTTGGATGGTTTGAACCGGGAGAGGCTCGGTTGTTAGGTACAGACTTAGTTCAGGAGGCCTTGGATAAGGTCAAGACTATTCAGGAGAGATTGCGTTCAGCTCGAGTCTAGGCAAAAGACTTATGCGGATCGTAAGGTTCGAGATGTAGATTTCATGGTTGGTGAACGAGTATTGCTCCGAGTGTCGCCTATGAAGGGCGTGATGAGGTTTGGGAAGAAGGGCAAGCTCAGCCCTAGGTATATTGGCCCATTTGAGATTCTAGACAGAGTGGGAGGGGTGGCTTACGGATTAGCTTTGCCGCCTAGCTTATCAGCCGTGCATCCAGTTTTTCATGTATCTATGCTTCGGAGATACCACGGCGATCCCACACATGTGTTAGACTTCAGTACTGTCCAATTGGACAATGATCTATCCTACGAGGAGGAGCCGGTGGCTATTCTAGACCGGCAGGTTCGACAGCCTGAGGTCGAAGAGTTATCCTTCTGTGCGTGTTCAGTGGAGAGGTCAGCCTCCTGAGGCATCGACCTGGGAGTCCGAGTCTGATATGCGGAGCCGCTACCCACACTTGTTTCCTGACTCAGGTACTTCTTCTTTTGTCCGTTCGAGGACGAACGGTTGTTTTAGAGGTGGAGATTGTGACGACCCAAAGGGTCATCACTTATTTTATTAATCATTTCGAGCTTCTGAGGCCTTGAAAACCTTATTCTATGTTGCCTCGATTTACGTGCACAATCCGAGCATGTATCCGGAAAGATTTTGTGATAGAAAATATGAATTCTATGAGAAATTTGGATAAAAATGATATTAATATTGATATGGTTGACTTCGGTCAACATTTTTGGTAAACGGATCCGGACCCGAGATTGGATGGTCCCGAGAGGTCCGTAGGAAAATATGGGACTTGGACATGTGTCCGGAGTCGAATTCGAGGCCTAGAGCCCAAGTTATGAATTTTTATGTGAAATTGTTTTTGATGCAATTATTAAAGGAAATAAATTAATAGACCTTGGTATCGGGCTCGTATTTTGGTTCCGACGTCCGGTACAAGTCTTAAATATTATATATGTGATTTCTGTAAAGTTTGGTGACATTTGGATGTCGTTTGAGATGTTTTGGACCTTGAGTTCCAAGTTAAGAAGTTTTAAAAATCAAAAGTATGAAAATCATGAGTTTGAGGCTCGATTTGATTAAAACGAAGTGATATTGGCGATATGATCGCACGAACAAGTCCATAATGTGTTTTTGAGGTTGTGTACATGTTTGGTTTTGAGCCCGGGGGGCTCGGGTAAAGATTTGATAGGCCGTTGGTTAAATTTCTGAATTTTTGCACCGCTGGTTTTTCACCCAGCTGTTGGCTTCGCAAATGCGAAGTATTTTTCGCAATTGCGAAGATGACAGACCAAGGCAGGGTTCGCAAATGCGAACCCTTGATCGCAAATGCGAAGGGCGTCCAGGAAGGCTTGGGTTCGCAATTGCGAACATAACCTCGCAAATGCGAGGCCTTCACTGCCAAGCCATGCTTCGCAAATGCGAAGCATTCTTCGCAAATGCGATGCCTTCACTGCCAAGCCATGCTTCGCAAATGCGAAGCATTCTTCGCAAATGCGATGCCTTCACTGCTAAGTCATGCTTCGCAAATGCGAAGCCTTCTTCGCAAATGCGAAGGAGCCTTGTTCGCAAATGCGAACATTATGTCGCAAATGCGAACCTCCCAGTATGCCTTGGCTTCGCAAATGCGAACAAAAGTTCGCAAATGCGAACTTTCCACCCTTAGCTTATTTTTCAAACTCCAGAAATTGGTCGGGGTTCGCAATTGCGAACCCATGTTCGCAAATGCGAACACAGAGACCTGAAAAACACGAATTTCAGTCATTTCTTCATTTTTCACAAAACCAAAACGCCCATTTGCGACTCTTCAAGGATTTCTTCTTCATCAAAACGATTGTAAGTCACTTTTTACTTAATTCTTTCAATTCCTAACATCATTAAACATGTTTTTCATTAGAAATCAAATGTTTTCATGGTAAAATTCTTGTTTTTGTAGAAAATAGGGTTTTTCATAAATTAGGGAATTGGACCTCGAATTGAGGTCCGATTTTGAAACAAATTATATATATGAACTCGTGGGGGGATGGGTAACCGGATTTTGGTCCTAACCCCGAATTCCGACCATGTGGGCCCGGGGTTGAAATTTACTATTCATGGCAGAATGTTGAAAAAGTGTTATTTGGTATTAAGAATTAGTTTGTTGAGTAGAATTGATGATATTAAATCAATTGTGTATAGATACGGTTGAATTGGAGCCAAATTGAAAGAAAAGACATATCCACGGATTGAATTGTTCATAAGCACTCGAGGTAAGTGTTTGTTCTATCCTAGCTTGAGGGAATAGGATTATGTGTTATGTGTTATGTGATCGAGTGCGGTGTATGGGCTGTGGTGACGAGTATCCATACATTGGCGTCTAGTATGACCGTGAGTCGTTGGAAAATGATATTTTGAGATATATTATAGGCGAATCGTTATTGTTCTCCCTTGTTGGGACTTGTTGTGAAGATAATTATTGATTGCCCTTGATGGGACGATTTATGAATTGTTGTTTCTTTCTTTGCCCTTAACTCTGTGATTGTTATTTGGGTGAGGAAGAGAGATAATGCACGAAGGGTGATGCCGTGCCATGTTTATTATTGATTATGCACGAAGGATCATGCCGTGCCATGTTTATTATTGATTATGCACGAAGGATCATGCCGTGCCATGTTTATTATTGATTATGCACGAAGGATCATGCCGTGCCCTATTATTGATTATGCACGAAGAATCATGCCGTGCCCTATTATTGAACCATGTACGAAGGATCATGCCGTACTATGGATGTGAGGATGAGAGTAAAAGCACGAAGGGTGATGCCGTGCAACTGTTTGCTATTCCTTGAATTGATATTATTTGTGTTTACATTACACTTTGTTTTTCCTTGTGAAATTATTAACTCTGTGGTTAATTGTTGAATTCTTTAAGATATTCCTTATTGTGTTAATACTTGATTATTTCTTGTTATTTTGTGGTACATATATATATATATTGAATTGCACAGGTTTATGTGAGTGTCTGGTCCTAGGCTTGTCACTACTTCGCCGGGATAGGCCAGGCACTTACCAAGCACATGGGGTCGGTTGTGCTGATGCTACACTTCTGTGCGTTTTTGCACAGGTCTAGGTTACGATCAGGAGCAGCAGCAGCAGTAAATAGATTGCGTGGAAGTTGATCATTTGAGACTAAGGTAGCTTGCAGACATCCGCAGGCCCGGCGTCTCTTCCTTTAATTATGTTAATAGCTGTAGTCTCATTGTTTCGAGACAAACAGAATTATGTTATATTTCCTTCAGACTTTTATGTGTAGTATTCCATAGTAGTTTGTGAGTTGGTGACTCCAAGTCTTGGGTAGAGGATTTCAGTATGATTTTTACCTCGTGATTTATTATTCCGCATTTATTTAATTAAAATTGTGTTAAAAATAGGATAGTATGAACACAGTGGCTTGCCTAGCTACCACGAGTAGGCGCCATCACGATCCCGATATTGGGGGAAAAATCCGGGTCGTGACAATACAGCACTATGATGTGCGAGTTCGGGGTTTACAAACCCTCGGGACATCATTTACAAGTATTACCCACCTTGAACCGGCGAGAATTTTATCCCGCAATGCCTTTTCCCCTCAAACGGGCCTCCACACGCGTCCAATCTATCCAAAACAATAAGTAATACATCATAATATGCTAATAGGACATAACCCAATTGAAAGAACTCGAACAATACTCAAAAACACGAAATTGGTAAAACCCGAGCCCTAGGCCCACATTCCAAAAAATTACAAAATTTACATTTCTGGAATCCTCCTCTCACCACGAGTCCGTACATACCAATAAAGCCTAAATCGGACCACAAATGGTCCCTCAAATCCCAAATTTAGAACTTTTGCTCCAAGCCCTAATTTCTTACAATTTTACTATGTTTTCAGTGTTAAATCCGTGTTTTTATACCATAACAACATTATTTGAGGCTATAAATTCATAGCTGATGGAATCCCCTTCAAAGACTCTCCAAATCGCCCAAAATTACCTCTTCCGGAAGTCTAAAATGTGTTTTTTAATTTCTGAAATTTGCGAACACTACCCATCAAACACAGCCCAGATTTTCGCTTCTTCGGTACTATTCACCGCAGGTGCGATTACTGTTCATCCGCTTCAGCAGCACAGTTCATCGCAGAAGAGAAAAATCATAGTTCATCCGCTTTTGCGGGTACTGTTCATCGCCGAAGCGGAAATACCAGCTTTTCCACAAAACAATTGCAGCAGCTTTTTATTTTACTAAAAATGCTATAACTCCATCATACAAACTCGAAATTAGACGATCCTTGTTCCTATGAGTCACAAATAATATTACGAACCTATTCCTTCAATCGAAACACAATTTGGAGCTCATTTGCTTAGTTCAATATCCATTTTGCTCGTTCAAAAATTACTCATATTTTGCATCAAAAACCCAATCGCGGCTTGATGAAATTAGACAAAAATTTTCAGATCAGTCCTTTAATTTATTATCAAAATTCCGGATGTCTTGGAATCAAATTTGGATCTCTAGAACTAAAATGAACCTTTAGATCATTACATTTATGCTCAAAACGGCAAAAATCTTCCAAAAACTCTTCCAAAATTTATCCGAGCCACATGGGATCCCAACAAAGTATACTAACAAGTCGAATAATATATTACAGACTTGATCAAGGCCTTGTCACACCTCCTTTTAGCGCGCCCGCTACCCAGGGGTAGAAGCGCAAGGGAGTTTTTCCAATTTAAGTGACAATATTTGAAATGGGATTGTACTATTTATTTCAGAGTCGCCACTTGGAATTAATTAAGGTGTCCCAAGTCACCGATTTATTTAAATGCCGAATCGAGGAAATTTACTACTTTCCAAATAAAGTCTGCGAACCAGATATTCTAAGTAAGGAATTCTGTTGACCCGAGGGAAGGTGTTAGGCACCCTCAGATCCCGTGGTTCTAGCACGGTCGCTTCATTTATTGTAAATGGCTAAAAATTCCTGATTTTGTACATGCTTATAAATTAATATGCTCTGATTAAACTTTAAAATGCTCTGTTAATTTGAGACCGCACCAAAGGAAAAACTAATTACAACATAGATGCGGAATTTTTGACAAATAAGTAAATCAAAAGTGTGTCCGGATTACTTACTTCAAACTATGCCAATTAAAACAATTGTTAGACTAAAAGATGATTTATTTGAAAGTATATCCCCTTAAGGTTATTTCCAATTAAACCCTATACAAAATGACATCTTATTTTTTGCAGTTTGTTGACTTAGGAGCAAAGATTGCCTAAAATAAAGTATAAACTAGTAAAAATTAATCAACTATGCCGGGTGTGAGTATTTCATCATGGTTCATTACTTGGCATAAGATTATCCATAATATGGTGCGTCCCAATTTATTTATTTATTTATTTATTCTTTTACTTGGCTAACACAATAGAATACCTAATGGTAATCTTAAAACCCCTTGTTGAAATTCTAACGTCTATTTTATAAGCAACTATGACTTAAACTACAAACGACTATGACTTAAAATATCAAAGACATAAATCACTTAACAAATCTAAATACTTCATCATTTAAGAAAATCAAATAAAGCTAAAGGCCTAACATATGAGTTCCTTCAAGTTCTAGTTTACGAAACTATCTACAAAATTAATTCAAATCAATTCTAAGTGTATAACAAAATACAGTAAAGCCACACTACTAAAACATAGAACAAAAACTAAAACAAAAGATAAGAAAAGTAAACGGTTCTGCTTCAAACATCTTTATATCAACTTCCTTTGTCAATTATTCAATTATTCTTGGCCAATGTGGTTACAAGAATATACCTGGAATTCAAAGCAAAATGAGAGGATCAGTGACTTATTTGGCAGTGAACGCAGCAGCAAAGCAAACAACAGCAATAGATTCTAAGCAAAATCAGTACAGCAACATACCAAACTTAAACAAATAGTTCAAAACTTCCCCCAGAATACACTCCCAATGGCAACCCAGGACCAATCGCGAATAAACCAACAGCAGTCGCCAATACCCAATAGACCCTGGTGAACTTGAGCTTAAACTAGAAAGAGGGGCTGACAGTTATCAGAATCAAACTTAACTCAATCGAATTGAATTAAAGGACTCAAATGGAGCAAATGAGGCCTAATGTCTTCTAGGATTTTCACAGATATTGAACTTAACAGGATTGAATTCTCAAAAAATCTCTCACAATGGTGAGACAGAAAGGCTAGTGTATCTCTATTTTTCTTTCTACTTTTCCAGTGTTTTCGAAAATCCTAAGCTTTCTCTGTATCTATCTTTACTGCCAGAATTCTCTCTTGCTCTCAATGTGTGTCTGTTTCCAGATTCTCAAATGTGTGTGTGTGTTTCTGTATGTGTAAGAACTGTCGTTATATAACCAAAAAATAAAGACCTTTCAGCCTAAAATATTCAAAAGAAAGACTGACAGCCCATATTATTCTCCCTGTTTTCCACCTTTTGCTGTCCAAACAATGCATTTTAATTTAAAACTCTAACTTCAAAAATGTAATGGATGTCCTGTTGTACAGCAGGTTCCATTATCATCTTTAGATGTTCTTTACAGCTTTTTTTAAACTTAAACTAAATTGATCTCTGGACTCCCCATTACTTTATGTCATTGTCTGAGTGTATTCTAACTAAAACATGCCCTAATGGTTCACATGTGCTCAAGAGTGGTAGCCCCCTAATCCTGAAATTTCTTATGCAAACTGAGTTTAATTCAAATACAACCAATTCATTTCTAATTCAAACGCAGACAAATGAGATTTGAATTCAACAGTGGTTAACAAAGGGAAATTAAATCAGTCATCCAGCAACTATTGTCTTACTGTTCTAAAAGAAGTTTTATAACTAATCGACGACGCTTGTTAAATCGATCACAACACGTATAAACGATAACGAATAGTCGTCGAAGCAGTGATACAAGAACTCTCGGACAGAACAGTTCAAATGCAAAATTAGCTATTCGATGATATTAATCGAATCGAATTCGTATCTTATAACGCCACATTTACAACAAACAAATCAGAAAACAATCAAGTCGACCAAATAAAAGGTCCCAAGTAGATGAAGCAAAATAGAAAAATTTGGAAATATTCGAGAAAAAAAACAACTAAAATAAACCGACGAGTATAATTAAACAAGAAACGAGAAGGAAAAGAAATACCTCGAAATAGAGGAACTGGAGGCTCGGCCAGCTTGGGCTTTGGTCATTCGAGGTCGAAAGGACCTTAATTAAAATGTTTTCCAAGTGAAAACACATCAATTAAGGTCTATTAGACCTCAATTCTATGAAATCCGACGACGAAAATTCTCAATTCGGATTTTAGGGTTCTTAGACCTCGATTTTGGGGCTCGATGATTTCTGGCTAGATTCGAGCCATGTTAAGGCTAGTAGGGGTATGAGGGAGGTCTAGGGGTGGCGTGGTGTTGATTTGGGGCGATTTGGGGTAAGTTGGGTTTTTGCTCGAATCTTCGATCGAAGATTCGAGAAGATGCAGCTAGATTTGAGCCAAGGGGTTTGTAGATTTGGGTTTGGGGTGTGATGGGGGTTTCATGGTATTAAAATGGTGGTGTTTGGCCTACCGGAACCGCCGTGAGGCGATTTCCGGCAGGCGGGGGGCGGCTGTGGGACGGCGGCGTCTTCTCTGGTGTGAGAGGAATGAAATGAGACGGGTATGAGGAGTTTAGGGGTTTTGGGGAGATTAAAATAAATGTTTAGTCTCAACCGTTGGATCATAAGAATCCAACGGCCAAGATCAGTCTCTTGATAAAACCGGGGTCGTTTTGGTTTAATGAGGTGGGTTTAAACCGGGTGCTGGACTGGGCCAGGTAAAAGGGGTAAAATTTGGGCTGGATTAATTTGGTTTGAGGCTTTTAATCTATTTCTGATTTTTAGTCCATTTTCCTTTCTTTTCCTTCTTTTATTTTCCTAATTCATTTCAATCTAGATTTTAAAAATCCTAAACTAAAATATAAAACAAAAGTTAAATTATCAAAAGTATTAATTAACCTCCAATAACAATTAAACACAAATAATTAAATACCAAAAGTAAAATCACACAATTGTACAGCAAATGGTAAAAATGCAAAAATACATTATTTTGTGAATTTTTCATTTTCATAAAACAAACTTAATTACTGTTAATTGTAAACTTGATTTTTATGTGCAAAAATGCAACATGTTTTTGTATTTTATATTAATTTAAATAAATAGACATGCACATACAAAAAATGCAAATAATAAGAGAAAAATAACACAAAATCAAAAAAAAAAAATCAAGCAGAACACAAAAACTATTTTATATTTTTTTTTGTTGCATTTTTGGGAGTAAATCTCATGTAGGGCAAAAATCAAGTGCTCACAGCTGCCCCTCTTTGCGTGTAAACTCGGAGAGTTTTCGTGCAAAGATAATGAGCAAATACGAGCGATTTTTGCCCGTTTTGAGCACTCCGTGTGAAGCATTTTTTTTTGGAAAAGTTAGACCGAACCTTTGCTTCGAGAGGCCTCCTACATATCCTGGGCTAAACAGGAATCATGTCAATGTAGTTCGGGAGGTTTTGGTAGCTGGGACTACCGTGGACTGATACTTTGCTGTTACTGTTGCTATCGTTGCTGCTCACTGCTTACTGACCTCCTTATTACACCAAAAGAGAAATTAAAGCTGAAGCTAGCTATGCTATGAACTATGAGTTACAAGATTCCTATATATGATTCTCTTGAAAACTTGATCTTGAATCTTAGCTGATTTTGCTGTAGACCTCGATCTGAATCTTGATGCTCAACAAGCTGTACGTGCTTGTTTATTTCTGTAACATTGAGTGAAACGGAGCCGGCGGAGCTTGTTACTTCAATCATCTTCGGAGCAATCCGCGCCTTTGTTTACTCCAACGTTTGAAATCTTTTCTTTTGGTTCTTTTCTTCTTTTCTTCACTCTGGATTGATGTCCCATTTGTAGGTTATCTCGATACTTGCGTCCCGAGATCAAACCTATTTAGACAACAAAACAAACAAACGAACGAAAATTTTCTGCCCCAGTTTTGCTAGGAAAATTTCGTGAGTTAGTTGTGACACAGAAAGTGATTAAAAAGACTTCTTTGGGTAAGAAAATCACAGTTTCACAAATAAACGTTCCACGGCTTCTTGGCCGGGGCTTTGAAGAAGAGTTTCACGGCTTTCTGGCCAGAATTCAAACAATGTCTAACGGTTTTTGGCCGCTAGACCCTCGGTTTTTGGCCGGGGATAAAATAAATGGCTCCGCAGTTTTCTGACTGGGAGATCCTCGATTTTCTAACCGGGGATAAAAGTTTCACGGCTTTTTGGCTAGAATTCAAACAATGTCTAACGGTTTCTTAGCCGCAAGACCCTCGGTTTTTTGGCCGGGGTTAAAGTAAATGGCTCTGCAGTTTTCTGACTGGGAGATCCTCGGTTTTTTGACCGGGGATAAAAGTTTCACGGCTTTCCGGCCGGAATTCAAATAATGTCTAACGGTTTTTTGGCCGTCAGACCCTCGGTTTTTTGGCCGGGGTTAAAGTAAATGGCTCCGCAGTTTTATGACTAGGAGATCCTCGGTTTTTTGACCGGGGATAAGAGTTTCACGGCTTTCTGGCCGGAATTCAAACAATGTCTAACGGTTTTTTGGCCGTTAGACCCTCGGTTTTTTGGCCGGGGTTAAAGTAAATGGCTCCGCAGTTTTCTGACTGGGAGATCCTCGGTTTTTGACCGGGGATAAAAGTTTCACGGCTTTCTGGCCGGAATTCAAACAATGTCTAACGGTTTTTTGGCAGCAAGACCCTCGGTTTTTTGGCCGGGGTAAAAGTAAATGGCTCCGCAGTTTTCTGACTGGGAGATCCACGGTTTTTTGACCGGGGATAAACGTTTCACGGCTTTCTGGCCGGAATTCAAACAATGTCTAACGGTTTTGGCCGTCGGACCCTCGGTTTTTGGCCGGGGTTAAAGTAAATGTCTCCACGAGTGGGAGATCCTCGATTTTTTACCGGGGATAAAAGTTTCACGGCTTTCGGCCGAATTCAAACAATGTCTAAGGGTTTTTGGCCGTCAGACCCTCGGTTTTTGGCCGGGGTTAAGGTAAATGGCTCCGCAGTTTTCTGACTGGGAGATCCTCGGTTTTTGACCGGGGATAAGAGTTTCACGGCTTTCTGGCCGGAATTCAAACAATGTCTAACGGTTTTTTGGCCATCAGACCCTCGGTTTTTGGCCGGGGTTAAAGTAAATGGCTTCGCAGTTTTTTGACTGGGAAAGATCCTCGGTTTTTTGACCGGGAATAAAAGTTTCACGGCTTTCTGGCCGGAATTCAAACAATGTCCAACGGTTTTTTGGCCGTCAGACCCTCGGTTTTTTGGCCGGGGTAAAAGTAAATGGTTCCGTACTTTTTGACTCGGGAGATCCTCGGTTTTTGACCGGGGATAAAAGTTTCACGGCTTTCTGGCCGGAAAGACCCTCGGTTTTTCTGACCGGGGTCCAAACAGATATTGGACTGATATGATTTGATTCTCTTTTTTTTGGAGTTTTCATTTTCTTTTCTTTTATTCTTCCTTTTGGGCCTTCTTTTAGGCTTTCTTTCTAACCATCAACAAATGCATAAGATAAAGCTCTAAAAAGAAACTTCCCTTTTTATGTATTTTCCTTGTTTTTTGACTGGGGATAAAAGTTTCACGGCTTTCTAGCCGGAATTTAAACAATGTCCAACGGTTTTTTGGCCGTCAGACCCTTGGTTTTTTGGCCGAGGTAAAAGTAAATGGCTCCGCAGTTTTCTGACTGGGAAATTCTCGGTTTTTTGACCGGGGATAAAAGTTTCACGGCTTTCTGGCCGGAATTCAAACAATGTCTAACGGTTTTCTGGCCGTCAGACCCTCGGTTCTTTGGCCGGGGTAAAAGTAAATGGCTCCGCAGTTTTCTGACTGGGAGATCCTCGGTTTTTTGACCGGGGATAAAATTTTTATGGCTTTCTGGCCGAAATTCAAACAATGTCCAACGGTTTTTTGGCCGTTAGACCCTCGGTTTTTTGGCCGGGGTTAAAGTAAATGGCTCCGCAGTTTTCTGACTGGGAGATCCTCGGTTTTTTGACCGGGGATAAAAGTTTCACGGCTTTCTGGCCGGAATTCAAACAATGTCTAATGGTTTTTTGCCGTCAGACACTCGGGTTTTTGGCCGGGGTTAAAGTAAATGGCTCCGCAGTTTTCTGACTGGGAGATCCTCGGTTTTTTGATCGGGGATAAAAGTTTCACGGCTTTTTGGCCGGAATTCAAACAATGTCTAACGGTTTTTGGCCGTCAGACCCTCGGTTTTTTGGCCGGGGTTAATGTAAATGGCTCCGCAGTTTTCTAACTGGGAGATCCTCGGTTTTTTGACCGGGGATAAAAGTTTCACGGCTTTCTGGCCGGAATTCAAACAATATCTAACGGTTTTTTGGCCGTCAGATCCTCGGTTTTTTGGCCGGGGTAAAAGTAAATGGCTCCGCAGTTTTCTGACTGGGAGATCCTCGGTTTTCTGACCGGGGATAAAAGTTTCACGGCTTTCTGGCCGGAAAGACCCTCGGTTTTTCTGACCGGGGTCCAAACAGATATTGGACTGATATGATTTGATTCTCTTTTTTGGAGTTTTCATTTTCTTTTCTTTTATTCTTCCTTTTGGGCCTTCTTTTAGGCTTTCTTTTTAACCATCAACAAATGCATAAGATAAAGCTCTAAAAAGAAACTTCCCTTTTTATGTGTTTTCCTTGTTCCAAAGCCATTTCAATGCTTGCGTACTTCACTTCTTTGAGTTGTACCTTCTTCTTGCATAATTAAACAGACCTGCTTTCAACAAAGAACATTTTATCAGTTGAAAAAGTGGTTGACTTTGTGGCCTTGATTATCTTCATTGCTTGATCGTTTCCCCATTTCCATTGAGAAGTTTGCTACCAATTGTCTTTGAGGTGACTTCCTTTCAAACTGACCGGGTTCATTCCCGGAATTCCACGAGGATTTTCCGTGTGGGTTCTATCCTTCTGCTTTATTCCGTCTCTTCTAAGACCTTAGCCTTTGATTTCCATTTCTTGCTAAACTCCGTTTCTTTGGAAACAATCGATCATTACGATCCAATCGGGGATTGTATCAATACACCACTAAGGCTGTTTTTCTTTTCTTCTTTACAAGGCGGAGTCCTATAAAACCGGTTCTGTCGTCTTCCTTTGTAATAGTTTCAGAATTAAAATTAAAATCGAAAGGGATTCCAAGAAAAATGAACAAAGAATGGAAAAGCGTATCGAAGATAGAGTAGTCCCTTTCAGGGAAAAAGAAGGACTTATCTGAGGTATATGTTGACTTTAACTAACATGACATGCTTCTCAGACTAGATGCTTGATCGTCACAAACTCCCATTTTATTATGAACCAGAACGGGTCTATGTTTCCGAGCTAAGGAGCCGTGCCAGGATCTCTTGTGGTGAAAACAACCTTTTCGGTTGATAACGCCCTTTTGCAGGTTTTTGCCAATCGACCTCTCTCATTTCTCTTCTTAGCATCGCCAGATAGCACTCTTTGCGAGTTTTTACCAACAGGCTCTCTCATTTTGTATTTCTCTACTTCCATCGTCTTATGGTGCTCGAAGGTTTTCACTAATAAGACTCTCTCATTTTATTTCTTTTCATTCCAGGAACTTCGGACCGCAAAAATGATGTTTTCACAGCTTCCAATCGATCTTGAAGGATTTGTACTCGGTTCGGGTAACAAGAATTGTGGACAAAATTACAACTTTAGAATCATCTTGATGGATCTTAAACCGAATCAACAATATCATCTGCCCCAGTTTCATTTTTTGGGGAAATTGGGATTTTTGGTTTGGTGTGACTGAACCTCGGGGAGAGGTTGCCTACGTATCCTTTCGGAATCAAGTCAGAACGTAGTTCAGGTAAACTTTGTTTTGTTTTTTTTTTTTTTAATTTGGTTTGGATTCCAAAGAGGGTAGCCAAAGAAAGGTAACTGGCTAAAAGGGTTTACAAAAGGGTTGGTAGTGTTTAGGTAGCGAGACTAAAAGCCTTCAATCATTTCGACTTGTAAGGACATCATCGAAGCAAATTCAGACATAATACATTTTCACAGCATCTGCATTCACAACTGTTTCAAGGTCTTTTCCTTCCATGTCTCCCAAGTATAACGCTCCTCTCGGCAGTATCTTCCTGATGATGTATGGTCCTTTCCAATTAGGAGCAAATTTTCCTTTCGCTTCCTGGTGATGTGGAAGAATGCGTCTTAAAACCAACTGACCTACTTTGAAATTTCTCGGCCGTACTTTCCTGTTGTACGCACGAGGCATTCTTTGTTGGTACAGTTGTCCGTGACAGACCGCAGCCATTCGCTTTTCATCGATCAAAGTTAATTGCTCCAATTGAGTCTTAACCCACTCGCTATCTTCAATCTCTACTTTAACAATTGTACGAAGTGAGGGAATTTCTACCTCTACCGGTATCACAGCCTCGGTTCCATAGACTAGCAGGAATGGAGTTGCTCCTACCGATGTGCGTACTGTAGTACGGTATCCCAGTAAGGCGAACGGTAATTGTTCATGCCATTGTCTAGAACTTTGGATTGTCTTTCTCAAAATCTTCTTAATGTTTTTGTTCGCTGCTTCCACGGCACCATTGGCTTTGGGCCGATAAGGAGTGGAGTTCCTATGCCTTTTTTCAATTGCTCGCATATTTCTTCCATCAAACGACTATTCAAATTCGCAGCATTGTCTGTGATGATAGTTGCAGGTATACCAAAACGACAGATAAGATTTGAGTGTACAAAATCCACCACAGCTTTCTTAGTGACCGATTTGAGAGTGACGGCTTCGACCCATTTTGTGAAGTAATCGATAGCCACCAGTATGAATCGGTGCCCATTCGAAGCTTTCGGCTTAATCGGGCCGATGACATCCATTCCCCAAGCGACAAATGGCCACGGCGCTGACATAGGATGCAGCTCGGTTGGAGGTGCATGAATCAGATCTCCATGTACCTGACATTGATGGCATTTTCGGACAAAACCGAAACAATCTTTCTCCATGGTCATCCAATAATAACCTGCTCGAAGGATTTTCTTGGCTAAGATATACCCATTCATATGAGGCCCGCATACTCCCTGCATGTACTTCATGCATGATTCTTCCTGCTTCTTCGGCATCAACACACCTTAAGAGGTTAAGATCCGGGGTTCTTTTATACATGACCTCGCCGCTCAAAAAAAAAACCACTTGCATGTCGCCTAATGGTCCTCTTTTGATCTCCAGTAGCATGTTCGGGGTATTCTTGTGTTCTCAAAAATCTCTTGATATCGTAGTACCATGGCTTGACGCTTGGTCCCTCTTTGATCGCATTGCAATAACCGTGGCTTTCCCTGATTTGGATTTCCAAGGGATTGACATGGGCGTTGCCTGGATAAGGTAGCATTAAAGCTAGAGTGGCAAGTGCGTCAGCCAGTTCATTGTGACATCGTGGGATATACCTGAACTCTATCGATGCAAATCGCTTGCCAAGAATATTCACGTACTATCGGTAAGGGAGGAGTTTAACGTCCCGAGTTTCCCATTCACCTTGAGATTGTTTGATAATTAGATCTGAATCTCCCATGATTAACAAATCTTCGACGCCCTGATCAGTTGCCATGTTCATACCCATGATACAAGCTTCATACTCAGCCGTATTGTTCGTGCAAAAGAAATAGAGCCTAGCCGTGGCTGGGTAATGCTGACCAGAAGGAGAGATCAAGATTGCCCCAATCCCTACACTTTTAGCATTTACCGCCCCATCGAAAAACATTTTCCAAGCATGACTGTCCTCTACAACAACTTCTGTCGTATTTACCTCTTCATCAGGAAAGTAGGTATTCAATGGTTGATAATCTTCGTCGATCGGGTTCTCAGCCAAATGATCTACTAATGCTTGAGCCTTCATTGCTGTGCGAGCGACATAGACTATGTCAAACTCAGTGAGCAGGATCTGCCATTTTGCCAATCTTCCGATAGGCATCAGTTTCTGGAATATATACTTCAAAGGATCCAACCGAGTAATGAGGTGAGTCGTATGGGCTTGGAGGTAGTGTCTCAATTTCTGAGCGACCCAAGTTAAAGCACAACACGTTCTTTCCAGCAAAGTGTACTTGACCTCATAACTAGTGAACTTCTTGCTCGGGTAGTAAATCGCCTGCTCTTTCTTCTCTGTCGCATCACGTTGTCCGAGGACACAACCAAAAGAGTTTTCCAAGAGTGTTAAATACAAGAAAAGAGGTCTCCCTGGCTCTGGCAGGAGCAAGACTGGAGGGTTTGACAAATATTCTTTGATTTTGTAAAGCTTCTTGACATTCAGTTGTCCATTTGATTGCAGCGTCTTTCTTCAACAACTTGAATATGGGTTCACATGTGGATGTCAACTGAGCGATGAACCTACTGATGTAGTTTAGTCGGCCCAGAAGACTCATTACATCTTTCTTTGTTCTGGGAGGAGGTAAATCCCGGATGGATTTTATCTTTTTTGTGGGATCTAATTCAATACCTCTTCTGCTGACTATGAAACCCAAAAGTTTACCTGACGAGACTCCAAAAGCGCATTTGGCTGGATTCAACTTCAAATCATACTTCCTCAACCTCTTAAAGAATTTCCTCAAGTCTCGCACATGATCGCCCTGGGTTCTGGATTTGATGATCACATCCTCTACGTACACCTCTATTTCCTGATGCATCATGTCATGGAAAATGGCAATCATAGCTCTCATGTATGTTGCTCCCGCGTTTTTCAAGCCGAATGGCATGACTCGGTAACAGTAAGTCCCCCAAGGTGTGGTAAAAGCAGTCTTCTCGGCGTCCTCTTCATCCATCAACACTTGATGATATCCCGCATAACAATCCACAAACGATTGTATCTCATGTTTGGCACAGTTATCAACAAGGATGTGGATGTTCGGTAAAGGAAAGTTATCTTTAGGACTTGCTTTATTCAGATCTCGGTAGTCAACGCATACTCGAGTTTTTCTGTCCTTCTTTGGCACGGGTACAACATTAGCCAACCATGTGGTGTATTGTACCACTCGAATTACCCCTGTTTTCAACTGCTTAGTGATTTCTTCTTTGATTTTATCACTGATGTCAGTCTTGAACTTTCTTTGCTTCTGTTGCACTGGGCGACAGTCATGGTAGATTGGTAATTTGTGCACCACTAGATCAGCTCCTAATCATGGCATGTCGTCGTAAGACCAAGCAAACACGTCTTTAAATTCAAACAAGAGTTGGCTTATTGCATCTCGTGTTTTCTCATCTGTGTGGATTCTTATCTTGGTCTCTCGGACCTCTTCAATAGTTCCCAAATTAACCGGTTCGGTATCATTCAAGTTCGGCTTAGGTTTATTCTCAAAATGTTCCAATTCTCGGTTTATTTCCCTAAAAGCCTCTTCTTCATCGTATTCCGGTTCTTGGTTCATTATTTCCAGATTAGGTGGCGTGTTCGGATTTGAGCATGAGTTCTGCAAGCATGTCATGTTATTTAAAGCCGCATTATTAGGACTGAAAAGGAAGAATAAATAATAATATTAGAAAGAGTGCAAAAATGATGAAATATTTATTTCATTTTCTTGGAATTTTCTGAAGACAAACAAAATTACATTGAGAAAACCAAAAATACAAGAAAACAAAGAAAAACATCCAAGCTACGTCCTGAAGTAACTTGTGATGAAGGAAAAATGACAGGACAAATCTACCAGAACTCCCGCCTGACTGGGAAGGGTGTGGCTTTCCAATTTTGCAATTTAGCTTCAGGGCCCACGTACAGCACCTCAGCGGTGCTTGTTCCTTCTACCGATTGAACCATATTAACATCATATAGCATTTGCCTCATGGTCCCACATATTTCTTCAATTTCCTCCAATGTGAAGACCTCGTCTTCTTCTTCTTCACTGTACCTTGGTCAGACAAAATTTTGGTACAGATGTGGCAATGGTTGCAGCAGAACCCATCCTTTCTCCTTTCTCTTGTTGGCCCATCTTTCATCTTCAGGGGTTAGGCGAAAGCCTACTCCGAAGAACTTTTCAGCTACGGGTAAAGTTATTAGCCTCGGCACTCCTTGTAGGGACTTTCCCAAACCTTTTCCTGGCTGGAAGCCATGTTTGATCATTTCTTTTGCCACCATGATGGAGGCATTAGACAAAAAGGGTTGGGGGAGAGGGTTCCCTTCTTCATGTTGATCTGCCAACACAATCTCGAAAGCTTGATAGACAATGTGTTCGCTTCCTGCTTCCGCTTCTAAGCAAGGGATGGATGGATCTCGATAAATTTATTGCTCGTCCTCCCCGTGGACCACGATCTCTTGTCCCTTGTGTTCAAATTTTAACATCTGATGGAGGGTAGAGGGAACAGCTCCAGCCGCATGAATCCATGGTCTCCCTAGAAGAAAATTGTAGGAAGTGTCCATATCCAAAACTTGAAATGTCACTTCGAAGTCAACCGGGCCGATGGTCATAATTACATCAATCTCTCTAACAGTATCTCTTTTCACACCATCAAAGGCTCGCACACATATGTTGTTAGGCCGAATCCTTTCAGCTCCGATTCCTATGCGGCCTAGAGTGGAAAGTGGGCATATGTCTACCCCCGAACCCCCATCAACCATGACCCTCTTCATATAGTAGCCTTCGCTTTTGACAGTCAAATGCAAAGCTTTGTTGTGGGCGGCACCTTCCAAAGGCAAATCAGCTTTACTGAAAGAAATCTGATTGATCGCGAAGAACCTTTCTGTCATTCTTTCAAGTTGTTCGGATGAAGTCTCAATAGGCACGTATGCTTTATTCAAGGCTTTTAACAAAACCTTCTGATGTTCAGTAGACTTCATTAGAAGGGACAGCATCGATACCTGCTCTGGGCATTTGCGCAGTTGGTCTATCACCTCATAGTGAGGCATTTGCATCTTTTCAAAAAAGACATCTGCCTCTTCAGCACTTACATGTTTCTTTGATGGGAAACGCCTTTGTGTGGCGTTATTTACCTCCTGCGTGTTTAAGAACTTTTGCCCCAGGACGCTCTCAGATGAATTTCCTGCAACCTCTTTCCCTTTGCGCGTAACGAGTGTTCGTTGGTAGCTCCAGGGTACTGCAGACGGATCTATCATTGGTTTTTGTTGCACGCGGGCAATAACCACGGGTTCATCTGGTTTTTGGGCCACATAGGTTCCCTTTGGTACATACATTGTTGTTTCCCTCTTTAAGTGGAACTTCTTGGGGGCACCTATTAACAATGGTTTTTCCACTCGACCTCGTGGGAGGTAAAGGACTCCACTCTTCTGAGACGATGCTTTCAATTCAATCGTCTTTTCAGATCTAGTCTCAGGAATTTCAACCCTTTTCCCCATTTTCTCTTGTTTCGGGGTAACCTCAGGCTGCTTCTCTATGTTGGCGATGGCGATTATTGCTTTTAAGGCTGGGTCAAATTCCTTGTCGTCACAAATCATCCCAATCACTGGCCCGTTGTTGTGGGCTGGTAATGGGTTGTTTGTCACATTTGGGATGTCTTCATCTGCGAAGACAATCCTCCCTTGATTGATCAATTCTTGCATTGCCTTCTTCAATGTCCAACAATTATCGGTACTGTGTCCTTCAACACCTGAATGATAGGCATAGTATATTCCCCTCTGGTAGGCAGGAGAGTCTGGATTCTGCTTGTTCTGCGGAACGGGCTGCAGTAGGTTCTCTTGCCTGAGTTTTGGGAAAAGAGTGTAATACGGCTCCCCAATCGGTGTAAAGCTTATTTTGGGTTGCTCACGGTGGCGGGTGTGATTTGGCCGTGGGTTATACTGGTTTGGGTAAGGAGGTTGGTTTCTCTGGAATGGAGGTGGATTTCTGTTGGTTGGTGGCTGCGGTCGTGCCAAAGGTTGAATGTTCATGACTGCGTAGGGTGAAGGCGGAGGAGCATAGGCCATGCTGTGGTGTGGATAGTAATGCTGGGGGGCCCTGTCGGAGAATACCTGCCTTGAGGTTCGATATCTTCTGTCTTCTACTGCCGCCATGGCAGTTTCCTCCTTCTTTTTGCTTCTGGGCATCCCTCCAGACCCGCCTTGAATGGCTTGAGAAGTTTCTCGAATGGCCGCTTGACTCAAAATTCACCCTGTTTTTAGGCCATTTTCTACCATTTCTCCGATCTTGATTGCTTTGGCGAAAGGTTTTCCCATCGCCGACATCATATTTTGAAAGTAGTCTGGCTCTTGAGCTTGGAGAAAAGTCGTGACCATTTCAATTTCGTCCATAGGGGTTTCACCCTGGATGCTTGCTCTCGCCATTTGATGGCATATTCTCTGAAGCTTTCTGAGGGCTTCTTCTTTAAGTTCGATAAGGAATTCCTGTCTGGCGCAATATCGATGTTGTATTGGAATTGTTTCACAAAATCTCTAGCCAGATCATCCCGGATGTGCCATCGAGATATGTCTTGATCCATATACCATTCGGATGCTATTCCGACCAAACTTTCTCCGAAGTATGCCATCAACAATTCTTCCCTGCCGCCGGCACCTCGCAATTGATTGCAGTATTTCTTTAGATGAGCAATGGGGTCGCCATGCCCGTCATACTTTTCGAACTTCGGCGTCTTAAAACTTGATGGAAAGTGGACGTGCGGGAACATGCATAGATCGGCGTAAGATACACTTTTTTGTCCACTTAAACCTTGCATGTTTTTCAGGCTTTGTTCCAAACTTCTCATTCTTTTTGCCATCTCATCCCGCTCGGGAGCCTTTGGATTTTGCCTTGGTAGGAACTCATATAGAGGTGGCTGAGGATATATATTGGCTGCAACCTGGGTATGATCCCGTGTAAGCGGTGGTGCTGGAAATGTAAAGGACGCGGAGTCGAAGAAAGGAGTATGTGCGGTGGGATGCGTTGTGATTGGAACTGGCAACTCAACCGACGTTCTTGCGGATGTATCTAATGGTGTCACCCGAGGATAGGAGGTGGAGGGTGATTCAGAGAGGGTTGTGGCATTAGAGTACCCAAACAGAGTAGGCGGGTAGTTGATGGGGGTATTGGAAATCCCACTTGATCTGAGAAGAATTTCAGGGAACCTAGGGATCAAACTTGGGGGCTCTTTCCCGTTGTTCCAATCGTCCAACATCTCGAGCATGCGGCAGCGCAAAATTCTATTCTCCTCCAAAGCTGCTGACTTAGTAGCCGGGATGGCTGTCAAAGAGCTTTCCTCCGAAATGGGAATGGTTGCTAAGGGCATTTCTGAAGACATGTTGGCACCTCTTTTTGATCTAGTGAAATAGGGATGAGTACTTTCAGGCTGCCGAACTTTTCCTTTGGATCTTGTGAAGTACGAATGTGATGCCAGATTACCACAAAATCAACCACTCTTTACTAAAACCTGGAGTTTGGCAAACAAACGGTTAGTCTAAAACAACATAACAGATAAGTAATCTCACATTGGGTGTGATGCACTTATACAGATGATGGTGTTGCTACATGTACTTGATTGCGATGCGTCATTCCGGTTTGTATCTTCTTTTCTTTTAACTTTTCCCCCTTTTTTTTATTTTTTTTAATTATTTTTTTAGTGATGGTCGAATCTTATGTGGATTGCCTACGTATCATGTCCCCGCATGAATCAGACCGGGCGTAGTTCGGAAATAATAGACATAAGATATGAATGAAATGTTCATGAATTTTATTTCAACAAACTTCAAACTTGAAACACTTGCAAAATGACAACAATGGAGAAAAACTTTTAAAAGAAAAAACAGACTCTAAAATAACAGAGTCTTCTAAGCATGTTCCAACGCCTCGAATTTTTGCGCCCGGGGGGCATTGTTTGGCCTTGCTGCAGTTCTTGGTGTGAGATCTTTCTGTATACTCCCCAATTCTGCCATGACTTGGTGGACACATTCCATGATTGAAGAGAAGAGGGTAGGCCGAGGTACTCGTTCGCAGGTCAAACACCTCATAGTGATGTAGTGCCCGATTTCATTGATCCCGGCCCTGATCATGTCTTTTTCTCTGAGCAGCTGCCCTATGTGTCGGTTCTTTGCCCCTAATACTTAAGCGTTGCCGGAGATATGGTCCAAGAGCCTATCTATTTGTTTTTCCATCCGTGCCATCAAGTTGTGGCAACGGTCTCTATCTGCTTTGGCATCCCGGACTTGCCTGAGAGTTCGCTCTCTAAGAGCGGCATTTGCTTTTCTTAAATCAACGATGATTGCATCATAATCTTTTTCTACTTGTTGTAGACGGAGCGCTTCTTGGTGGGCTGCTCTCTTCCATTTTGTCCGGACTGCAACCAAAGCCGTTTTGCCTTCTCCAAGTCTTCTTGGTGTTCAAAGGCTTTCCTTTCCAAATCGTTTATCAGCATCTCATCATTACGACTTCTTCTTGACCTTTCTGCAGTCAATTGCATCTCTTGAATTTGAGTTCGAAGTGCTTCTCTTTCCTGCTCCCAACTGTCCCTTTCCCGATCGAAATCAGCCTGTTGTATGTCCATGGCCGCTTCTAGAATTCCTTTGTCTTCTTTTAAAGTGTTGATGCAAGATTGGAAATCTTGTGCTGTCTCATGCTTAGCCTCCCTAACTCTGGCTTCTACCTCTTTCTCCCAATCGACGGCATACTTTACCGACCTTTCTAACCTTTGCTCTGGCATTGATTGGTTGTGGAACCATTCAAGATATGCGAGGCTCACTTCTCCCCGTTCTCGATCGGCAACCATTTCATCGATGTCGGAGAGTCGACTACCGAACCATACCTTCTGTGCATACGTCTCCCTCGGGGTCTCCTCCGTCACAAATTCCCATGTAAACGATCGCATATCCTTAATTGGGGGCCTTTTCTGTTCTCTACCCAACTTTCGCATGACACGTAGCGGGGCATATGGTTGGAAACCCCTGAAGCCCATCAGTATGTAGAATGGGCGATATGTCGACATATGCATGATTTTGGCGGAAGGGAACCAATAATA
Organism: Nicotiana noctiflora; assembly: GCA_032618575.1. Lineage (NCBI taxonomy): Eukaryota > Viridiplantae > Streptophyta > Magnoliopsida > Solanales > Solanaceae > Nicotiana > Nicotiana noctiflora. The sequence goes on from JASVEL010003563.1 coordinate 371,717, forward strand.
ATTCTAGGTAAGTCGATCTGCTCTCAAAGAGGTGAGAAGTTCTTGCCAAGTCCTCAAATCTTCTGGAAGGTTACAGTGGGCAGCTCTGTTTGTATGACAACGTATATAATTTAACCAATCCATGTTGAAGTCTATCACAATTGGGTGATGATAGAGATGCTCTACAAACCACATTTGTAATAAGATATTGCAACCTTCGAAATAATCATGTCCTTCTTGGCACCGAGTTAAGGCCCGGAAGATGTCTCCTAGAATTATGGGAAGAACAGTGTGTTCCTCGTTACTCTGTAGATATGAGACCACCGCAGCCAAACGGATTCTGATGCGTCCGCCACGTTCGGGAAAGACCATGGTTCCCAAAAAAGCGATCATAAAGGCATAGATTCTCAAGTCTCCCCAAGCGTCATAATTCAATTGGTTGACAAATTCAGTGTTTGAGAATTTCGCGAACCCATTCTTATCACCAAATCTGTCATAGAGATAATCCAGTGGCACCCAACCGTTCTCCAAATAACCCATGGGGACCCGCCGGAGACATAACTTCTTCAAGAAATTATTCACACCCATTTGCCTAGGAGCTGCAGGTCTCTTTTTGTGCAAATCTCTTCCGAGCCCTGTGAGTCCGCCCAGTTCTTCCAATGTGGGTGTCATTTTGCAGTCCCGAAATCTGAACGCATTGCTTGTTGAGTCCCAAAAACTCACTAAAGCTCTAATCACATTTTTGTCTGGTTTTATCATCATGATGTCCGGAAGAAACTTGAGGTGCTTGTGAACTTGATTTCTTTCCCAAGCCGAAAAACTAGTCCACCATTTACAGAGCCGATCCGGAGTCTTGTCCTGGACCATGAACTTGGGTGGCATTTCGTCTCTCGCCCTTTTCTGGCCGATTAGTTGCGAGGAAGTCATGCTGATCCTAGAAAAGATAAAATGAACTTAAGATTTTTTTTTTTCAAATTTTTTTTTTTTTATTATAAAAAAATGAATCTTGTTAATACGGCCTTTCAGCACTTGAAGAAGATTTGAAGGCTGTATAACAGGATACGAGTGTGATGTCTATATTCCATTTTTGCGAAATTAGTCCTTCGGCGCCCCTTTTGAAGCGTTTGGCTATTTTTGCAAAAATTTCCTAACTCTTGACTAAGGACAGATTTCCTAATTCTAATATTTTTATTATTGTTTTTTTTTTTTTTTGAAAAAATCAGTATTAGTTGAGCCCGATATGGGTTGCCTACGTATCTCATGTTTGGTGAGAATCAAACTTGCGTAGTTCAAAAATAAAAGAACCAAATTATTTTAACAAACTATTTTTAACAGCAATTTTTCAAAACAAATTATTTTCAAAGACACTTACTTTTCATAAAAAAAAACTATTGAATTTTTTGTTTTGCATTTTTCAAATATTTAAAAGAATCTGATTTTTGTAAAATTAAGAAACTAACTATTTAGAAATCAACAAAATTAATCGGAGATTTTTTTTCAATTTTTTCGTTTTTTTTTCTTTTTTTTTTCAAAAAATATTTTCTAAGAAAAACACACTATTTTCATCAAATTAAAAATGATTCTATACCCCGAAAATTTCCACTTCTTATTCTCCCCATTTCTAATAACAAACCGGTCGGCATGTAAGATCGAAATAAATGCACAGACAAAAGATGCAATCAAGTTGGTCTTTGTTTCAGGTACACCTGTCCTAGACAGGCCCAACCCCTGTGTTGAGCCTCCTAAGTCAAATATGCACATGATGCAAATAAACGTTCCTATCGGGGATCCGGCATAAGGTTTTGTTATTCTAAGTCATCATCCTATTGGAAAACGTGTCTAGACTGGCTTTAACTCGAGCGGACAACTCGAGCCGAAGAGTGTCAGTGCACCGGTAGCATGGCTTTCCGGCTTAATTGACAAAACTCTCCGCCTAAACATGTGTGACTACAAATCCTTCACCAGGTGCCAAGCACCACAGCTATCTTGAGAAAAATGGGCTATGTCCAGCAAATGCCCGATATTATATTTCAAAAGACTCAGAAGAGGAAAAATCGGTATCGGCACAATTTATACACAATTCACAAAATATCAAAGCAGTAAAAACAACATTTAGCATATTAGATATAAACATGTAACAAAATCAGATAACAAATAAGCCAAATACAACAATTATTCAAAGCTCGAATTCTTAAACCCTGAACCGGTTTTTCTGGGTTTGTTATCCCCAGCAGAGCCGCCAGAGCTGTCACACCTCCTTTTGGCGCGCCCGCTACCCGGGGGTAGAAGCGCAAGGGAGTTGTTCCAATTTAAGTGACAATATTCGAAATGGGATTACTCTATTTATTTCAGAGTCGCCACTTGGAATTAATTAAGGTGTCCCAAGTTACCGATTTATTTAAATCCCGAATCGAGGAAATTTACGACTTTCCAAATGAAGTCCGCGAACCAGAGATTCTAAGTAAGGAATTCTGTTGACCCGAGGGAAGGTGTTAGGCACCCTCAGATCCCGTGGTTCTAGCACGGTCGCTTCAATTATTGTAAATGGCTAAAAATTCCTGATTTTATACATGCTTATAAATTAATATGCTCTGATTAAACTTTAAAATGCTCTGTTAATTTGAGACCGCACCAAAGGAAAAACTAATTACCACATAGATGCAGAATTTTTGACAAATAAGTAAATCAAAAGTGTGTCCGGATTACTTACTTAAAATTATGCCAATTAAAACAATTGTTAGACTAAAAGACGATTTATTTGAAAGTATATCCCCTTAAGGTTATTTCCAATTAAACCCTATACAAAATGACATCTTATTTTTTGCAATTTGTTGACTTAGGAGCAAATATTGCCTAAAATAAAGTATAAACTAGTAAAAATTAATCAACTATGCCGGGTGTGAGTATTTCATCATGGTTCATTACTTGGCATAAGATTATCCATAATATGGTGCGTCCCAATTTATTTATTTATTTATTTATTCTTTTACTTGGCTAACGCAATAGAATACCTAATGGTAATCTTAAAACCCCTTGTTGAAATTCTAACGTCTATTTTATAAGCAACTATGACTTAAACTACAAATGACTATGACTTAAAATATCAAAGACATAAATCACTTAACAAATCTAAATACTTCATCATTTAAGGAAATCAATTAAAGCTAAAGGCCTAACATGTGAGTTCCTTCAAGTTCTAGTTTACGAAACTATCTACAAAATTAATTCAAATAAATTCTAAGTGTATAACAAAATACAGTAAAGCCACACTACTAAATCATAGAACAAAAACTAAAACAAAAGATAAGAAAAGTAAACTGTTCTGCTTCAAACATCTTTATATTAACTTCCTTTGTCAATTATTCAATTATTCTCGGCCAATGTGGTTACAAGAATATACCTGGAATTCAAAGCAAAATGGGAGGATCAGTGACTTATTTGGCAGTGAACGCAGCAGCAAAGCAAACAACAGCAGTAGATTCCAAGCAAAATCAGTACAGCAACAGACCAAACTTAAACAAATAGTTCAAAACTTCCCCCAGAATACACTCCCAATGGCAACCCAGGACCAATCGCGAATAAACCAACAGCAGTCGCCAATACCCAATAGACCCTGGTGAACTTGAGCTTAAACTAGGAAGAGGGGCTGACAGTTATCAGAATCAAACTTAACTCAATCGAATTGAATCAAAGGACTCAAATGGAGCAAATGAGGCCTAATGTCTTCTAGGATTTTCACAAATATTGAACTTAACATGATTGGATTCTCAAAAAATCTCTCACAATGGTGAGACACAAAGGCTAGTGTATCTCTGTTTTTCTTTCTACTTTTTCAGTGTTTTCGAAAATCCTAAGCTTTCTCTGTATCTGTCTTTACTGCCAGAATTCTCTCTTGCTCTCAATGTGTGTCTGTTTCCAGATTCTCAAATGTGTGTGTGTGTTTCTGTATGTGTAAGAACTGTCCTTATATAACCAAAAAATAAATACCTTTCAGCCTAAAATATTCAAAAGAAAGACTGACAGCCCATATTATTCTCCCTGTTTTCCACCTTTTGCTGTCCAAACAATGCCTTTTAATTTAAAACTCTAACTTCAACAATGTAACGGATGTCCTGTTGTACAGCAGGTTCTATTATCATCTTCAGATGTTCTTTACAGTTTTTTTTAAACTTAAACTAAATTGATCTCTGGACTCCCCATTACTTTATGTCATTGCCTGAGTGTATTCTAACTAAAACATGCCCTAATGGTTCACATGTGCTCAAGAGTGGTAGCCCCCTAATCCTGAAATTTCTTATGCAAACTGAGTTTAATTCAAATACAACCAATTCATTTCTAATTCAAACACAGACAAATGAGATTTGAATTCAACAGTGGTTAACAAAGGGAAATTAAATCAGTCATCCAGCAACTATTGTCTTACTGTTCTAGAAGAAGTTTTATAACTAATCGACGACGCTTGTTAAATCGATCACAACACGTATAAACGATAACGAATAGTCGTCGAAGCAGTGATACAAAAACTCTCGGACAGAACAGTTCAAATGCAGAATTAGCTATTCGATGATATTAATCGAATCAAATTCGTATCTTATAACGCCACATTTACAACAAACAAATCAGAAAACAATCAAGTCGACCAAATAAAAGGTCCCAAGTAGATGAAGCAAAACAGAAAAATTTTGAAATATTCGAGAAAAAAAAAACAACTAAAATAAACCGACGACTATAATTAAACAAGAAACGAGAAGGAAAAGAAATACCTCGAAATAGAGGAATTGGAGGCTCGGCCAGCTTGGGCTTTGGTCATTCGAGGTCGAAAGGACCTTAATTGAAATGTTTTCCAAGTGAAAACACATCAATTAAGGTCTATTAGACCTCAATTCTATGAAATCCGACGACGAAAATTCTCAATTCGGATTTTAGGGTTCTTAGACCTCGATTTTGGGGCTCGATGATTTCTGGCTATATTCGAGCCATGCTAAGGCTGGTAGGGGTATGAGGGAGGTCTAGGGGTGGCGTGGTGTTGATTTGGGGCGATTTGGGGTAAGTTGGGTTTTGGCTCGAATCTTCGATCGAAGATTCGAGAAGATGCAGCTAGATTTGAGCCAAGGGGTTTGTAGATTTGGGTTTGGGGTGTGATGGGGGTTTCATGGTGTTAAAATGGTGGTGTTTGGCCTACCGGAACCGCCGTGAGGCAATTTCCGGCAGGCGGAGGGCGGCTGTGGGACGGCGGCGTCTTCTCTGGTGTGAGAGGAATGAAATGAGACGGGTATGAGGGGTTTAGGGGTTTTTGGGAGATTAAAATGAATGTTTAGTCTCAACCGTTGGATCATAAGAATTCAACGGCCAAGATCAGTCTCTTGATAAAAACGGGGTCGTTTTGGTTTAATGAGGTGGGTTTAAACCGGGTGCTGGACTGGGCCGGGTAAAAGGGGTAAAATTCGAGCTGGATTAATTTGGTTTGAGGCTTTTAATCTATTTCCAATTTTTAGTCCATTTTCCTTTCTTTTCCTTCCTTTATTTTCCTAAATCATTTCAAACTAGATTTTAAAAATCCTAAACTAAAATATAAAACAAAAATTAAATTATCAAAGGTATTAATTAACCTCCAATAACAATTAAACACACATAATTAAATACCAAAAGTAAAATCACACAATTGTACAGCAAATGGTAAAAATGCAGAAAATACATTATTTTGTGAATTTTTCATTTTCATAAAACAAACTTAATTACTGTTAATTGTAAACTTGAATTTTATGTGCAAAAATGCAACATGTGTTTGTATTTTATATTAATTTAAATAAATAGACATGCACATACAAAAAATGCAAATAATAAGAGAAAAATAACACAAAATCACAAAAAAAAAATCAAGCACAACACAAAAACTATTTTATATATATTTTTTTTTTGTTGCATTTTTGAGAGTAAATGTCATGTAGGGCAAAAATCAAGTGCTCACAGGCCTCAAATCACATAAAACAATGCTAAAATCATGAATCAACCTCCAATCCAAGCCTTATGAACTTTAGAACATCCAACTTCTATTTCCTATGCCGAACCCTATCAAATCACGTCCGATTGACTTCAAATTTTTAACACAAGTCCAAAATGACATAGTGAAGCTACATCAACTCTCGGAATTCCATTATGACTGTAAGGCCCCGTAAAATTTTTTTGCATAAAACCTAGTAGCTGTGGTGTCATGGTCCGAATAATGTGTTAGGAATGCGTAGAATTCTTCGCGGCGAGCTTGCTCGCCGCGGTTCGGACCCTTGGTAGTGATTTAAGTGTCAAAAATGTAGAGAATAAAGTTTTCCGGAAAAGTGTCAAATACGCGGTCAAGAATGTGACCGCAAACCTGTTATGCGGACCGCATTCTTGCCGCAAAACTTTCCAGAAAGTCTCCCAAAGATCGTGTCAATAATGCGGTCGAAATTGCGATCGCAGAGTGAATCTGCGGTCCACTTTGCGACCGCAGATCAGGAATGCGGACCGCATAATGGTCGCATTCCGTAACAGAGCTGGAGTAATTTTTGAGGCCATTCTGCGGTCACTATGCGGACCGCATGTTGATTCTGCGGTCGCAAAGTGCACCGCATAATTGGCCCGGTCCAGATTTTTGTAACATTTTGACCCGATCTCTTCTTTAATATAACACCTTTCTTCTTCATTTTATCATATCATCTTACCAAAATTAGAGAGAGAAGAGAGGGTTTTTAGAGAGAGAAATCTTTCATCTTCAAGGATTGTTCCAACCACTTAATTCCAAGGGATCCTAGGGCAAGGATTCAACTTCCCCAATCTTTTCAAGGTAAAAACCCTAACTATTTTCTTTGATTTTCAGTTTTAAATTGGGTAAAAAGAGGTTTGCATATAATAGCTTTTGAAAATAGAATTTTTACACTCATGCATGATTATTGAACTTGATTTCTAGTAAAAAGAAGTGAGTAGAAGTAAGAGTCTTCAAGAACAAGGTTGGCAAGAGTAGGATATCTTGGGTAAGCATAAAGTAGGGAGAAAAATCATCACCAGGTATGTATGGCTAACTTTGATTCTTGTGAAATCGCCTATATGTGTGAAAATTGCTTGGTTAATGTTAATTTGAGGGATTGTGTGTAATTTGTTGATTTTGTTGTTGGGTATCTAATTGATGTTAAACTACATGTGGTGTGGTATGAAATATGAATTGAAAGATAACAAGGGAATTGGAATTGGTGAAGAATTGTGAATAATGGTTATGATGGCCTTTATGGCACCTTGTGGAAAAGAAACGAAACACTTGAGAATTGGTTATTGTGGAAAGAGACGAAGCACTTGAATTGTGGAAAATTGTTGAACATACTTGTGTGAATATTTTTTATTATGGAAATATTGTAACATGGTTGTGATATTGATTTGAAAAATAATTGAGAACATGAAACAATGTGCAAGTTGCTTATTTGAACTTGTTGAAGTTGTGTGTAGTACCTTATCTGCTGTTTGAAATTGTTATGTTTTAAACTATAAGGCGGGGTCGTGTTGCGCGCCGCAACGTGAGGAAATAAGGTGTGGGTTGGGGTGATAAGGGTGGCCGAGGTAATAAGGGTGGTCAGGGGGAATAAGGATGGAAAGCGATCGAAGTCGCTATTGAAAATTGATACAAAAATCAATAATGTGAAATTGTGAAAGGAGACAGCAGGAGAGTTTGCAACCTGTGGGGCACTGATTGCCCTTTGTTTGACTACTTGTGCTTTACGTGATTGATTGGTTATTGTTAAATTGGTTGATCGTAGAAAGTGCTTTGTGTGAGAATTATTTGAAATGAGGAAAATGTGGAAACATGGTTGGTTGGCTTAATTAATTGTTGATGTAATTCAATGGCTTGAGTTTACTTGGGACAAAGTTTGTCCATACATGCCAGTACAATTCAAGTGTACTGACGTCCCTTTTGCCGGGGACGCTACATTCGTGTTATGATTGTAGGTGGATCGATAGCAGGCACTTCAGCTCATCGGCAGTAGTATCCTTCTCCTTCCACTGCCCGTTTTGGTGAGCCCCTTTCTTTCTCGGGGCCCTGTGTGGTTCATGCCACCTTTGTTAAGATTTTATTTTGGTTTTGTAAGGTATAGCCGGAGCCTTGTTACCGGCAAGTATTTTATTCCCTTTTGTATCCTAGAGGCTCCATAGACATGTAAACTGTGGGATTGTGGCCTATGTATATGTATGGGGCGTTGTAAATATAAATTATGAACTTGTTAGTGAATCAATCACATGGTTATGTTTATGCATTATGAAATCAGTCATTATTGGTAAAATATTTGGTTAATGAGAAACAATCAACACAGGGGTAACGCGTGGGAATGAAAGGCACCCAGGTCCGCTTGACTGGGGCAACCCGGTCAGGCGCCGGTCATGTCCCTCGATTTGGGGCGTGACAATGACACCCAGATCAAAATATCACCTATCAACCGAAAGTCGCCAAGATACTAACTTCGCCAAAATCGGCTAACTTCTTCATCTGACCTCCAAAATTACTTCTGATTGTGCTCCTAAGCCTTAAATCATCACCCGGAGCTAATTGAATCATCAGAATTCAATTCCGAGACCTCTAAATCACAAGTCAACATCCGGTTGACTTTTCCAATTTAAGCCTTCTTAAAAGAGACTAAGTGTCTCATTTCCAACTAAAATCAATCTAATTCTACCCGATCAACTCAAATACTGATATTGAAACATATAGCAACAAAATATGAGGGAAACGGGGTGATAATACCTGAGATGATGGATCTGGTCGTCACAGGACCAGAAGAACCCTAAGGACCTGAGTACCCACTGGCAGAACCCTAAACAGCTAGCGAGCGGTAGGAACTCTCTGGTATGGCACTGAAATAGGGGCGTACTGGGCACCCCGAGCGTGAGGTGGTGGTTCTGAAGATGGGGGCCTACTAGGCTGACCCCTCCCAAATTAACCTCTGCCCATAGTTGGGGCACCTCTAAACTCTCCAAGGAATTTGGCTCTATTGTCCTGTTGTATTTGCTCCCTACCCCTCTGACGGTAACCCTCAATCGGGCGAGCAGTCTCGACCATAAGCTGATACTCTATACCCATCTCTACCTATCGGGCCATCCCTGATTGAATACTGGCTACAATCCGGCGACAAACCTCTTCACTCTCTCTGTATCTGTCGGAAGTTCATGAGTGCATGGCGGGATAAATCAGATAACCTCTCCTCATAGTCAGTCACAGACATCTGACCCTGCTCAAGGTGCTCAAACTAATATCGTAGCTCTTCCCTCTCAGAGGACAGAATATACCCGTCCCGAAACAACTGCCCAAACTAACCCCAAGTGATGGGACGAGAACCGGTGTGCCTGCCAAGAATATAAGACTGTCACCATTTGCGGGCCTTGCCCTCAAGTTGAAAAGTAGAGAAATCAACTCCATGTGACTCGAATATCCTCATAGCATGCAGTTTGTCCCTGCACTTGTCAATGAAATCCTGAGCGTCCTCATGACGCTCGCCTCCGAAGACTGGGGTTGAAGTCTGGTCCATCTATCTAGTAACTTTTGCGGATAGTACTCCACATCTGGCCTAGGCTGGGGTACATCTGCAACAATTGGCTGAACCCCCTGTACAGGCTGGGCACCCGGAGTCTGATATACTACTGCTGCATGAACTAGAGCCTGAGCAGTAGGGGTGTGTGCTCCCCCTCCAACCTGTGAAGCTGTTGGGTCTATTGGAAATTAACCAGGTTGAGTTATGGTGTCCATGAACTGAAGCATACGGCCAATGACCTCCTGAAATCCTGGTGCAATCATGAAACCCGCCGGAGTAGGCAAAGCTGCGGGCGCCTCACCCTGCTCGTCAGTAATGGGATCCTCCACAGGGTCTGCTGGTGGTGCAACTGGAATACCTCTAGGATTCCCTCGTTCCCTACATCGGGCCGGTGCCCTCCCCCAACCTCTACCTCTACCTCTGGAAACAGTAGGATCAGCTCCTCCCAGGTCCGGAACATCGGCGGTACGAGTTCTCACCATCTGTGAGAGAATAAATGAGGAAACTTAGTACACTAACCCTTGCATGATGAAGAATGAATAAAGAGTAGTCTTTGGTAACACCTTATAGCGTCTCGAAGATAATTACAAACATCGTCGTACCGATCTACAAGACTCTATTAGGTTTGCCCGTAACTTGTGAGACCTACGTGATCTTAATGCTCTGATACAATATTGTCACGACCCATTTTGCCTAAATAGGTCATGATGGCGCCTAACACCATAGTTAGACCAGCGAACTACAGAATTATTATTAAGTCTCTATTTTTAGTTTAGCCAAACCAGATATACTAATGTTTTTCAAGTAAATGAATAAAGCTAGCAAGATCATAAAGTAGTGATATAGTCAGACAAACCCCAAAAATGAATGTTCTCTACAGTGTGTACTAGAACCTGGTGTCACTAGCCACGGGAAACAAGTAAAGTATACAAAACATTGTCCTACTGTCTGAATCAGAATAGACTGAAAATCATAAATACATGAATGAACTCTTTCAATTATGCATTGGCAAGAGAAATAAGGCAACTCACCGTAAAAGTCTCAGAATGTGCTAACTGATATGCAGCCAACTGATGTCCGTATCCACCTACCTCAAACCCTGTACATTTAAGTACATAAGTGTAGTATGAGTACATAAACAACATGTACTCAGTAAGTATCCCGTCTAATCTCGATGAAGTAGAGACTTGAGGTCCACTCGATACTTACTAAGGTCAATTAATATATATATATATATATATATATATATATATATATATATATATATATATATATGTGAATATGCCATGATCAAACAGGGAATTTTTCAAGCAATGGCAGGTTATAGCAATTAGCATAAGTCAAGAATATAACAACATCAAGTTTATAATTTATCAAGTAAGGCAATGGCAAAATGAAACACATATAAGCTTTTCCACAAATAAATACGCACATAATACCGAGGCAACGGTCCGAACCAACAGAAATAAACGTGGACTTGCTGAGGGTCGATGGCACGCCTATAGATGCATCTATTCATACCGAGGTGATAAGTCCAATCCACAAATAAGAATAAAATATCAAGTTCACATACATGACACATAAATGGTCAAAATACCATATCAAACATGATCAACCATAGAAATAAGTTCATATCCTCCTTTTTAAGTCCATAGTGCATACTAGGTGTTCATGACAACAATTTGACATAACGGATATATTTAATAGGCATGATGTAGGTCCTAGTCTACTCGGGCATCTAATATAGTAGTAGCTATGCACGGGCTATTGTCACCTAACGCGTGCATAGTCCCCTCATTTAGCAACAAGTAATCAACACAAAACAAAATGGGACAATTCCCTCTTACAAGGTTAGAAAGGAGACTCGCCTCGCTCTGAAATGCTCTTTCAATCACAAAACTAGGCTCCAAGCTCAATTCAAAGTCGAACAAGCACAAACTAGTTTAAATAAGGGAAGAACCAATCAATAAATGCTCACAGGGTTGAATTCTAGCTAATTAAGTGATTTTCCAATCTTTCTCGCATGTTTGCTAAATTCCGACCTCGGGCCCACGTGACCGAATTCCGAGATTTTTTGAAGAAATTATTCTCTATAACCTAAGGATTACTAATATGTAAATTTTAGTCCATTACATAACTAATTTGGTTGTTAAATAATAATATTACCAAAACCCTAGGTCTAGCATTAACCCTTGATTTTAATTGATGTTTTTGTGTTAAATCTACCTAATGTTCATGTATTTAAGCTAAGAGCGTGTGGGGTTTACTTACATTGTGATGTTGTGTTGAAACCCTCCCTTTGAAAGCTCCAAAATCGCCTCAAAATCGGATATGAAATGAGAGAGAAGAGTTGGAGTTCGTATTAAATGAACTCCACTGGCCCAGCGATTTTCGGTTTTGCAGATACCGCTTATATGGTCGGTTTGCTGCTTCTGTGGTTCAGGGGGGTAAGGGTTGACCATACCACTTTTGCGGTCGCCTGTCCCTTCTCCCCTTTTGATTTTGCGGTCAAATGGCCGCTTATGCGGTCACCGCTTTTACAATTACACAGATGCGATTTTGACAGAAGAAACAAAAGATGTTTCTTATCAAAATCCGACTTCGATCAAACCTCAATAATTTGACGCACGGAGCTCCCGAGCCCCACCCAAACATACTGATAAGTCTGAAATAACGAGATGGACCTAGTCGAACCTTCGGAACATCCAAAACATTATTAAGTCAAGGAATCAGACCCCAAAGCCAATTGATTTAATTTAATGAACTTCAAGTTCTTAACTTCCTACCAACAGGTCAAAACGCCCCTAAACTAATCGGATTGACACAAAACATTACGGGTAGGTCTTATATGATATTTCTGACTTGTACCAAGTTTCAGAATCGAAATATGAACCCAATACCTATGAAAACAATATTTTCTTAGTTTATTTAAATCTTTGAAACTTAACTTAACAATGTTTACAAAAAAATCCATTACTCGGGTTAGGGACCTCAGAATTCAATTACGGGCATACGCCCAGGTCCCATATTTTTGCACGGACCCTCAGATAATGCCGGATCATGATTCTAGGTTCATTTTTCCAAAATGTTGACCAAAATCAAACTTAGCCATTTATTTAAAGAGACTTAAAGAAGCAACTAGGCTTGTTCTTGCTAGAAATTCTTCGAACTTCCGAACCACCCGCCCCCGCAAGTCATAATTTAGCTAAAGCAAATGCGGGAAGTATTATTTAAGGGAACGAGTAATGCCTCTTATATTCTCCACCTATTAAACAAAATTTCATCCTCGAACCTATATAGAAAAGTACCTGGACTGCTGAATAAGTGGGGATATTGGCTCCGCATCTCCTCCTCAGACTCCTAGGTCACCTCCTCGACCGGTTAGCCCCTCCACTACAATCGCATTGTAGAAACCCTCTTGGATCTCAATTGGCAGTCCTGCCTATCAACAATGGAAACCAGCTCCTCCTTGTAGCCCAAACTCTCATCTAACCGAATGGTACTAAAATCTAACACATTTGAATAGTCGGCATGACATTTCTGGAGCATCGATACATGGAAGACTGGATGAATTCCTGATAAACTGGGAGGTAATGCGAGCTAATAGGTAACCTCTCCAACTCGCAACACATCAAAGGGGCCAATAAACCTTGGGCTTAACTTGCCCTTCTTCCCGAATCTCATAATGCCCTTTATGGCGAAACCTTCAGGAGGACTTTCTTACCAACCGCAAACAACACATCATGCAGCTTCTGATTTGCGTAGCTCTTTCGCCTGGACTGAGATGTGTGGAGCCTCTCGTAATTCAACTTTACCTTATCCAGGGTATCTGGGACCAAATCTGTACCAAGAAACTTATCCTCACTAGGCTCAAGCCATCCGATAGGAGAACAACAACGCCGACCATACAATGCCTCAAACAGGGCCATCTCTATGTTGGACTAACAACTGTTATTACATGCAAAGTCTGCCATGGGTATGAACTGATCCCAATTCCCTCCAAAGTCGATCAGACATGCTCTAAGCATATCCTCTAAAATCATAATTGTCCTCTCCGACTGCCTATCGGTTTAGGGATGAAATGCCATACGAAGCTCCATGCGGGTCCCAAACTCACTTTGGACAGCTCTCCAGAAATGGAATTGAATTGAGGGCCTCTATTTGATATGATGGAGACAGGCACACCGTGCAATCTCACTATCTCCCGAATGTAAATCTGAGCATACCTCTCTGCCGTATAGGTAATCGCCACTGGAATGAAATGGGCAGGCTTGGTCAATCTATCCACAATAACCCATACCGAATCAACCTACCGCTGAGTCAGTGGCAACCCAACCATGAAATTCATAGTGATGCGCTCTCACTTCTTTTCCGGAATGGGCATCCGCTAAAGTAGGCCACCTGTCCTATGGTGCTCATACTTTACCTGCTAGCAATTCAAACATCTTGCAGCATACTCTGCAATGTCCTTCTTCATCCTCCGCCACCACTACTGCTGCCTAAAGTCACGGTACAATTTTGTAGCACCTGGATGAATGGAGAACCTCGAACTGTGGGCCTCCTATAGAATCCTCTCCCTTAAGCCATAAACATTAGGAACACATACTCGGCCTTGGAGCCATAACACACCATCTTTTCCAATAGAGACCTCCTTGGCCCCTCCCTATAGTACCATCTCCGTGAGATCTGCCAAATATGGATTATCGAGCTGGCGGGCCTTAATCTCCCCTAACAATAAAGACCGAGCAACCACACATGCTAGGACCCGGCTGGGCTCTAAAATATCCAACCTCACATGTCTGTTAGCAAAGGATTGTACGCCCAAAGCTAATGGTCTCATCTCCGCAGGAATGAATATCAAACTAGCCACGCTCCCCGCCTTCCTTCTCAAGGTATCCGCAACCACATTTGCCTTACCTGGATGAAAAAGAATGGTAATGTCATAATCTTTCAGCAACTCAAGCCACCTACACTGCCTCAAATTAAGGTCCCTCTGCTTGAACAAATGTTGCAGGCTGCGATGATCTGTATAAACCTCACATGACACCCCATATAAATAATGCCTCAATATCTTAAGAGCATGAACAATCTCCGCCAAATCCAAATCATGCACTGGGTAATTTTCTCATAAACCTTCAGATGATGAGAGGCATATGAAATAACTCACCCCTTATGCATCAATACATATCCCAAGCCAATGCGAGAAGCATCAAAATATATTGTATACATCCCAGAACAGGGGGCAATACAAGAACTGGTGTAGTGGTCAAAGCCACCTTGAGCTTCTGGAAGCTCTCCTGACAATCATCAGACAAATAAAATGGGGCCCCCTTTTGGGTCAATCTAGTCAGAGGTGATGCAATGGATGAGAAGCCCTGCACAAATCTCCGATAATAGCATGTTAACCCCAGGAAGCTCCCGATCTAGATCACTGATGTAGGACGTGGCCAAATCTGAAGTGTCTCAATCTTTTCGGGATCCATTTTAATACCCTCTCCTGACACTATATGCCCCAAGAATGCGACTAACTCTAGCCAAAACTCAAACTTAGAGAACTTAGCATAAAGCCTCTGCTCTCTAAAGGTCTGAAGCACTACCCTCAAATGTTGCTCGTGCTCCCCCAGTCTACGTGAGAATATCAAGATGTCCTCAATGAATACAATGACAAAATAATCAATAAAGGGTCTAAACATTCTGTTCATCAAATCCATAAATGTCGTTGGAGCATTAGTCAAGCCAAATGACATCAGCAGAAACTTATAGTGGCCATACTTCATCCTGAATGCAGTCTTCAGAATATCTGAATCCCGAATCTTCAGCTGATGATACCCTAACCTTAGGGCAACGATGGAGAACACTCTAGTACCCTGCAACTAATCGAACAGATCATCAATACGGGGCAATTGATACTTGTTCTTGATGGTGACCTTGTTCAACTAGCGGTAATCAATGCACATCCACATAGTCCCATCCTTTTTCTTCACGAATTGCACTGGTGCACCCCACAGAGATACACCGGGCCTGACAAATGCCTTACTAGCAGCTCCTATAATAGCTCCTTCAGCTCCTTAGGAGTCATACAGTGCGATGGAATGGATATAGGCTTAGTGCCTAGGGCAAAGTCGATACAAAAATCAGTATCACGAACTTGAGGCATGCTAGGAAGATCAAAAGGAAGAACATCGGCGAACACCCTAACTACTGGCACTGAATCAATCGTTGGAGACTCTGTAGTAGTTTCTTAAACATAAGCTAAATAGGACAAACACCCTTTCTCAACCATGTGTTGAGCATTCAGGAAGGAAATAACCCTGCTATAGGTGTATCCAGTGTGGAGCCCCTCCACTCTAGTCTTGACAACACTGGCATCACTAAAGAAACAGTGTTGGCATGGCAATATAGAACATCGTGACAAAGTCGATCATATCGAGCAACAAGAGATCTTCCCTAGTCTCAAAACCATAGAAACTAACCACACAAGACATGTAGACCCGGATCACAACCATAAAATTGTCCATCGGAGTGGACAGATGAACAGGAACACCCAATTGATCAGGAGAAATGGCTAGGAAACGAGCAAACAGAGATGATACATATGAATAAGTGGACCCTGGATAAAATAGTACCGATGCATCTCTACCACTGACAGAAATAATACCTGTGATGGCGGCATATGAGGGTAATGCATCTGGCCTAGCCGGGAGAGCATAAAAGCTTGCTAGAGCACCAGCTGTCTGGCCTCCTCCTGCTAAGTAGTAGCTGGCTGACCTCTCCCTGTCTGGCCTCCACCTATAGATCAGCCTCTACCACTCTACCCTCCACCTCTGGGTGACTGGACCCCTGGTGCTGGAGTCGTGGGTTGCTGCCCCTGTTGTAGTGCCTTACCTTAACCCTGGGGCAATATCTCCTCATATGGCCTGGATCGCCACACTCAAAATAATGTGGTACTGCGGCTAGCTGTCTTGATGACTATCCCTGATAGCTCGTAGATCCCGTGGGAGGACCCTGGATTGCCAGTGGATGATATAAAGTCTCCGGCATTGCACTTAAGTAGGGACCAGAAGAACCTTGAGGACCTGAATACCCAAAGATAGAACCCTGAATAGCTGGCAGGCGGTAGGAACTCTCTGGTGTGGAACTGAAATAGGGGCATGCTGGGCACCCCGCATGGGAGGTAGTGGTGCTAAAGATTGGGGACTACTGGGCTAATCCCTCACAAACTGACCTCTGCCCCTAGCTGGGGTACCTCTAAACTCTCCAAGGAATTTGGCACTCTTGTCCTGCTCTATCTGCTCCCTAACCATCTGACGCTAACCCTCAATATGGCAAGCAATCTCGACCCCAAGTTGATAATCTGTACCCATCTTCACCTCTCGGGCCATCCCCGATCGAATACTGGGCTACAATCTAGAGACAAACCTCCGCACTCTCTATGCATCTGTCGGAAGTATCATGAGTGCATGGCGGAATAACTCAGAAAACCTTGCCTTGTAATCGGTCACAGACATCTGAACATGCTCAAGGTGCTCGAATTGATACCATAACTCTTCTCTCTTAGAGGGCGGAATATACCTGTCCAGAAACAACTGCACAAACTGACCCTAAGTGATAGGAGGAGAACCGGCGGGCCTGCCAAGAATATAAGACTGCCACCATTTGCGGGCCCTGCCCTCAAGCTGAAATGCAGTGAAATCAACTCCATGTGACTCCAATATCCTCATAGCGTTTAGTCTATCTCTGTACCTGTCAATGAAATCCTGAGCGTCCTCATGACGCTCGCTTCCAAAGACTGGGGGGATGAGGTCTAGTCTATTTGTCTAGTAACTTCTGTGGATCATACTCCACAACCGGCCTAGGCTGGGGTACAACTATAACAAGTGGCTGAACCTCCTCTGCAGGCTGGCCACCTGGAGTTTGATATACTGCTGATGCATGAACTAGAGCCTGAGCAGTAGGGGTCTGTGCTCTCCCTTATACCTGCGAAGCTGCTGGGTCTGCTGGAAAAAAACCAGCCTAAGTCATGGTGTCCATGAACCGAAGCATATAGCCCATGACCTCCTGAAACCCCGGCACAGTCATGAAATTCGATGGAGTAGGCACAGCTGCGTGTGCCTCACCCCGCTCTTCAGTAGTAGGATCCTCGATAGGTTCTGCTGGTGGTGCAAATCGAATAGCTTTGGGATGCCCTCGTCCCATACCATGGGCTGGTGCCCTCCCCCGGCCTCTACCTCTGGATCTAGAAACAGGGGGAGTAGCTCCTCCCGGGTTCGAAATGTCGGCGGTGCGGGTTCTCACCATCTGTTAGAGAATAAAAGAGGACACTCAGTACACTGACCCTTGCACGATGAAAAATTAATAAAGAGTAACCTTTCCTAACACCCTATAGCCTCTCGAAAATAAATACAAACGTCTCTATACTAATCTATAAGACTCTATTAGGTTTGCCCGTAACTTGAGAGACCTACGTGAACCTAGTGCTCTGATACCATGTTGTCACGGCATATTTTGCCTAAATGGGTCATGATGGCGCCTAACACCATAGTTAGGCTAGCCAACTACGGAATTATGATTAGGTCTCTATTTCTAGTTTAGCCAAACCAGATATACTAACGTTTTTCAAGTAAATGAAGAAAGCTAGCAAGATCATAAAGTACCAATATAGTCATACAAACCCCAAAAACTAATATTCTCAACAGTGTGTGCCAGAACCCGGTGCCACTAGCTATGGGCGACAAGTAGAGTATACACAAAAATATACAAAATACTGTCCTACTATCTGAATTGGAATAGACAAAAAATCATAAATACAAGAAAGGACTCCTTCGGCTACGAATCGGCATGAGGAAGAAGGCAGATCACCATAGAAGTCCCAGAAAGTGGTCACTGATATGCAACCAAGTGATGTCCGGATCCACCTGCCTCAAACCCTGTACATTTAAGTACAGATGTGTAGCATGACTACATAAACAATGTATACTCAGTAAGTATCCCTTCTAATCTCGAAGAAGTAGAGACGTGAGGTTGACTCGATACTTACTAAGGTCAATTATATATATATATATATATATATATATATATATATATATATATATATATATATATATATATATATATATATATATATATATATATATATACATATATATACATACAAAAATGTAAATATGGCATGATCAAACATGGAATTTTACAAGTAATGGCAGGTTATAGCATGTAGCATAAGTCAAAAATATTTCAACATCAAGTTTATAATTTATCGAGTGAGGTAATTGCAAATAAAGCATATATAAACTTTTCCACAATTAAAATACGCACATAATACCATGGCGACGATCCGAACCAACAGAAATAAATGTGCACTTGCCGAGGATTGACGATGCATCTATTCATACTGAGACGATCGGACCAATCCACGAATAAGAATAAAATATCAATTTCACATACATTACACATAAATGGTCAAAATACCTAATCAAACATGATCAGCCATAGAAATAAGCTCAAATCCTCCTTCTTAAGTCTTTAGTGCATGTTAGGTGTTCATGACAACAATTTGACACAACAGATATAATTAATAGGTATGATGTAGGTGCTAGGCAACCCGTACATCTAACATAGTAGTAGCTACGTACGGGCTCTCGTCACCTAACACGTCCATAGTCCCTGCATAGCAACAACTACTCAACACAAAACCTAAGGGGACAATAGAAAGGAGACTCACCTCACTCTAAAGCGCTCTTTCAATTACAAAACTAGGCTCCAAGTTCAATTCGAAGTCGAACAAGCACCAGCTAGTTTAAATAAGGCAAGAACTAATCAATTAATGCTCACAGGGTTGAATTCTAGCTAATTAAGTGATTTTCCAACCTTTCCCGCAAGGTTGCTAAATTTTGACCCCAGGCCCACGTGCCTAAATTCCCAAATTCTTTGAAGAAATTATTCTATATAACCTAAGGATTACTAATATGTAAATTTTAGTCCATTACATAACTCATTTGGTGGTTAAATCATAATTTTACCAAAACCCTAGGTCTATCCCTAACCCTTGATTTTAATTGATGTTTTTGTGTTAAATATACCTAATGTTCATGTATTTAAGATAAGAGTGTGTGGGGTTTACTTACCTTGTGATGTTGTGTTGAAACCCTCTCTTTGAAAGCTCCAAAATCGCCCCAAAATTAGATAAGAAATGAGAGAGAAGAGTTGGAGTTCGTATTAAATGAACTCCATTGGCCCAACAATTTTCGCTACTGGGGGTTTATTTCCGCACCTACGGAGACCGCTTATGCGGTCATTTAGCCTTTTTCTGTGGTTTGGTGGGAGGGTTGACCAGACCATTTCTGTGGTTGCCCGTCCGCATAGGCGACCACTTCTGCGGTCCCAAGACCGCATATGCGATCTCCCTTACCTTCTCCCCTTCCACTTCTGCGGTCGAATTTATGCGATCACCGTTTCTCTGGTCAAAGAGCCACATAAGCGATTTTGACAGAAGCAGTAGAAGATGTTTCTTTTCAAAATCCGACTTCGCTCAAACCACGACTATTTGATGCTCGGGAATCCCGATCCCCGCCTGAACATACCAACAATTCTGAAATTATGAAGTGGACCTAGTCAAACCTTTGGAACACCAAAAATATTATTAAATCAGGGAATCAGACCCCAAAGTTAATTTATTCAATTTAATGAACTTCAAGTTCTTAACTTCCTACCAACGTTTCAAAACACCCTTAAACTGCTCGGATTGACATCAAACTTTACTGGTAGGTCTTATATGATATTTTGGACTTGTACCAAGTTTCAGAATCGAAATCAGAACGTGATACATATGAAAACAATAATTTCTTAGTTTATTTAAATCTTTGAAACATAACTTAACAATATTTACATAAAATTCCATTACTCAGTATGGGACCTCGGAATTCAATTTCGGACATATGCCCGGGTCACATTTTTTTCCCACGGACCCTCAAAAATTGCCGGATCACGATTGTGGGTTTGTTTTTCCAAAATGTTGCCTTTTTTAAGAGACTTAAAGAAGCAACTAGGCTTATTCTTGCCCGAAATTTTTCTAACTTCCGAACCACCCGCCCCTGAAAGTTATAATTTAGCTAAAGCAAATGCGAAAAGTATTATTTAAGGGAACAAGGTTCGAAAATGTAAAACGGTTAGTCAGGTCGTTACAATTTTTTTAAGATTTGAAAACTTAAATAATATTTTATTAACGTTTGGAGCTGAGAATGATTATTTTAATATTGCCCAAGTGGCTTATGTGTATTCTAGATTGAGCATGGATCAGGTTACGTACCGCAACAGTGTTATAGTGATTTCTAGATATATGAATGGCTCAAGATGCGCGCCGCAGTGGTATTGTATCGATTTTGAGGTCGATGGCCTGGTTGATGCCACGAGATGGCTTGATTATTATACTTTGGCTGTAGGAGCCCCTCTGTAGTATGTACACACCCCCGGTGAGCGCAGTCGATATTAAATACATGGTTGACTCGGATTGGGTACCTGAGTGTACCGGTCATATGCATTACATTGCACCCATGCATTGGTTCCGGTTTATATTACATGTTATGACATTCAGCACTCTTGTTTCATCGGCATCCATACTACTTCTTACATTGTTTACCAGATACACTATTATTGTATGTTAATGGAGTGATGTACCCGAGAGGCTGACTTATGTGCAGAATTGCACTATCTAATTACGCATTCATTTGCTTGACTGTTGGAAAAAGGATATTTTTAAAAGAGGCTTTTAACTAAGCCATATATTTTTTAAAGGATTTGTCATGGTTTTACTATTTTCTCAAAGGGTTGTACTGTCCTATATAGCATGATTGAGTGCTCATACGTAATTTCTTGCCGCTAAGTTATTATTTACCCTTTCACTATACTCCCTGCACCTCACGTGCAATTGCATGTATTGTTCACCTGATAGCGGGTTATTAGCGGATTGAAGGTATTACTATTGTAGTAGAGCAAGGTGACCGTCGGCGTTCACGGCACCAAACTTCATCTTTTGATTCCAGATTTTATTTTGGATATTATTGGCCCAGTAGTTGTGTCCGACTTCTTTAGATGCTCGTGACTTGTGATACCCCGGTCGGATTGTGTTGCGTTGTCATTAAAAAAAAAATTAAATGCCTTTAAATTTTATTTTCTATTCATTTATGTTTAATAATTTGATAAAGATACAATTTGGGTTAGTTGGCTGGCCTTGTCTTCATGAGAGATGCCATCACGATCGGGTTTAAAATTGGGTCGTGACATTAGGATAGATATAGTTTTTGAAATATATTAATTACTTATCATTATATTTGTAACTAAATCTATAAAAATAATTGTTTTATATATATTTTTCAATTAATAAACTTGCAATTTAATCAATTATAAAAACTAAAGTACATAATTTTTAAGAAAATCATGGATTGCATGCTTGGAAAATATTAATATTAATAAATATAATACTATTATGTTACTCGAAGTTTTATATAACATAATAATCTATCAATTTTTACTGAAAATTAAATGGCATTTGAATTAATAAGAGAATACTACTAAGCAAATAAAATGGAAGAGGAAATATAATATAACTAGTAGAATCGCTAGCGCTTTGGGCGATACATTACTTAGTGAATTTACAAAGTGATTAGCAGACTAAATAATGAAGTTCTATCATCCTTCTTTTTCTGTGAGAAAAAACACTTTTAAATAATACATATTTGGATTAATTCGCATGCTAGTTCATAAATTAATTTCATTAGAGAAAATACTTATATGAAATGCTATATAAATTTTATTACTATACATTACCAAGCAAATTATTTATATAATTAAGAGAGATTTAAGCAGATTAAAAAAAAATTAAAACCCAATAGAATTAAAATTGCAAAAACTTTATTTTAAAGCTACTAACGATTCAAATAAAAATATGTATATTAGAAAAAGAAATTATCATTGAAATACAAAGGTTTTTATTAGCATCAAATAATCGTTAGGATAGACTACTGCCTCTTGTCAGTTGTCATTGAACAAAATTTGAAATATTTTGTGATGAAATCATGTTCGTGGAGGGTACAAAGAATTCTATTACATAAGAGAATTGAAAAGTTGAGAATATAATATTATAATTGAGAAAAGGAAGAGCCCAAGCTCTTATATTCTCTCTTGTAAACACATATTTTACAAATTACTATAAACTGTAAATGAAATAAAAATTTGAATCAAATCATTAATTATTTTTGTGGGGCAAAAAATGCGGGAGTGGTCCAATATACTCACTCTCTCAACGTGCAAGCGAACATGTAATTTGTTATATATTAATATTTTAATTTTCATACTACTGATAATTTTCTTCCAATTAGAAATTATAATATATATATATATATATATATATATATATATATATATATATATATATATATATATATATATATATATATATATATATATATATATATATATATGCTATAATAAATTAAAAAATTCATGGTTAACTATGATTGAGAAAACTTGGTTCGTTTCCGTGTGTATTGTTTGTCTGAATATATCAATTATATGTTAATTGGACTTTCGTTAGTAAACTCAACTTAAAGTAAAAAAATTAAATATTGCATTATTCTAAACATGCATTTATTGAGATGCTTATTTTATTGATTAAGTGCAACATTATATTAAAGAAAACGACACACGCGTTAAGGAATAAGAAACAGAAAGTATTTACATACAATTGAGGCTGAGAAAAATTAGTTACAAACTTAAAATAAGAAAAGAACCAAAACTAATCTAGTATAAATCCTATCATTAAAAATATAATTATTGCCTCACATTAGTTTGTCATGCATTTCCCTAATTCTTAAAGTAGAAAATTAGAAAGAAAAACTTAAAAAGATTAGTTAAAAAAATATACTTTAAAAAAAGAAGGAAGCAAAATTAATTGTGTTAAATCCTAAATAAAAAATTATTAAGTAGTATATAGTAAACTATTTTATTTTTTTTCCCTCATAAGAAGATGAGACTTGTATTCATGAAGTTTCAAAATATATTTGAACTTTATAAAATGATCAATTTTAATTATATACAGCACACTCTAGTACATAAATTATGTAATGTATTCTATAATTGCCAATATAATGAATGGAATAAAATATTGTAGATTACCTTCAAAATGGAGTGGATTGATGGTGAATCGGCGGCTAAAGCCAAGTTGATTGACATTTAGTAATCTTCAATTTAGTAAGAGACATTTGAACGGACACACTCTTTCATTTCCCAATAGGCAACTGCATTTAATGTGTATCTCTGTACTTATATCTATATATCTATATCTATATTATTATAAAAGCACGAATAGTTTATGCTAAATGTTGACTGACTAAAATATTCCTAAAATATTGATCGACTTTTATGCCCTTAAATATTTATATTAAGGATCTAATGATAAATTACCTAATGATAAAATTCTTTTTCAATTTAAACTATATATATACCCGACCTTACAATGTTGATCCTACTCAAATTATAAAAGTTTGTTCCTAATTACAATTCTTTATAACATTGCACATAATAGATACGTACTAAAAGAGGATTTTAGTACTACGTTATGGAAAACGTCTACATATTTTAAACAAAGTTAAAATTCTTACTATTCTTTAAAGCCTTAATTTATCTTTAGTATACATATAAAGCTAAAACTAAATTAAGTTAGTACTATCTTTTACCAAAGAATTAGGAGTTACTGCATATTTCAAACAAATCGAGTCAACTTTTAAAATATTAAATAATAAGAAAATAAATAATTGATAATTTTTTAAAATGTAAAATCTAATTTTAATGTGTTAAAATAATAGGGGAAAGTTTTGATGAATATTTTTATTTTACATGATAATAAAGTGGTGTGATTGTACTCTTTTAATTTATTTATATTTACTACAGTATGAGTAATTAGTTCTTTTACAAATTTTTGAAAGAAAATCGATTGATGTTAGTCAAAATTAGGTTTCCTAAAATAAGTTTTTCCATGTCTACTATATATCGAAGTTTAACAAATGTTTTTTTTTGGTTGGTTTATTTTCATTAGATGCTCATGTGCCATAACTTGCTTAAAAAATATGTATGTTTCTCCTTAAAAATATGTAAAATATGTATACTATATATAATACACATATATGGACAAAGATTATCTTGTTACTATATATATATATATATATATATATATATATATATATATATATATATATATATATATATATATATATATATATATATAAAATAACATTAATTTTTAGCTTTTAAATGATTGTTGTATTTTTTATCATGTTAATTACTTTACAATAATCATATCATCTTGTAAATAATCTATTACTAAATTTAGTTAGTTGTTCTTTCTCATAAAAGTTCTGACTAAATATTTACGTGCACCGTACGTACATAGCAACTAGTTATTATAAAAGTATGAATAAAATATTGGTTTACAAAAATAACCTTTTAATATTAAGCATATTAACTTATAATAAAAGGATATAATCGAAATTTTAGATATTAGTCTTATAATCCTATTAGTTTTAGGACATAATACTACAAATTATGAATCATACACGATTACCTTTAGGAATCCTATTATCCTTCAAATATCTTCAAATCTGTTGGATTATGACTTTCAAAAAATTTAGACTTTGATTTCAATTAAAGCTTCGTGGAAATGTTTTTAACTTTTAACCATTTAAGTAGATACCCAATTTCAACACATGAGCATCAATAAATGGAAGAAAAAACTCTTCCAACATGTCATTACAACCCTTCAACTACCACTCCTCCAAAACCACCTAACAACATTAATTCTCAAATATCTTTAATACAAGAAATACCTACATCTATTCCTATGATATCTGCTATGAATATTGATCAACCACAACCATTGTTTGACTCTAGCACTCAACCGAAATCATACCTCCAACTTTAAATACTCACAACTCCCAAATACCTCTCAATAATCATGAAATTTCAAACACTGAAAATTCAGAATACACTGATGAGTTAGAGGCACCTACTTATTCTTCTAATTTCATTCCTCTGTCTGTGGAGGAAAAACATATGATTTATAAGCCTTGGGAACATGCTGTAATTATCAAAGTTTTTAGTCGTAAAATGGAGCATCAACTACTTAGACAGAAGGTGCATGCTCTGTGGAAACCTACAGAAAATCTTCCATTAATAGACTTAGGGTCTGATTTCTTTCTTCTAAAATTTCAAAAGGAGGAAAATAAAATTCATGCTTTACAGGGAGGCCCTTGGTTTAGTTTGTTCTAAATCATTTCTTATCTGTCCGGCAATGGAAGCCAAAATTTAAAGCATCAACAACACAATTATCTTCTTCAGCTTTATGGTTACGTTTGCCATAATTACTACGAAATTCTATGATTATCATATTTTGAAAGAAACTCGGACAAAAAGTAGGTAAATTTTTATCCATGAATATTTGCACTTCCAATACTACTCGAGAACAATATGCTAGACTATGTATTGAGGTATTGCTAAACCAGCCATTAAAACACATTTATACATTGGTGAGCATAAAGAAACTATTCTGTATGAGGGTTTAAATTTACTATGTATTACATGTGGTTGTATGAGTCACAGTCAAAGAACATGCCCATCCCTTGAAAATGATACTCCATCATCTAGTAATGTTCATATTAATTCAAATATACAAGACTATTCCAAAGCTGATCATGAACCTTGGAAGCTTGTCCAATTTTCTAAAAGGCATGCTACTTCAATGCCTTCACGTCCCATGCAAAAAAATGTTGATGAGGTAAGGAAAGGCTTTGTTGGTAAGCTTTCTTTAATTCATCCTAATAATTTTCCTTTTAATCATTTATCTTTAAAAAATAATGACTCTTCTGCTAATTATATCACTAAGAAAGTGTCTAATAATTTGTTAAATACTAATAAATTTATTGTATTATTGGATGAGTTACTTGCTAAAAATGAGGGTTTATCTAATTCTACTTTGGATAATAATATTGTGGGTCAACATTCAACCTATACTCAAGTACCTACAAGTGGGGTCCAATCAAATCTTTCTCTTCACACCACCTCTAATACCGATACTACACATGCAAAGAGACACGACATTTACTCCCACATGCAACCAATTCCCAAACAATGTCTACCCTACAAGACCTACACGACAAAACTACTCCCACCTTCACTACACCTCCTACTCCCCTCATTAACTCCATATCCACCCCTTCAAATATAGCTACCCATGATATGCAACTAGGACATAATAAAGACTACACCCCTAATACAAGTATTAACCATACAAAAAGCTACGGCATTAACTCATACATGCAAACTAAATCCCAAACATAGTCTGCAATACCAGATATACACGACAATAATACTCCAACTCTCATTACACCTCCTACTCCTCTCATTAATTCCATATCCACCTCCTCCAATATAGCAAATGATGACATGCAACTAGGGAATAATGAAGACTCCACTACTTGTTACAATTCCAACAAATCACTTTCATATCAATCTTGTCCACCGGGCACTATAACATTTCAAACATTACCTAATTCCACTAATACAACTCTTATAAACACTCATATTTTGTCCACTACTCACACATCTACTACTTCAAGCAATGTTTCCCTTCAACTTTCTAAGTCATCTAAGAGGCCATCGCAATATACCACGCCAAACCTCTCATCAACTTCACAACAATCCCACTCCTTTCTCTCAACCACTCCCTCATCTCTCGATGGATCAAAATTCAGTAGTATACACAGCCCACACTCCCCATGCACCGATGTATAGGGTTGGAGGCGGGATTACACAATCATGCCCTAACATTTACCATGCAAGCGAACCAACAGGATGTCACCATTCTTATAAATCACCCGAGGGATTTAGCACAAATAGTAGCAGAAGGAATGAGGCTGAGAACGGAGATATTTGCTCGTTATCACCGGGCAATGATGCAAGCCTCAAGCATATCACCATTAAAGGAAATGACACCACCCTCTCCAGTATGGGAACAACAAATAACTCTTCACCAAAATATAATACAAATGCCTTTTTATCCTCATCCGACACCCAATGTTCCATGGATTCAACCATATTGGGAGACTCAACCCTTTACTCCACTGATGAGGCTAGGGACACCTCGTGTCCAAACAACACCACCACCTCTTCCTTCACCAACCCCTCACAATCCACTAGAACAAGAAGAACAGGAGCGCAATTTACAGGTAAAATTAGACGCAGCAATTGCATACAACAGAGAGACCGGGCCTCTTTATGCATGCATGAATGGAATCGAGGTCTTTGTGCAGAAGGAATAATTCGAAAGAAAAATTTTCATAAGGTGTCCCCAAAATCTCATATCAACCTCATTCCGTCTAAGACCAACAACAAATCCAACAGTGGGCAAATATTCCATGTTATTTCTTCCAACTCTGTCACTACGTCCAGTACAGTCTAGTACTGAATTGTTTTCTTCAAATGATAATCACATGAATTTCATCATATGGAACTGTAGGGGTAGTCAATCAGTGGAGTTTAGAAGAAATTTTAGGTCTTTGTTAGATTTTAACCGACCAGCCCTAGTTGTTTTGTTAGAAACCCATTCCCAGCCTCACTAAGTGATTAAGGATGATTTTGATTTTTCTGGTATGATCGAAGTCCAAGCTATAGGTCATATAGGGGGAATAGTTATATTGTGAAATGCTTCATTGTTAAATGTTACACAGGTTGCTACAAACACTCAGGAAGTTCATTGCCATATCCAGGTTAGTCCACTACATTTTACCTTTTTTATTCAGTGCAATTTATGCTAGTAATGATTTAGTTAACAGACTTACACTTTGGAATAATCTTAAGTGTATTTTTGATCACTATAAAGGACCTTGGTTGATAGGGGGTGATTTTAATGAAATTATTCATGCCTCAAATAAATTTGGAGGACTTCCTATAAATAATAAACGAGCCAATACGTTATTAGACAATTTTAATTATTGCATGCTTAATGACTTAGGGTACAATGGAAGTCGTTATACATGGACTAATGGTCGACATAATACTGCTAATATATTAGAAAGAATTGATCATGTGTTATGAAACTATGCATGGCTCTTAAATTATTGTGATGCTATTGTGACTCGTCTCCCTCGAACACATTCGGATCAGTGCCCTATCAAAATAGACCTCCAACATAGTGTACTGCCTATGACAAAGATTTTTAGGTTTGAGTCCATTTGGACTACTCACCCTTCTTTAGAATCCGTGATAAAGCAAGCTTGGACAGAAAATAATCTTCTAATCCCTGCCATAAATTATTTTAGAGATTCTGTCCAAATTTGGAACAAAAATATTTTTGGAAATATTTTTAAGCGTAAAAGGAAGATATTAGCTAGACTTTCTGGTATACAAGCTTCTATTCATTATCCTACTAGTTCATTTCTCCATAGTTTAGAAACTGATCTTATTCAAGATTTTAATCATATTCTTAAGTTAGAAGAAGATTTCTGGAAATTAAAATCACGCATAAATTGGCTGAATGATGGTGACGCAAACACCAAGTTTTTCCATTTAATGTCACGAGCCAATTCCCGGCCGTGATGGCGCCCAACACAATGCTAGGCAAGCCCATCCATGTTATCCAGTAAACAAGCCAATTATTAATTTCAGATGATCAAGTTAATCTTAAATAGCAAGTGTTCATATCAAAATGATAAACGTAATAGTAGAAGCATATAAAATACAGTCCCAACCAAATTGTGGTGTCGCAAGTCTGAGCCTCTACAGAATAAACATCCTATATAAACAAGTCTAGGTAAAAATGAAAGCAACAAAATGATAAGGAAGGAGAAAACAGGTTCTGCGGACGTTGGCAGCTACCTCGTGGTCTCCGCATAATAGATATAAATAAGCAGCTGCAACAACTCAACTGCTCTCCGGCACATATGAATCTGCACAAAAAGTGCAGGGGAGTGGGGTGAGTATATTTCAACTCAGTGAGTAACAATAATAAATAATAACTGAAAATAAGAACTCCAGTACTATCACTAAACTGTTCTAGGGCAACCTCACAGGTAAGTCATCGCTACGGTGAATACTCTCATCTCCAGTCCACATCTATCCCAACAAGGTCCCACACTGACCAAATCCTCACTCGTATCGCTACGGTATTTAGTCAACTCAATGTATGTAAATATATACACATGTCTATAATGTATAAGTATGTTAATACGTAAATGGATATGTATAAGTATAATGTTGCGCCGTGCAGCCCGCTCCAATACATATAACACTGCGGCATGCAGCCCGCTCCATTTAACGTCGATGGCACTCACTGGGGTGTATACAGACTTCGGAGGGGCTCCCCAGGCCCAAGCCCTATGATACTGCAGCGTGCAGCCCGATCCACACATATATTACTGCGGCATCCAGTCCGATCCAATATATATTTACATATATAACTATACTGCTACGGCGTGCAGCCTGATCCCATAATATACTCCAGCGCTTACTGAGAATGTGTGCAGACTCAGACTCCGAAGGGGCTCCTACAGCCCAAGCACAAAAATACTGCGGCGCGCAGTCCAATCCACATGTATATATTACTGTGGCGTGCAGTCCGATCCACATATACATCACTGCGGCGTGTAGTCCGATCCAAATGCAGGTAAATATATATATATATATATATATATATATATATATATATATATATAATACCTCATAAGGGGTCCCCGACCCTATCCCAATTAGTATAGAATTGGCCTTTCAGGTACACTCAGCTAAATCAGGGAATTTCCACCCTAAGTAGTCTATCTCTCACAGTACACATCTAGTACTGGCCCACGATATGCTATACAGCTAATTTTACGGCTGAGTGTAAGTTTCCAACATGATATAGGGTTCACCTAGCTCTACAGGTCCCCTAATGCTCTACAGATTGGTACAAGGCCCCAAACATGGCTACTAGCCCAATTACACAGTTATAATCCCATTCTCAATCATAATACACAATACACTATTAGTCGGAAACGACCAAGTCCAATTCCCCAATCACAATGTCACCACGCCGTCACATGATGCGTGTTTTATCTCAACATAGCACTGTAAAGTGCAAGTACGGGGTTTCAAACTCTCAATACATTATTTACTACCACCACTCACCTCGATCCGGTAGAAGCCTTAGTCCGCCTTCACTTTCCTCGTAATTCAACTGCCTCGGATGTCAAATCTGTTCAAATTCATAGAGGATACGTCAATATATGCTAATTACATGCAACCCATTAGAAATAACTCAAATTGCACCAAAACCCACAAAGTTGTCAAAACTCGACTTTCGGTACGCTTCTCGAAAAATTACGAAAGTTACATATTCGGAATCCTCATCTTAACACGAGTCTATGCATATAAAATTTACAAAAATCGGACTCCGTTTGCCCATTCAAAATGATAATTGGCAGGCTTTCACTATTGGGAACTTTGATTTAGATTGGTAGGATTCTGTCTAATCTTTATCAAAACCTTAGCTTAGGGCCATATTCCTGTAAGGCCCCGTAAAATTTTTGTGCATAAAACCTAGTAGTTGTGGTGTCTTGGTCCGAATAATGTGTTAGGAATGCGTAGTAGTGATTTAAGTGTCAAAAATGTTGAGAATAAAATTTTCCAGAAAATGTCAAATATGCGGTCAAGAATGCGACCGCAAACCTGACATGCGGACCGCATTCTTGCCGCAAATCATTCCAGAGAGTTTCCCAAAATCGTGCTGAAGTGCGGTCGATATGCGATCGCATGTCAAATCTGCGGTGCACTTTGCGACCGCAGATCGAGCATGCGGACCGCATTCTGGCCGCATTCTGTAACAACCCAAGATGGTAATTGGGGCTTGATAGAGAGCATCTAAAGAGCCTTACAAATAGATAAGTGTTAAGTGATGTTCAGACGAACACTCCTTGCTACATATATCCCAATAAGAGTTAAGAGGTGAGCCGGGTGGAATACCTAAGGTAAGAGACCACGTAATATATGGAAGAGTGCGTGGCTATTCACTAACTAGGAAGAATGAGGTGAGAATAAATGGGGAGAAAACCTTTAAATTGAGATGGTCATGGTTATTTAAAACAATTTTTGCATCAGAATGGTGGACTCACTTAGGGCACAAGTGTTAATAAAGGTTATGAGGGATTAACCGCAATGCAACGGACATGGGTGACACCGAATATCGACTAAAGGGGTCTAGAGATAGTTCATGTCTACACACAATGGGAAGCGAGGTTATCGTTGGTGAGGTTGTGGTACTGTAAAATGATTAAACAAGACATAATGATTTTTCAAGTTCATAGGAGGCAGATAAATGTGTGGAACAATAAAGCTATTAATTATGCACTATCCGCAAATCAAGGTGGGAATGAAAGGTTCAGAATAGATTGAAAGAGGAGGAACACTCGTGACGGAGTAGACGTGTTTAGCATGGTAACTCTTAAGCCGCAATATCGGGGAACTTCATTGATAACTATAACATGGGGAATGAGGCGAGTTACTCGTCGGAGATAGAATTAGGGGGACTAAGCCTTACACTTAAGAGTAAAACCAAAAGTTGTTGTTGAAGGATTAAGGAGGATTTAAAGTATCAGAGAATACCCTTCTCAGGATAGTGACCCTTCCTAAGTCATATGCATATAAAGGTTGTTGATATACGTTTGAGAGGTGTTTAACCGTAAGGAGGGATGCTAGGAATTTTCACAAAGGAAGTAGTGCAGTTTCTTAAATTCTATAATGCACATATGGGGAGAAGAGGTTGGTTAAGAAAAGTTAGAGCACAATGTTACCTTACCTTCGATGCAATGGCGTGCAAGTTAGTGTTATTCAGGGTACGTGTGCAAGTTAGCCAATGCTATTCATTTGAGACAGGAGGTCATATGAGAAAACTCATTCAGCAATGCCTTTGGTTGAGAATTATGAAGAGTTAGTAGCAATTGTTCACATGGGATCGTAACCACATCAAGGAAATTATAGTGGAACTCAATTCGAGGAAGGTCTTATGTAAGAGGAATATAATAAAGATGTTCCGCTAATGATGTAAAGTGTTAAGGTGATAGTTATGCCTCCGGAGTTTGTTTGGGGTGTGTGTTGATGCAACACGAAAAGGTTAGAGTATGCTTTGAGATAACTCAAAAATCACGAGAAGAATTATCCGACACATGATTTGGAGCTCATGGCAGTTGTGTTTGCTTTGAAAATATGGCGGCACTATCTTTATGGAGTTCATGTAGATGTGTTTTCGGACCCCAAGAGCCTCCAGTATTTGTTCAAGCAGAAGGAGCTAAATCTAAGACAGCGGCGGTGGTTAGAATTGCTCAAGGACTATGATATGAACATATTGTACCATCCAGGAAAGGCAAATGTGGTAGCCGACGCTCTTAGTCGAAAATCCATGGGTAGTTTGGCTCATTTGGGTGTGGATCGGAGACCCCTGGCTCGAGAGGTTTACCAATTAGCCAGTTTGGGGGTTCGTATCTCGGCGTCAGACGAGGGGGATATTTTGGTGCATAATGGAGCAGAATCATCATTGGTCGCGGAAATCAAGGAAAACAGTTCATGGATCCAGCATTGGTTCGGGTAAAGGAAGCAGTCATGAATAACAAGACCTCAGCATTTGTACTCAGCAGCGAAGATGGTGTAATGCGGTGTCAAGATAGACTATGTGTTCCGGATGTGGACGAGCTTCGGGAAAGGGTAATGGCAGAGGCTCATACTTCCAGGTATTCTGTGCACCCTGGTTCAACGCAAATGTATCACGATCTCAAGGAGATTTATTGGTGGAACGGTACGAAAAGGGATGTGGCAAGCTTTGTAGCTAAATGTCCGAACTGTCAACAAGTGAAGGCCGAGCATCAACGGCCTGGAGGATTAACTCAGCTTATAGAAATACCAAGGTGGAAATGGGAGATGATCAATATGGATTTCGTGGTGGGGTTACCTTGCACTCAGCGTAAGTTCGATTCAGTATGGGTGATAGTAGATCGACTCACCAAATCAGCTCACTTCCCGCCTGTCAAGTCCACTGATACTGCGGAGCAATATGCAAGATTGTACATCAAAGAGATAGTAAGGCTTCATGGCACTCCACTTTCTATCATCTCAGATCGCGGGGCTCAGTTCACCGCTAACTTTTGGAAGAAGTTTCAGCAAGGTTTGGGAACTCAGGTGAATCTCAGCACAGCTTTCCATCCACAGACCGATGGACAGGCCGAGCGGACCATTCAGACGCTCGAAGATATGTTGCGGGCTTGTGTCTTAGATTTTAAAGGTAATTGGGATGAACACTTGCCACTGATAAAATTTGCTTACAATAATAGCTATCATGCTAGCATTCAGATGGCCTCGTTTGAGGCATTGTACGGGAGAAGATGTAGATCGCCAATCGGGTGGTTTGAGGTAGGTGAAGCGGAATTGCTAGGGCCGGATATGGTGTACGAAGCTATGGAAAAGGTCAAGGTTATTCAGGAGAGAATGAAAACAGCACAGAGTCGTCAAAAGTCCTATGCAGACGTTCGTTAAAGGGATTTGGAGTTTCAAGTCGATGATTGGGTGTTCTTGAGGGTATCTCCTATGAAGGGAGTCATGCGATTCGGAAAGAAAGGGAAATTGAGTCCTAGGTATGTCGGGCCATATCGGATCGTTCAAAGGATTGGTCAAGTTGCTTATAGGCTAGAGTTGCCTTCCGAGATGTCAGCAATGCATCCGGTATTCCATGTGTCCATGTTGAAGAAAGTGATTGGAGATCCATCCACCATCATGCCAGTCGAAGCTATAGAGGTTAATGAAAATTTGTCATATGAAGAAGTTCCAGTTGCCATTTTGATAGGCAAGTCCGTAAGTTGAGAAATAAGGAAGTTGCCTCTGTTAAAGTATTGTGGCGAAGTAAACAAGTTGAGGAGGCCACATGGGAAGCGGAAAAAGAGATGAAGGAAAAGTACCCCCATTTGTTCGATCAAGCCTAGAAGAAATTAGGTGACCCTCCTACTCCTAGTAACTGTCATCTTGTCTAAGTTGTTTCTCTCTTAGTGTTAGTAAAGTCTCCTACATTTTGTAGTGAATTTAATGTGTTGTCACATTGGGTCACTTGGACCTTTCTTGATAAATGAAATCCTTATAAATATTCGTGTGTTACATAAATAACTAATACTAAGTTTAGATTGGTAATGGTTTGTTAAGTGTACATGGTGTGTTAAAATGGTTAAATAAGGTAAGAATTCATTGAAGTGACTAGTTTATGTGCAATTGTAACAATGTGATAGAATATGTGCATTCGTTGAGGTAAGAAAGTGTATACCGGTTGTGAAAAGTGTTGTATTTGTGTATTGTTGTTTGGTAATGTGTTTCGGGGGCCCTCTGACAGGTGGATATGTCCATAATACAAAGGAAACTCTGGCGAAATTTTTCTAAAATATAAGAGTTAGTCAAAATTTTGATAGCTTGCATACCATGTCTTCCAAAACTCATTTATTTCAAAATCCTCATTCGGGGACGAATGATCTTAAAGGGGGGAGGATGTAAGGCCCCGTAAAGTTTTTGTGCATAAAACCTAGTAGTTGTGGTGTCTTGGTCCGAATAATGTGTTAGGAATGCGTAGAATTCTTCGCGGCAAGCTTGCTCGCCGCGGTTCGGACCCTTGGTAGTGATTTAAGTGTCAAAAATGTTGAGAATAAAATTTTCCAGAAAATGTCAAATATGCGGTCAAGAATGCGACCGCAAACCTGACATGCGGACCGCATTCTTGCCGCAAATCATTCCAGAGAGTTTCCCAAAAATCGTGCTGAAGTGCGGTCGATATGCGATCGCATGTCAAATCTGCGGTGCACTTTTGCGACCGCAGAATCAACATGCGGTCCGCATAGTGACCGCATTCCTTAACAGAACCCGCATAACTTTGAGGCCATTTTGCGGTCACTCTGCGGACCGCATGTGGATTCTGCGGTCGCATAGTGACCGCATAATTGACCCCGGCCCCAGATTTTTGTAACATTTTGACCCGATCTCTTCTTTAATATAACACATTTCTTCTTCATTTTATCATATCATCTCACCAAAATTAGAGAGAGAAGAGAGGGTTTTTAGAGAGAGAAATCTTTCATCTTCAAAGATTATTCCAACCACCTTAATTCCAAGGGATCCTAGGGCAAGGATTCAACTTCCCCAATCTTTTCAAGGTAAAAACCCTAACTATTTTCTTTGATTTTCAATCTTAAATTTGGGTAAAGAGAGGTTTGCATATAATAGTTTTTGAAAATAGAATTTTTACACTCATGCATGATTATTGAACTTGATTTCTAGTAAAAAGAAGTGAGTAGAAGTAAGAGTCTTCAAGAACAAGGTTGGCAAGAGTAGGATATCTTGGGTAAGCATAAAGTAGGAAGAAAACTCATCACCAGGTATGTATGGCTAATTTTGATTCTTGTGAAATCGCCTATATGTGTGAAAAATTGCTTGGTTAATGTTAATTTGACAAATTGTGTGAAATTCTCAAAGTTGTTGTTGAAATATGAGTGATGTGGTATAGCATATGAACCGAAAGTTAAATGAGAGTTGAATTGGGTAAAGAATTGTGAATAATACTTATGATGGCCTATATGGCACTTTGTGGAAAGGAAACGAAACACT
Organism: Nicotiana noctiflora; assembly: GCA_032618575.1. NCBI lineage: Eukaryota > Viridiplantae > Streptophyta > Magnoliopsida > Solanales > Solanaceae > Nicotiana > Nicotiana noctiflora. The sequence continues at coordinate 407,941 of JASVEL010003563.1, forward strand.
CGAGAATTGGTTTATTGTGGAAGGAATTTGAAACACCTTAATTGTGGTAAATTGTTGAACATGATTATGTGGGCATTTTCGATATTGGAATACTTGTAACTTGGTTTTGATATTGGCTTGAGAAGAAATTGAGAACATGAACCAATGTGTAAGTTGCTTATTTGAACTTGTTGAAATTGTGTGTGGTACCTTATCTGCTGTTTGAAATTGTTGTGTTTTCAACTGTAAGGCGGGGTCGTGTTGCGCGCCGCAACGTGGGGAAATAAGATGTGGGTTGGGGTGATAAGGGTGACCGAGGTAATAAGGGTGGTCAGGGGCAATAAGGATGGAAAGTGATCGAAATTGCTATTGAAAATTGATACAAAAATCAATAATGTGAAATTGTGAAAGGAGACAGCAGGAGAGTTTGCAACCTGGGGGGCACTGATTGCTCCTATGTTTGACTACTTGCAATCTATGTTGTTGATTGGTTGTTGTTCTATTTGTTGACCTTGAACGTGCTTGTGTTGAGGCTTAACTGAAATGAGTAAAAGGTTGGGAACATGGTTAGTTAGCTTAATTGATTTCTTGATGTAATCTATTGGCTGTCTTAACATGGTGATTCTTGTTTAATGGTTTGAGTTTACTTGGGAAAACGTTTGTCCATACATACCAGTACAATTCAAGTGTACTGACGTCCCTTTTGCCGGGGACGCTACATTCGTGTTATGATTGTAGGTGAATCAGTAGCAGGCACTTCAGCTCATCGGCAGTAGTATCCTTCTCCTTCCACTGCCCATTTTGGTGAGCCCCTTTCTTCCTCGGGGCCCTGTGTGGTTCATGCCACCTTTGTTAAGATTTCATTTTGGTTTTGTAAGGTATAGCCGGAGCCTTGTTACCGGCAAGTATTGTATTTCCCTTTTTGTATCCTAGAGGCTCCGTAGACATGTAAACTGTGGGATTGTGGCCTATGTATATGTATGGGGCGTTGTAAATATAAATTATGAACTTGTTAGTAAATAAATCACATGGTTATGTTTATGCATTGTGAAATCAGTCATTGTTGGTAAGATATTTTGGTTAATGAGTAACAGTCAACACAGGGGTAACGCGTGGGAATGAAAGGCACCCAGGTCCGCTTGACTGGGGCAACCCGGTCAGGCGCCGGTCATGTCCCTCGATTTGGGGCGTGACAATTCCTCCATTAATACACTCTATTACCTTCATTTTCAAGTGTTAATTGCTTCATTTATCATTACACAACCATAATTTGAGTTCATAGTTGATTACCTAAAGAATCTCTTTGAATTTCCCTTCAAAATCGCCCAGTTCGCCTCTTAAGACCGAGCCCTAATGTTTTATGACTTATGAAATTTTACCCCTTCTATTTTCTTATCACAGGCTCGATTTCCGCTTCTACGGCCTTGGACTTGCCCCTGCGAGTCCGCTTCTGCGGTCAGGCGGTCGCTTCTACGACTTTATACCAAGCCGCCCAGTTCCACTTCTGCGGTCCAGGTCTCGCACCTGCGAGACCGCATAAGCGAAATGGGCTCCGCTTCTGCGATACCCCCCGGCCTGGCATCCTCCACACCTGCGATCATAGGCTCGCTTCTACGAGCCCGCTTCTGCGCCTCCTTGGCCGCTTCTGCGGAGATGCCCATATTAGCCAAATCTCGCTTCTACGAGAATTTTCCGCACCTACGCATCCGCTTCTACGGTCCCCCACCCGCAGAAGCGAAAATACCAGAAGCTTAAAGTCGCAGACCTGCAAAATCCCTGAAATTCTTCCGTTTAACCTCCTAAAACCACCCCGGGTCCGCCGGGACCCCGACGAAAACCACAAACATATTCCATAGCACTATACGAACTTGTTCCAATGATAAAAACACACCCTTTAACACGGGAAAACATCAAATTCAAGCAATTCAAGCCTAAGCTTCCATTCAAACTTCTGCAACCGACATTCGACCAAAACTCCGACCGAACAACCTCCGAATGACCTGAAATTCTGCAGGCACATCCAAAATCACCTAACGGAGCTACTGCAACTGTCGGAATTACATTCCGACTCCCGGATCAAAATCTCACCTACCGATCGGATATCACCAAAATTCAACTTTAGCCAATTCAAGCCTAAAACTACACCGGACCTCCAAATTCACTTCCGATCGCTCTCCTAGCTCCTAAATGACCTCCCGGAGCTGACTGAATCATCAGAATTTGATTCCGAGCTCTCTAACTCATGAGTCAACATCCAGCTGACTTTTCTCAACTATGCCTTTTTCTAAGAGACTATTTGTCTCATTTCCAACCAAACTCGACTCGGATTGACTCAAACTCACCCAACATTGTCACGACCCCAAATCCGGTCGTGATGGCGCCCAGCATACTGCTAGGCCAGCCCGACCAATCAACAATAACCATGGAGCCACAAGCTCACTTTATCCAATTTAAGCACAACAGTGATAGATATATTTAAAACAGGGAACCAAGTCCCAACATGTGCCAACTCCCATAGACCGAAGGGTCAAGAGTCATGAGCCTCTAAAGAACATAAGTGTAATAAGGTTTACAACCAAAGCTCAGAGCGGAAAGAAATAACAATACATAATCAAAGACAGTAGGAAGGAATATCGGGTCCTGCGGACGTCGGCAGCTACCTCGAAGTCTCCATAGAATGGCGATAACACAAGCAGTTGCGATAGCTCAACTGCCCTCCTTATCCTGTATATCTGCACACACAAAAAAAAAATGCGGGGGAGTGGGGTGAGTATATTTCAACTCAGTGAGTAACAATAGTAAACAACGACTGGAAGTGAGAACACCTGTACTATCACTATACAGTTCTAGGGGTAACCTCACAGGTAAGTCATCACTATAATGAATACCCCCAATATCCAGTCCACATCTATGCCATCTAGGTCCCACATTGACCACATTCTCACTCATACCACTACGGTATACAGCTATCTCAATATATGGAGACATATACATATGTCTATATCATATCAGTATTTTAGTATATATATGAATATGAATAAGTATAATACTGCGGCACGTAGCCCGCTCCAATACATATACCGCTGCGGCGCGCAGCCCGCTCCAATACATATACCGCTGCCGCGCGCAGCCCGCTCCGTTTAACGTCGACGGCGCTCACTGGGGGTGTATACAGACTTCGGAGGGGCTCCCTAGGCCCAAGCGCTATGGTGCTATGGCGTGCAGCCAGGTCCACCATATATCACTGCGGCGTGCAGTCCGATCCAATGTATATATATACATATATAATTATACTGCCGCGGCGTGCAGCCCGATCCCATAATATACCAGCGCTCACTGGAATGTGTGCAGACTCAGACTCCGAAGGGGCTCCTACAGCCCAAGCGCAATAATACTGCGGCGTGCGGTCCGTCCCACATGTATATTACATGTATATCACATGTATATTACTGCGGCGTGCAGTCCGATCCAACATATATACTGCTGCGGCGTGCAGCCCGATCCAATGTAGGTATATATATATACTACCTCATAATGGGTCCTCGACCCTATCCCAGTCAATATATGCTTGGCCTCTCGGGCCCAATATAATTTATCACAGTGGGTCCTAGACCCTGTCTCAGTCAATATAGACTTGGCCTTTCAGGCCCAATGTAACATCTCATAGTGGGTCCTTGACCCTATCTCATCTCAATCGGTATAGACTTGGCCTTTCAGGCCCACTCAGCTAGAACAAGGAATTCCACCCTAGATAATCTCTCTCAATGTACACATCTAATACGGGCTCATATTATGCTATACAGCTAGAGCTATGGCTGAGTGTATATTTCCCACACGATATAAAGGTCACCTAGCTCTATAGGTTCCCTAATGCTCTACAGATCGGCACAAGGCCCCAAACATGGCTATTAGCCCAATTGTACAGTCATAACCTCATTAACAGTCGTACAACACAGTATTCTATTAGCCGGGAAGGACTAAGTCCGAACCCCCTATCGCAATGTCACCACGCCCGTCATAGAACGCGTGTCTCATCTCAATATAGCACTGTAAAGTGCTAGTACGGGGTTTCAAACCCTCAGTACATTATTTACTACCACCACTCACCTCGATCCGATAGAAGCCTTAATCCGTCTTGCGCTCGCCTCGCAATTCAATCATCTTGAATGCCGAATCTGCTCAAAATCAATGAGAATACATCAATATAGGCTAATTAAACACAACCCATTCGAAATAACTCAATTTACATCAAAATTCCCAAAGTTGCCAAAACCCGAGCCCCGGGCCCACATTCCGAAAATTTACGAAATTCACATTTCTGGAACCCTCGTCTCGCTACGAGTCCATACATATAAAATTTACCAAAATCGGACTCCATTTGCCCACTCAAATCAGTGTTTTTCTTAAATTTAGGCCTAGGGTTCAAACCCACCTTTAATCTTCCATTTACAGAAATTTAACCCATGATTTCATGTTAAAATGATGTAATTAAGCCATAAACTTACCTCCGACGAAACCCCGATGATTTCCCAGCAATCTCCCGTCAATTTCTTCTCTTGGAACTCAAAAATGGAGGGTTCATGAATGAAATCCGTATGTAAAATGTTCTGTAATTAAACTCACTGCCAGAGCAATTTGCTCTACGCGATCGCAGCCTTTAGCACGCGATCGCGATGCACAAATCCCTGGGGCCTGATTTTTCCTCTACGCGATCGCAGCCTTTGGCACGCGATCGCAGTGAACAACAGAAGATCCCTACGCGATCGCAACTCCATCCACGCGATCGCATTGCATCCGGACTTGACCTTACGCGATCGCAGACATCACCACGCGATCGCGATGCACAACCCGTCGACCTTACGCGATCGCATCACACCTCCCGCGATCGCGATGAACAAAAATTCTCTGCAATTATTGCAGCAGAACAACAGTGCCTTTTGGCACAAATTGGTCCGTTTGGACCCCCGAATTCATCCCGAGGCCCCCGGGACCCCAACGAAAACCACCAACATACTCCAAAATACGATACGAACTTGTTCCAATCATAAAAACACCACCCTAAACATCAAAATCACCAATTACACACGGATTCAAGCCTAAATTTCTTAAAACTTTCCGAATTACACATTCGATCAAAAACCCGACCAAACGACGTCCGAATGACCTGAAATTTTGCAGGCACATCCAAAATCACCTAACGAAGCTACTGCAACTGTCGGAATTCCATTCCGACCCCCGGATCAAGATCTCACCTACCGTTCGGATTTCGCCAAAATTCAACCTTAGCCAATTCAAGCCTATTTCTACACCGGACCTCCGAATTCAATTCCGATTGCTCCCCTAAGTCACAAATCACCTTCCCGGAACTAACCGAATCATCAGAATCCGATTCCGAGCCCTCTAACCAAATAGTCAACTCCGGGTTGACTTTCCTTATTCAAGTCTCCTTCAAAAAGGCTATATGCCTCATTTTCAATCCAAATCACTCCTAAATCACCCGATAGACCCTAACACTGACATAAAAGCATAAAACATGTAATTGCAACATGACGGAGTGGTATATTCCCGTAACGACGGGTCGGGTCGTTACATTCTCCCCAACTTAAACAAACGCTCGTCCTCGAGCGGACTCAGAGTTGTACCAGAAGCAACCCAATAGCTGAATGACCTTACCCAGCATATATTCGGGCGATCACACGTCGCCCTATCTCTCATAAGCCTGAAACACCATATAGCTGAAATCTCACAGACCATCTTAACCATAAACCACATTGTACTTTCTGAAATCATATACCAATTGCTAATCCCATTCTTGTACTCAGGATACACTAGAATCCACTGCAATAAGCCATACTCATCATATGATGTATCACACAACCCAATCACTCGAGACGATAGTCTCTAATCACAACAACTGGCCATAATCACCAAATACTAGCTGAAAAACCTTTTCCATTAGATAGAGTCTTGTTCCAACACCTTCATATCATGCCCACGGCAACCAAACACGCGATATATCGAACCCATCTCTCCGGTCAACCATTCATGAATCCATTTCACTTTTAACTGATACCACAACAGATTTCGGACCCAAATCTCGGGATTACCTTTCTAACCAACTGAAATCACATATACTCACATTCATTATTGGCTCCAATGACCATTTCGATTATAACACACCGCACTGGTGATAAGACACCTCAACACCGGCCTAAGCCACGACGAGCACAACATGAGCTCCAATAGAAACATCTAAACATACTCAAATTATGACAACCTGACTCCAACAACAGGGCTGTAATTCAATTCCTTTGTACCATCATAATATATAACTGAGATCCCATCTCACATCATAGGAATGGAGTGCACGACTCATTCTTGAAAGGTCATCACATCATGTGGCCTTGCCACGATTCGTGATTCTACCCCCAACATTATTACTCATGAAACACCTCAAGCCACTAAGCTCTAAACGGTTAGCCACGCACAGATCTAGGTCTTGAACCCAAGCAATCAACCTCACCCGTGGTGATACGATAGATATACGCTATCAAATCCCGAAAAGACACAACCGATGTGCTATTCCCCGAGCGAAACCAATACGGACTATTCCTCGGAAGCTAGGAACTATTGTATACAAGGTAAGATATAGGAAACTATATTTTCCACATCACACTGTTGCGGCGCGCAACCCGTTCCAATAGCATACCCGTGGCGGCGTGCCACCCGATCTAGATACCATACATGTGGCGGCGTGCCACCCGATCCAGATACTATACATGTGGCGGCGTGCCACCCGATCCATGCATAAATCTAGCAAAAGGGAATGCACATCAACTCAAGTTACTCATTGCAACAAACATGTATATATAGCCTCGAGCTCGGTCACATGAAACTCATCCGACAAAGTCCCTCAATACCGGAACTGAATCAATGGTAGATACCTCTACACTGACATCCGCCACGAAGGCCCAACTTACAAAGCAATACCTACCAGCCGTCCGCTGGCCCTAGGGTACATCTACCCTGCTGGAGCATGATCTGATGCGCTCTGCCACGCAGTTGTGACATTTCTCTGATATAGTCCATATCACATTAGTCTAGACAGTCTGACTTATGACAACCAGCCTGCAATCATATATCATTATTCAAATTCGTCATATCAAGTGACGAGATAGCCACTAGGGCTTCCAATTTCCGATAACCGCTACACCATGCCGATACACACGATATACCACCGCTGCGTAGGCGGGTTACGAGAACTTCTAGTCTCCAACACATACATAACATAGAATCACTATGCCCGATTCCGTACTTCACCGTACGATTACATAACGCACCTCAAGCGTCCATTCATACCACGAAAGCCATTCATAAATTTCACTATGTCATCAACGACTCAATTATTACAGTCGATCCAATGAGAAAATACCACCATACTACTACATATTATCAATTTACATTACCTTGTCCATTTGCACCATATACCCTGCCAAATTACTAGAATAGCAGTACCATTTTCTTAAATCATCAGAAAGATCAATTCTTGAATCACCTGCAGCCGTCCGCGCTGCTCAATAATTTTATTGACTTCCCATATATTATGAACCGATCTCAAAACCTTGAATATGCCATTATCAACTTTCCATAACACATCGCGTATACCATATCACACTAAGACAACATGGAAATTCATATCCCTTTCCTCCGCTGCAAATATCGGTGCACTCAACTCATCAAGGGCTTTCATAATCCCATATAGAGAAAACTCATTACACATTCCAAGCCTTGCATACCAACAGGAAATACACTCATTTTTCAAACCACATTAAGACACATCATAAACTCTTTCTCCCAATCACATTGCATAATTTAAACTGCCAGGACCTGAGTCCTTATACACATATTATACCCATATCGGGTTACACGACCGCCAACACTCAAAGCTTTATTGCACAATATCTACAAGACTCATTACTTCAACCACATACCAGGAATTAGTCGTATTCTTTATCATACCGCTTCGGTTTATTAACAAGTTGTTCCATTTATCCAGTTTCCTTTCTGATTCATCTTTAATTTCATATTCTCCTTTACTGAAGGACCACAATACATCAACTTATGTTACCACACGAGATTCATACACAAGACCACACGGTCTAAGGCACATAGGCCATAGAATACTCTCTCAATATTTCCGGAAGGATCACATCCTACAATACTTTATTTTGAAGAACCTCTTGCGATTTGAATTCGTTATCATTACCTTCCAATACGGATTACATAGAATCCCATCATTCACATAATATAACACAAGTACCGATCTCTTCTAACGAAACCACCATCTTTAGCCACATGCAAAATTTTGAGACACCTGACTGTTACAAGTGAAATCTTGAACACTGCAAAACCATTCTCGGGCATCATTCACCCTTATTCAACTGTAATTCAACTGTCCTATTGAGTAGAACCACTCGTTTTTTGTTAGAACTCTGACATCGCAGAACATGATTACTTACAGGTACAATTTGCTATCTTTCCTTTCTATACACCGAACATTCTCTACCAACAATAGTTCAAAACATCCTAGTATTTCTTCAAATCTACGAAGCACCATAAACCTTATCAGAATTTTCCCAACATACTTAGAGACAGAATCACATAGCACACAATAGTGCAATTAGTTAATCAATAGCAACCTCCCCAACTTAGCTCGGAGCCATACATCAAAGCACTTTTAGCCACTCATAGCCTTCTTACTCCAATGATACCGCAAAGTTCTAGTTAGATTGAACTCAAGTCATTTGCAAGCTTCGGCGAAGATTCGAATCATCAGAAATATTAACTCTTTTGCAATTCTTGCATTCATTCACACACAACAGTTACGCCCACTCTTTAGGTGACAATCTTTCTAAGTCCCAAATTTTCCAAAAATTTCGACAGAGTTTCCTTTGCAAATTGGCCTATCCACCTGCCAGAGAATCACCAAAACCACCCTAGCAATACACCCACAACTCAACAAGATATCACAATGTATTTCAACAACATTAAATCTCAATACTATACGAATCATATTATCACAATTTATACTTGAACTTGCGTTGTATGTATCTGCTCGAATCATAACACATATCAATACCTTTCAATTACACATGAGAATCAACCCACCTACCTCGCCTCAATTTAGCATTCCAGCACAATACCTTCCACCAGGATACATATAGCATAATCATTTTAGTCTTCCTGAGTTTAAACTTGTTCCACTACAAATAAGGCACTTTACCTTCCAATTAAGAGACGATGGAAATATTTCTCACGCTCATAGCTAGGGCTACATATCAAATCACAATAAAGATCAATACCGATCGTATGAACTTCATAATACCGGCTTGCAAAATTAGTACCTTGGTGCTCAAGCCATAGACAAGGATCTGGCCTCGAGTCCTCCCAACTGGCCCAACATAAATTCATCGAGATTATATCTCGCCCCTCGATCGGGGAATTGCAAGCCATAAGTCAATTATATTATTGAGCGCTCGATGCGTACACAGACGTACGGAAGGAATTTCAAAATTATATCTCAAGCTGAATCAAGTACGCACGATAAGAATTCCAAGAAATGTGAAGTGTTTCCTAAAGGTTCGCACCCTCCCGAGGATAAGTACAGGCGTCCCCGTACCGATCCACAAGACTCTACTAACCGGCTCAAGACTCACGAGGCCTAGTAAACCTAGGCTCTGATACCAACTTGTCACGACCCCAAATCCGGTCGTGATGGCGCCCAGCACACTGCTAGGCCAGCCCGACCAATCAACAATAACCATGGAGCCACAAGCTCACTTTATCCAATTTAAGCACAACAATGATAGATATATTTAAAACAGGGAACCAAGTCCCAACATGTGCCAACTCCCATAGACCGAAGGGTCAAGAGTCATGAGCCTCTAAAGAACATAAGTGTAATAAGGTTTACAACCAAAGCTCGGAGCGGAAAGAAATAACAATACATAATCAAAGACAGTAGGAAGAAATATCGGGTCCTGCGGACGTCGGCAGCTACCTCGAAGTCTCCATCGAATGGCGATAACACAAGTAGTTGCAATAGCTCAACTGCCCCCCCTAATCCTGTATATCTGCACACACAAAAAAAACGCGGGGGAGTGGGGTGAGTATATTTCAACTCAGTGAGTAACAATAGTAAACAACGATTGGAAGTGAGAACACCTGTACTATCACTATACAGTTCTAAGGGTAACCTCACAGGTAAGTCATCACTATAATGAATACCCCTAATATCCAGTCCACATCTATGCCATCTAGGTCCCACACTGACCACATTCTCACTCATACCACTACGGTATACAGCTATCTCAATATATGGAGACATATACATATGTCTATATCATATCAGTATTTAGTATATATATGAATATGAATAAGTATGATACTGCGGCACGTAGCCCGCTCCAATACATATACCGCTGCGGCGCGCAGCCCGCTCCAATACATATACCGCTGCGGCGCGCAGCCCGCTCCGTTTAACGTCGACGGCGCTCACTGGGGGTGTATACAGACTTCGGAGGGGCTCCCTAGGCCCAAGCGCTATGGTGCTATGGCGTGCAGCCAGGTCCACCATATATCACTGCGGCGTGCAGTCCGACCCAATATATATACATATATATACATATATAATTATACTGCTGCGGCGTGCAGCCCGATCCCATAATATACCAGCGCTCACTGAGAATGTGTGCAGACTCAGACTCCGAAGGGGCTCCTACAGCCCAAGCGCAATAATACTGCGGCGTGCAGTCCGTCCCACATGTATATTACATGTATATCACATGTATATTACTGCGGCGTGCAGTACGATCCAACATATATACTGCTGCGGCGTGCAGCCCGATCCAATATAGGTATATATATATATAATACCTCGCAATAGGTCCTCGACCCTATCCCAGTCAATATATGCTTGGCCTCTCAGGCCCAATATAATTTATCACAGTGGGTCCTAGACCCTGTCTCAGTCAATATAGACTTGGCCTTTCGGGCCCAATGTAACATCTCATAGTGGGTCCTTGACCCTATCTCATCTCAATCGGTATAGACTTGGCCTTTCAGGCCCACTCAGCTAGAACAGGGAATTCCACCCTAGATAATCTCTCTCAATGTACACATCTAGTACGGGCTCATATTATGCTATACAGCTAGAGCTATGGCCGAGTGTATATTTCCAACACGATATAAAGGTCACCTAGCTCTATAGGTTCCCTAATGCTCTACAGATCGGCACAAGGCCCCAAACATGGCTATTAGCCCAATTGTACAGTCATAACCTCATTAACAGTCGTACAACACAGTATTCTATTAGCCGGGAAGGACTAAGTCCGAACCCCCTATCGCAATGTCACCACGCCCGTCATAGAACGCGTGTCTCATCTCAATATAGCACTGTAAAGTGCTAGTACGGGGTTTCAAACCCTCAGTACATTATTTACTACCACCACTCACCTCGATCCGATAGAAGCCTTAATCCGTCTTGCGCTCGCCTCGCAATTCAATCATCTTGAATGCCGAATCTGCTCAAAATCAATGAGAATACATCAATATAGGCTAATTAAACACAACCCATTCGAAATAACTCAATTTACATCAAAATTCCCAAAGTTGCCAAAACCCGAGCCCCGGGCCCACATTCCGAAAATTTACAAAATTCACATTTATGGAACCCTCGTCTCGCCACGAGTCTAGGCATATAAAATTTACCAAAATCGGACTCCATTTGCCCACTCAAATCGGTGTTTTTCTTAAATTTAGGCCTAGGGTTCAAACCCACCTTTAATCTTCCATTTACAGAAATTTAACCCATGATTTCATGTTAAAATGATGTAATTAAGCCATAAACTTACCTCCGACGAAACCCCGATGATTTCCCAGCAATCTCCCGTCAATTTCTTCTCTTGGAACTCAAAAATGGAGGGTTCATGAATGAAACCCGTATGTAAAATGTTCTGTAATTAAACTCACTGCCAGAGCAATTTGCTCTACGCGATCGCAGCCTTTGGCACGCGATCGCGATGCACAAATCCCTGGGGCCTGATTTTTCCTCTACGCGATCGCAGCATTTGGCACGCGATCGCAGTGAACAACAGAAGATCCCTACGCGATCGCAACTCCATCCACGCGATCGCATTGCATCCGGACTTGACCTTACGCGATCGCAGACATCACCACGCGATCGCGATGCACAACCCGTCGACCTTACGCGATCGCATCACACCTCCCGCGATCGCGATGAACAAAAATTCTCTGCAATTATTGCAGCAGAACAGCAGTGCCTTTTGGCACAAATTGGTCCGTTTGGACCCCGAATTCATCCCGAGGCCCCCGGGACCCCAACGAAAACCACCAACATACTTCAAAATACGATACGAACTTGTTCCAATCATAAAAACACCACCCTAAACATCAAAATCACCAATTACACACGGATTCAAGCCTAAATTTCTTAAAACTTTCCGAATTACACATTCGATCAAAAACCCGACCAAACGACGTCCGAATGACCTGAAATTTTGCAGGCACATCCAAAATCACCTAACGAAGCTACTGCAATTGTCGGAATTCCATTCCGACCCCCGGATCAAGATCTCACCTACCGTTCAGATTTCGCCAAAATTCAACCTTAGCCAATTCAACCCTATTTCTACACCGGACCTCCGAATTCAATTCCGATTGCTCCCCTAAGTCACAAATCACCTTCCGGAACTAACCGAATCATCGAATCCGATTCCGAGCCCTCTAACCAAATAGTCAACTCCGGGTTGACTTTCCTTATTCAAGTCTCCTTCAAAAAGGCTATATGCCTCATTTTCAATCCAAATCACTCCTAAATCACCCGATAGACCCTAACACCTGACATAAAAGCATAAAACATGTAATTGCAACATGACGGAGTGGTATATTCCCGTAACGACGGGTCGGGTCGTTACAAACATGCATATTGCAACATTAACAAGCATATACGGGGATAACGGGGCGATAACTCACATGATAAATTGCCGGGTCATCACATTCTCCCCAACTTAAGAAAATTCTCGTCCTCGAGCGGGTCAAGAAACATACCTGGAGAATCAAATAGGTGAGATATCTGCTCCGCATCTCCTGCTAGACCTCCCAAGTAGCCTCCTCCATGTGCCGACCTCTCCACTGCACCTTAACTGAAGCAATCTCCTTGGACCTCAACTTTCGAACCTGTCTACCCAGAATAGCCATTGGCTCCACATCATAAGATAGATAACCATCACGCTGAATGGTACTGAAGTCTAATACATGAGACGGATCCCCGATATACTTCCGGAGCATATACACATGGAATACTGGATGAACACTAGACAAACTGGGTTGTAAGGCCAGCCCATATGCCACCTCTCCAACCCTTCTGAGTATCTCAAAATGACTAATGTACCTGGGACTCGGCTTCCCCTTCTTCCCGAACCTCATGACACCCTTCATGGGTGAAACCTTCAGAAATACTCTATCACCAACCATGAAAGACAACTCTCGAACCCTACGGTCCGCATAACTCTTTTGGCGAGACTGTGCCGTGCGAAGCCTCTCCTAAATCAACTTCACTCTATCCAGAGCATCCTGAACTAACTCAGTCCCTATCAATCTATCATCACCAGGCTCTAACTATCCCACGGGAGATCTACACCGTCTGCCATACAACGTCTCGTATGCGGCCATCTAAATACTCGACTGATAACTGTTGTTGTAGGCAAACTCAACAAGTGGAAAGAACTCATTCCACGAACCACCAAAGTCAATCACACAAGCTCGCAACATATCCTCTAGGATCTAAATAGTGCGCTCAGACTGCCCGTCTGTCTGATGGTGAAATGCGGTGCTCAACTCGACCCGCTTACCCATCTCCCGCTGAAATGCCCTCCAAAACTGAGAAGTGAACTGAGTGCCTCGGTCAGATATAATAGACACTTGGACACCATGCAACCCGACAATCTCCCAAATAAAGATCGCCGCCAACCGCTCAGATGAGTAAGTACTACAAACTGGGATGAAATGAGCGGACTTGGTCAGCCGATCAATAATCACCCACACAGAATCAAACTTCCTCGAAGTCCAAGGGAGCCCAGTAACGAAATCCATGGTGATCCTCTCCCATTTCCACTCGGGAATAACCATATGCTGAAGAACAACGCCCGATCTCTAATGCTCATACTTGACCTTCTGGCAGTTGAGGCACTTGGCTACATGCCTAACAATATCCATCTTCATCCTTCTCCACGAGTAGGGTTGTCTCAAGTGTTGGTACATCATCGCGGCACCTGGGTGAATAGAGTACCGCGAACTGTGTGCCTCCGCTAGTATCGACTCCCTCAAGCCATCTACATTAGGCACGCATATATGGCCCTGCATCCTCAGAACACCATCACTATCGATAGTGACATCCCTAGCATCATTGTGTAGCACTCTGTCCTTAAGGACAACCAAATGTGGGTCATCATACTATCGCTACCTGATACGATCATATAAGGAAAATCGAGAAACAACACAAGCCAACACTCGACTCGGCTCTGAAATATCCAATCTCACTAGCCGATTGGCTAGGGCCTGAACGTCATAAACAAATGGCCTCTCCCCAACTGGGATGTAAGCTATGCTGCCCATACTGACCACCTTTCGACTAAAAGCATAGGCCACAACATTGGCCTTCCCCAGATGATACAAGATAGTGATATCACAATCATTAAGCAACTCCAGCCACCTCCGCTGCCTCAAATTAAGGTCCTTCTATCTGAATAAGTGCTGAAGACTGTGATGATCTGTGTACACCTCACATGAGACACCATACAGGTAATGACTCCAAATATTTAGAGCGTGAATTATGGCTGCTAGCTCCAAATCATGAACATGGTAGTTCTTCTCATGGGGCTTCAACTAGTGAGAAGCATAAGCAATGACTCTACCCTCCTACATCAATACACAACCAATGCCAACTCCTGAGGCATTACAATACACAATATAAGGATCTGAAGCTGACGGCAGTATCAAGACTGGTGTTGTGGTCAGTGCTATCTTGAGCTTCTAAAAGCTCTCCTCGCACTCATCGGACCATATGAAATGAGCACCCTTCTGAGTCAATCTAGTCAAGGGAGAAGCAATGGAAGATAATCCCTGAACGAATCGGCAATAATACCCTGCCAAACCCAGAAAGCTACGGATCTCAGTAACTGAGGTCGGTCTGGGCCAACTCTGCACTGCCTCTACCTTCCTCGGATCTACCTAAATACCATCACGGGACACCACATGTCCTAAGAATGCCACAAACTCAAGCTAGAACTCATACTTGGAGAACTTGGCATACAACTTCTCCTATCTTGATCTCTACAATACAATACTCAAATGCCGAGCATGCTCCTCCTGGCTACGGGAGTAGACTAGAATGTCATCAATGAACACAATCACAAATGAATCCAAATAGGGCCTGAACACACTATTCATCAGATGCATGAATGATGCTGGGGCGTTGGTCAACCCAAAAGACATCACAAGGAACTCATAGTGACCATATCTAGTCCTGAATGCATTCTTCATAATGTCAGACTCTCTAATCTTCAGCTGATGGTAACCTGAATAAAGATCAATCTTCGAGAATACCCTAGCTCCCCGGAGCTGATCAAATAAATCATCAGTGCGAGGCATAGGAAACTTATTCTTCAATGTTACCTTGTTCAGCTGCCTGTAGTCAATACACATCCTCATAGAGCCATCCTTCTTCTTAACAAACAGGACCGGTGCACCCCACAGCGACACACTCGGCCAAATGAACCCCTTATCTAGGAGTTCTTGGAACTGCTCCCTCAATTCCTTCAGCTCAGCTGGTGCCATCCAATATGGATGAATAGAAATAGGCTGAGTGCTTGGCACCAAGTCGATCCCAAAATCAATATCCCTGTCCGGTGGCATGCCCGGCAGGTTTGAGGGAAACACATCATGAAAGTCTTGCACAATGGGAACAGAATCAATACTGGGAGTCTAAGCTTTGACCTCCCGCACAATTGCCAAATAAGAAAGACATCCCTTCCCAACCATTCGTTGGGCCTTGAGGAAAGATATTACCCTGCTGGGTACATAATCAGTCGTGCCTTGCCACTCAATCCTCTGAATGCCCGGCATAGTGAAGGTGACTGTCTTAGCATGATAGTCCAGAATAGCATGACATGGAGACAACTAGTCCATGCCCAATATAACATCAAAATCAATCATGCTGAGAATCAATAGGTCCACTCGGGTCTCCAGACCCCTAATAATGACTAGACAGGACCGATATACATGGTCCACAACAATAGTATCCCCTACCGGGGTATACATGCACTGGCAGCTCAAGACACCCTTGGGTCGTGCCCAAATGAGGAGCAAAATATGTAGACACATAAGAGTAAGTTGAACCAGGATCGAACAACATTGAGGCATCTCTGTGGGAGACTGAAATAATACCTGTAATGACAGCATCAGATGCAACGGCTTTAGATCGGCCCTGAAGAGCATAACATCTAGCATGTCCGCCTGATCGGCCTCCCCCTCGAGGGCGTCCCCTAGCTGACTGACCCTCACCCCTGGCTGGCGGGGTGGGTGCTGAAGTAGAAGGACCAGATGACGAGGGCTGCCCCCTCTGCTGATAAGACATGGAAACAAGACGGGGACACTCTCTACGGATGTGCCCAAACTCTCTGCACTCTAAGCAACTCCCCGGTGCTGGGGGCTGAGACTTATAAGGACCCCTAGTGCTGGAGTGTTCAGCTGATGAACTAGACCGAGAAGAACCCTGGGCAGATGGGGCCTATGAAGAGCTCTGAGCTGGCATGGAGTTGAAAGATGGCTGGCTCTGGTGCGAACCCTGATAACCCTGGCTAGAAGACCGCCTACAACGATCTGAGCGGCCCGACTATGAAGATCTGAAAGAGCGACCTCGGCTCTGCTGACCCTGGCCTCTAGTCTGAGTGCCATTATAACTAGCTGATCCTCGAGGCCTCTTGGCCTCCCTCTTATCCCGCTCTGTACGACGATCTGTCTCTATGTTTCGAGCGATATCCATAGCATCCTTAAAAGTACGGCTCAAAACCCTCTCTCGGGTCATCAGAATATGGATAGGATAAATGAGGCCGTCCACAAAGCGTCCAATCTTCTCTCTGTCGGTAGAAACCAACCATGGTGCATATATAGACAACTCTGTAAATCTGATCTCATACTCTGACACTGACATGTCCCCCTGGCGGAGACCCTCAAACTGCCTACGCATCTCCTCTCTCTGAGATCGAGGCACCCACTTCTCCAAGAACATAGTGGAGAACTCTGGCCATGATAGTGGTGCTACCCCTGCTGGCCTGCGGCGCTCATAAGCCTCCCACCAAGCGAAGGCTTGCCACTAGAACTGAAAGGTAGTGAAGGATACACCACTGGACTCCAATATCCCTGCCATATGGAGCATCCGACGACACTTGTCCAGAAAGCCTTAGGCGTCCTCTCCCAAAGCACCAGTGAACACTGGAGGAGATAACCTGGTGAATCTCTCGAGACAACGCTGCTCATCGTCAGTCATAGCAGGGACCCTATCCCCCTGAACCTGATCTACTGGCTGAACTTGAACCATAGGCTAAATTGGAGGAGCCTCAGGTGTCTGCAGGCCCTGCACTGCTGGCTCTGGAGTGCGTGCTGTGGGGGTCTGATGACCACCCCCGGTCCCTGATGCAGCTACCGCAGTGGTAACTGAAACCGCCTGTGCTAGGCCAGTGCAAACGGCTAAGATTTGAGCCAGGTGTCACACCTCCCTTTTTACTACCCCAACACACTTAAAAGCGTATAAATACACTTGTAGGGTATACCCCGACGCTCAATTACCCAAGACGGATAAAATAACGTAAGGGAAGGAGTTTTTCCAATTAAAGGACAATCGGTTCGGGATTTTATTAGAGATTAATCGGAGTCGCCACTTGGGAATGACAATGGTGTCCCAAGTCACCGGTTAATCCCGAATCCGAGGAATTTTGACTCTTATAAATGTATGCGAAGCAGAGGTCTGGATAAGGAACTCTGTTAACCCGGGAGAAGGTGTTAGGCATTCCCGGATTCCGTGGTTTTAGCACGGTCGCTCCACTGTCGTTCCCGACTTTTGTTTGACTCAATTATAGGTTTTAACAACATAATGTGCTTTTTACATTAAGTATTATTTTTAGGGAATTTGCGGCATTGCGAAAACACGCCTCGAGTCATACCGCAACCAGTACGCCTATGACTTTCGGTGTATTTCAGCTTTGCCGAGATTTGGATTTGAGTCGCACCAAGTGCACACTCATTCATAGGAAAGTATATTAAAATCGTGCCCTAAAATAGTCTATCATTTTGTTAACTTTGAGAAAGACCGTGAAATTCGCTAAACGGTCCTTTCGAGTCTAAATTTTTTCATAACAATTAATCGAGGGCCCCGCAATTGTGTATTTTGTGCGGCGAGGCTCATCTCATCCTTTTATTAAAAAGGTCATACCTAAAGTAACTAAATTTCTATTGTTCTGTTTTTGTATATAAAGGAAAGAAAATCCTAACTAATTGTTATTACCTTAGTCTATCAATTTAAGCATTAATGGGCCTGATACCAGTTCAGCCGTAGGTCCAATGAAATCCAATTCGTAACTTGCCCCCTGGAGAATCTTATTTTAAATATTGGGCCTGAGACAGGCCCAAAAATAGAAAATGCAGAGGCTGGCCAGATGAATTTACAGTGGGTCACGTTAGAGATTAAGCATTGCCTCATCATTTTCGTTCAAATGAACTAAGCTTATTAAGAAAAAATCCAAAATCCTTATTATGCTAGCAATTAGAATTCGAAATACTGATGCACGAGTTGAGATTATTGTCAAATTAACACTAACTGACAGATTTTAACTGATATACTAATTAGCTAACTAAATTAACAGATTTTATTAAACTAACAATTTTCCATAGTTGAGTCTAATTTACCAGCAGGCATTAATCTCTAACCTTTATCCCTATGAATGTAGTTCTAAGGCTTATGCGGCAAAAACGTGTCTTAATTCTAAACAAGCTTGCTAGAGATTAACTCCCTATCACAGTTTCAAGATATAGTTCAATATTTAAACATTATCACACCTAACAATCAATCCTAAGGAAACAGCATTAATTAGAGTCCAATTTTACCATACTGATTAACACATCAGATTTACAATACACAACTAATATTTCTTGAACTCAATAGCGCAGTAAACTAAGCCAAAGAAACAGTCCGAATGAATCAAACAAAAAAAATGCTTCTGCAATTGATTTTCCAAGTCCAATTTTCATTGATCCTCCATAATATATGTACAAGATTGAAGAGAGTACCTGGAAATTGACAGAAGTAAAGGAGTAAGAGGTCAGCCACGGCACAGTAATAACAGCAACCAACAGCAGAAATCGAAATCAACATCAACAGTGAGAAGACCCAAGAAGATTTTCAGAATTTCAACTCATTTTGCAACCAAATCTCACTCAAATAACAGTGTCCTACTGATTTATGATGAATTCTCTTATTGTTTTTGGATTTTTGGATATGTATTTGAAGGTATAAAAGAAGAAAATGAATCTGAAATGTTACTTTCAGATCTGAAAATTAGCTAGTATTTTTGGGATTTTTCTAGGGTTCATATGGTTCAAAATTCTAAAAGAAAGCCTAAAAATCAGAAGGAACCCCCTTTATTAATGCTGAAAAATGCCTATTTATAGGCCAAAATCAAGAAATCTGAATTTCATTAAAAACCCTTCAATTTTTGACTTGTTGCACAAGTTAGTGCAATTAATCTAGTGAAAACTACACTAAGACCCATTCTAGAATACTCTACCATGTTCTATTTCCCTTGCATTACCTATTATGCCCTCATTTCCTTTTATTATTCACTAAGATACCTTTTGTTATGACCAAATTACCCTAAAAGCTCTATATTTATAACAACTATGCCAATTCCTATCCCAATTGTACCCTTTCCTTTTTAATTTTATTACAAGTATACCAACTCCCTTTTCCCAATTCACCCCTACTTCTCAAGACTTATTACATTCCTAAGTTCTGTATTTTTCTCTTATTTTAACCTATTTTCAGACTTGTATTTATCAAATAGCCACAATTAAGTGACTATTACTCAATTAACCAATTAGCCTTTTAACTACTTTAAATCCAACTTAATTCGCTAATTAAAAATCACATTTCTCCTATAGCCAACCCTAAGCAATCTTACAAAATACAGCCACTTATGATTAATTATCCGATTAACAAGACTCAGGGAAACAATTGATAGATGGTGAGTCTTATTACTCGAGCTAACTAGTCGCAATTGATTCTATTTAGTAAAACACCTTGGGTTGTTATGAATTGTATGATTTCAACTATCGACTTAATTGGATCTAAACTAGCCTAAAGTCGAATTCACTAATTGAACTAAAATCACTAATTTCAGCTATAACCAATCAACCCTATTGTTAATCAATATCAAATTACCAATCACAATTCAATCAATCAATTAAATGACTTTCACTGATTCTTCGAAACAAATCGAAATACTATTATTCCTACAGAATCAACAATTCAATCAGAGATTCGAAAATCAGAGAAATGGCCGAAAAACAGAAACTAACAGAAAATCGAAACTCAACAATTCTAACAGAAATCCAATACTAATAAATCTAAAAATCGTTAAAACTATACTAGTAAACTCAGAAACTAACAGAAATCAAACCACAGTCAAACTACACTTAATGAAATATTAAAATGAACTAAAGTCTAACAATCCGAATCAAAAAAGTCTAACAAGAAATCTTAAAACGTCTAAAACTACAAGCATGGCCGAGGACCAAAATCTAAAACCTAAGGATACTAATAATCAAAGCATGGCCGAAAACTAAAGAACAGAAATTCAAGAAATTAAGAGAAAGTCTAGCAATTGAAGATGAATCAAAACAAGAACTAACACTGATTGGCTAATTCGAGAATCATATTAAGAAAAATTGTACTAAGAGTTATTCAAATCAACACAGAAGACAAATAATCGGCAAAAAATAAAGAATCAAAGAAGAAAAACTTAGCTCTTTTGCCGTTATTTTTTTTTTCTTTTCTGTTTATCCCGTTTTTTTTTATTTTTGCTTTTTCTTCTGAATCTTTATTCTTCTTCATGCTCTTGAGTCTCTTCGCGTTTCGACAACCCGGTATCACTTCTTGAATTTTGTTTTTATCGGCGGATTTCTTGACTTTTGTTGAATTCCGGCAGCCTTTGAGACTCGATGTTCTTGTCATGGCATGAAGGAGTTTAAAAAAAGGTGAGGTGAAGATTTGGGGTGTTTTGGGTGGCGGCGCCGCCATGGGAGGTGGTGGCGGCGCGTGGAGATTTGGGGCGATTGGTTGGGTTTTGATGGTAATGGCTTGGAGAAATGGAAAGAGGGAGATGAGGGGAGTGTTTGGGTGTTGGTTTAGTCGGAAATGGAGCCGGCCGCCGCCGTGGGTGGCGGAACCCTAGCGGCGGCGTTACAGTGACAATGAAGAAGAGAAGAGGCGTCTGGAGAGAGAGACATAGGGTTTGAAGTATACGGTTGTTTGGTCATGAAGTGAAGGAACTAAAATGTTTTTTAAGGTTTGAGGCTTTAGTTATTAGGATTGTAATAAGGAATCACAGCCGTCGGATTGATTGAATTATACGGCTGTGATTAAAGCTTTACTGGACCGGTTCTGGACAAAGGGATTGGGCTGGGGTGTCATTTGGGCCGCTGAGGGGTAGGACGACATGGGCCGGCAGGATTGGGGCGGATGATTTCATTTGGCCCAAGTCCTTTTGCTCTTTGTATTTTCCTAGTATTATAACTCTTATATCTATGTATTTTTTGTATTTTATTCTTTTTGTATTTTTTTTTTCTATTTTGTAATTATTTGAAACTTATAGAAAATTAAACTAATTACCTCTTTTTGACAATTTTCAATTTAAAAGCTAACTAATTTTTTTTTTTTGATTTTTTCTTTAATTTGTTAGAAAAAGAATTAATTTCCTAAAGATGCAATTTTTTGTATTTTCATTTATCACACACAAATAACATGCAAAACAACTAACACAAAATTCACACAAAATTTAAAAGTAATGAAAAATCATTTATTTTGAATTTTATAGGAATAACTCATGTGTAGGGTAAAAATCACGTGCTCACAGCTGCCCCTCTTTGCTCGGGGACACGAAGAGTTTCCGTGCAAAGATAAGTGAGCAACTATGAACGATTTTTACCCGTTCGAGTATTCCATTGTGAAGCATTTTGAAAAGCTTTGACCGCACCTTGCTTCAGAGATTGCCTACATATCCTGGGCTAAACAGGAATCAGGTCAGTGTAGTTCGGGAAGGTCTGGTAGCTGGGACTACCAAGGACTGTGATTTCACTGCTGTTGTTGTTGTTACTGCCGTCATTGCTGGCTGACCCCTTATTACACCATGGTAAAAATAAAAGAAGCTAGCCTAAGCTACAGCCCATGAATTACAAAAATCCTATCTATGTCTTCCAACTTGTTTTTTTGTATTTTCTTGATCTTGTGTCTTGTATTCCTTGCAACGGCATTCTTGTTCATTGCATTCAACTTGTATCTTTGCTCCAATGGCATTCTTGTTATCGCCTTGAACATGTTCAACTTTTCACCGGCATTCCTGTTATTGCCTTGACTTGTTCAATCTCTTCAATATGAAATATTTCATCCATTCTCCAGGTGGACCCCTGCTTGTGACTAAATAAACAACCAAAGAAAGATTTTTCTGCCCCAGTATGGTGACTAGGCACATCATGTTATTGAATGTCCGAATTGTTTTTTTCTTTTCATATTTTTTTTTCTTTTTTTTTCTTTTTCTTTTTTTTTCTTTTTTTTCTTTTTTAAATGCAGATATGTATGAAATGCGATGCAGAAAAATATTCCCGTATTTGAAGGTGGGCACCTAATAGAATTTAAACGTGCGATGCGAATGCATAAAAGTATTCCCGTATTAGAAGGTGGGCACCTAACAGAAATTAAACGTGCAATGCAGAAGAAAATATTCCCGTATTAGAAGGTGGGCGCCTAACAGAAATTAAATTGCCATTCCATTCTTCAGGCGGGCACCTGACTCCAACAACGAACTTCGAAAATAAATCTTAAAGTAAAATGCCATTCCATTCTTCGGGCGGGCACCCCGACTTCAACAACAAACTTTAAAAATAAATTGCCATACCATTCTTCGGGCGGGCACCCCGATTTCAACAACAATTTAAAAATAAATTGCCATACCATTCTTCGGGAGGGCACCCCGATTTCAACAACAATTTAAAAATAAATTGCCATACCATTCTTCGGGCGGGCACCCCGACTTCAACAACAATTTCGAAAATAAATCGCCATTCCATTCTCCAGGCGGGCACCCTGACTTCAACAAAAACTTAAAAAATAAATTGCCATACCATTCTTCGGGCGGGCACCCCGACTTCAACAACAATTTAAAACTTCAACTAAAACTTAAAGTAAAATGCCATTCCATTTTCCAGGCGGGCACCCTGACTTCAACAACAAACTTTAAAAATAAATTGCCATACCATTCTTCGGGCGGGCACCCCGATTTCAAAAACAATTTAAAACTTCAACTATGATTTAAAACATCAATTAGAACTTAAAGTAAAATGCCATTCCATTCTCCAGGCGGGCACCCTGATTTTCACCAACAAACTTCGAAAATAAATCGCCATACCATTCTTCGGGCGGGCACCCCGACTTCAACAACAATTTAAAACTTCAACTAAAACTTAAAGTAAAATGCCATTCCATTCTTCGGGCGGGCACCCCGACTTCAACAATTTAAAACTTCAACTAAAACTTAAAGTAAAATGCCATTCCATTCTCCAGGCGGGCACCCTGACTTCAACAAAAAACTTAAAATAAATCGCCATACCATTCTTCGGGCGGGCACCCCGATTTCAACAACAATTTAAAACTTCAACTAAAACTTAAAGTAAAATGCCATTCCATTCTCCAGGCGGGCACCCTGACTTCAACAACAATTTAAAACTTCAACTAAAACTTAAAGTAAAATGCCATTCCATTCTCCAGGCGGGCACCCTGACTTCAACAATGAACTTTAAAAATAAATTGCCATACCATTCTTCGGGCGGGCACCCCGATTTCAAAAACAATTTAAAACTTCAACTATGATTTAAAACATCAACTAGAACTTAAAGTAAAATGCCATTCCATTCTTCAGGTGGGCATCCTGACTTCAACAACAAACTTTGAAAATAAATTGCCATACCATTCTTCGGGCGGGCACCCCGATTTCAACAACAATTTCGAAAATAAATCGCCATTCCATTCTTCAGGCGGGCACCCTGACTTTCACCAACAAACTTCGAAAATAAATCGCCATACCATTCTTCGGGCGGGCACCCCGACTTTCACCAACAAACTTCGAAAATAAATCACATACCATTCTTCGGGCGGGCACCCCGACTTCAACAACAATTTAAAACTTCAACTAAAACTTAAAGTAAAATGCCATTCCATTCTCCAGGCGGGCACCCTGACTTCAACAACAAACTTTAAAAATAAATTGCCATACCATTCTTCGGGCGGGCACCCCGATTTCAAAAACAATTTAAAAATAAATCGCCATACCATTCTTCGGGCGGGCACCCCGATTTCAACAACAAACTTTAAAAATAAATTGCCATACCATTCTTCGGGCGGGCACCCCGACTTCAACAACAATTTAAAACTTCAACTAAAACTTAAAGTAAAATGCCATTCCATTCTCCAGGCGGGCACCCTGATTTCAACAACAAATTTTGAAAAAGTAAAATGCCATTCCATTCTCCAGGCGGGCACCCTGACTTCAACAACAATTTAAAAATAAATTGCCATACCATTCTTCGGGCGGGCACCCCGATTTCAACAACAATTTAAAACTTCCTCTTTTTGGTATTTTCTTTTACCAATTGTCTCTCATCTGTGAATTTCTCCACTTATCGTCAAACTTTCCTCATTTTGGTGTTTTCTATTTTTCCACATTGGTCACATTCGCTTTAAAGTGAATAATGACACTTTGTTCCTGCATGAATCATGAAACAAAATTTATTAGATATAAACTGCTGGCAACTGGCATCTGCCGTCCCTGCCTCTTATTGCTTTCCTCTTTTTTGCTTTTTCTCCTGCTGTGTGGATTTTCAGCTGCCTATCTCTTGCGAACTCTTTTTTTTTGTATTTTCTCACTTTTTCCATTTTTGTTTTGTTTTCTTTTCCTTTGGCCATGTTTGCCAAGCTTCCTTATTTCCTTCCCAACTCTTCCTTTCTCATCCAGTGTTGTTTCAACTTTCATTATCAGGAGCTGGTAGTTAGAACTTATCTGGGTATTTGCTGGCTGATTCCGCTGGCCATGCCATGTATTTAAACTCTGACCCAGCTCGTTCCAATCATTATTCTGTCTCCAAATTGTTTTCAACCCGAGCCGATACTATTTTTTTTTTTGCTTTTCTCTTTTCTGGTAGTCCTCACGATCGCCCTACGGTGCCTCGAAAGGTTTTCACCAATAAGACTCTCTCATTTGTTCTCTCAACCTCACAATCGTCTCACAGTGCCGATTAAGGTTTTCACCGATGAGACTCTCTCATTTTTTTTCATTGTTTTTCATTTTTCCCTTTTGTATTTTGTTTTCTTACCACAGGTGTTGTCCAATGTTTCGCTTCTCCTTCATTGCATTCGTTATCATTTCGGAATTTGATCAGAAGGTCTTTCTTTGGACTGTAATGTGGCTTTTGGATGGGTTGAGAAAGAAAGGTATAAAGGCTCAAAATTTCACGAGGGTTCAAAAATATTTACAACTCTCGGAATTATTAAACATAACTTCTGCCCCAGCTTCAATATGTGGGGAATTTTTGGATTTTTTCTTTATTGTGACTGAACCTCGGAGAGGCTGCCTACGTACCCTTTCGGGATCAAGTCAGACGTTGTTCATCCAACTTCATTAGTTAGATGGATTTCTTTTTGACTTTTTCCCGATTTCTTTGTCTTTTTCTTTCTTTTTTTTTTCATTTTTTTTTCATTTTTCCCATCATTTTTTATTTTGTCAATTTCGATCTTATTGCGCTATAAGCGATTCCGAGAGAGGGATATGAAAGAATATATTCATTAAGGCTCAAGGGGGTTGTCAATAGATAAAGTGTTTGGATAGAGAATAAAATGCCTTCGTCATTTCAATTCCAAAATCACAACAACATACAAAACACATGATTGGAATAGTATCTTTTGACTGCATCTGAATTGATAGCAGTCTTCACGCACTTTCCTTCAACATCTGTTAAATACAATGCCCCATTGGACAACACCCGTGACACCACAAATGGTCCCTGCCAATTTGGCGCAAATTTGCCCTTTGCCTCAGCCTAATACAGTAAGATACGCATCGCAACCAAAATGAGCCTATGCCCCTTGGAAGCTATTGGCTCTATCGGATCAATAACATCTATGCCCCTGTTTCAAAGCAAAGAAAAATATGTTAGTTCAAATGCGGTGGTTGGTTGTGGCCTTGAACTTTGATGGCGACTGCTTTCCACCCGAGCGCCTTGCCTGTTCACCGACTATCCATTTTCACTTCTTCTTTGTTCAAAATCCAACTCTCTTTAGGTATGTATATTGTCCCTTTCTTGACGGATACCACAAACTTCGATCTCGATTCCTTTGATGACTCCACTTGACAACCTTTGGTCTTTCTCTTGTTAGAAGATATACCCCCTCTCTGTTCGAACCCCGTACTTCCATTTGCTATATTCTCCCTGAGTTGGCACCTTGCCGACCCTTGTGTCTTGCATGATCCTCATTGCACATGTTGCTCTTGTGGGCTTAAATCACCGGCCTTGTCATTCCCTGACCTACGACAATTGTCGTGTTGGCTAAATCTCATCTTGTGCAATTGGAGAGCTTGGTGGCAAATTTTGAAATCATTTCTGTACTTGTTATGACCTGACTGACTCGATAAGAAGGAGGGTAAAACAAAGTGTGAAGAATGAAGAGAAAGGAAAATACTATTCCTAACAAGAAACCTACAGACGAATGACCTAACGGATTTTGAATACCGACTCTAGCGACCTTGACATGCACTTTTGGCCTTCTCCGTATAGCAAAGTTGATGTTCAACTCTTATTGCAAAGTTCTGCTGTGAAACCGGTCTTCAATACTTCATTTCTTTGATTTGATCCTTAGTCGACTTGCAGCGCCCGTAGGGTTTTCGCCAACAAGCCTCTCTCATTTGATCTTTCTTTCTTTCAACTCACCGTCGCCTTACGGTGCCCGTGCGGGTTTTCACCGATAAGACTCTCTCATTTTGACTTCTCTCATCTTGGAGTCTCGTGGTGGTTTGAGTTCTTCACTCTCCTGGAGTGTTGCCCCTGATGTGATTGACCTTTGTTTGCTTGACTCGGAATTTCTTGAAGATTGATCGGAAGGTCTTCCTTTGGACCGTAATGCAGGCTTTTGGATGGGGTTTAGAAAAAAGGATATAAAGGCTCAAAATTATTTCAATGTGGGTTAATGATTACAACTTTCGGAATCTTATTTATTCAACAACCATAACTTCTGCCCCAGTTTCCTTGTTGGGGGATTTTTTTTGAATTTTCCTTTATTGTGACTGAACCTCAGAGAGGCTGCCTACGTACCCTTTCGGGATCAAGTCAGACGTAGTTCAGACTACGTCCGTATTCATTGTTGCATCTTGACTTCTCCCGATTTTTATTTGCATTCTTTTTCTTTCTTTTCTTTTTCTTTTTCTTTTTCTTTTCGCTCTTTTTTTTCTTTTCTTTTCTTCTTTTTTTCTTTTCTTTTCTTCTTTCTTTTTGTTTCTCCATTTGGATTTCTCCGCTCAATCCTCAATTTTTGTTGTTGATTCCGAAAGAGGGGTATGAAAGAAAATATAATATGGCTCAAAGGGGTAGCAATGGACGAAGTATTTAGATAGCCGAACGAAATGCCTTCGTCATTCCAATCTTCAAAACCTACCAAGTACAAACTATCTTTCGACCGATTCACATATTTGCCTTCTGTTTTTGACGATTCTCAATGCGATTGGGCAACAATCTTGATACCACGAATGGTTCCTTTAGTCTTGGGGTACTTTTGTCTTTGGCTTTAAACCGATGAAGCATGATGCATTTCCAAGGCATTTCTTTATGTTATGTTTTCCCTTAGTATTCACTTGATTCCGGCTTCACAGTATTCCAATATGTTTTTATTTCTTCCGAGCATCATTACATCTTCAACATTGTTTCATTGACTTTTAAAATCAGGCTTAGAATTATGTGCGTGTCATGTTGCTAAAATCAGTAACTAGAAATGACGGGAGACAAAGAGTTGTATTAAACTGATGGGTTGAAACAACAAGACAAATAACAAAACGAACAGAGTAGACTAAAATTACAAACCTAGACAGCACTAAACAAAGCAAAGTAGTAAGATAGAAGGGTTTTGACTTTCAAGACAACGTCCGGATTACAACCCTGAAATAACCCGGGTAACAGAAATGGCAACAAAATAAGCCACCAAAAATTACTTTGGATAAACCCCAAATGAAGCATATTTCCAATTACCAAGCACAATATCTTTAGCCACTGCCTTCTGCATCAACCATACGGGTTTTGACTATGTCCGGATTTTGTACGGCAATGTAGCCTGCATTGATAAGCTCCTGAATTGCCTTTTTTAGCTTCCAACATTTTTCTGTGTCATGCCCCGGGGCGCCTGAGCAATATGCGCACATTTGAGAAAAATCACACCTCTTTGACTGATGATTTGGCATTTTTATCTCAATTGGTTTCAACATGCCCAGTTGCTTCAACTTGTGGAACAAACTGGCATACGATTCTCCCAAAGGGGTGAGAGCCTTTTCTCGTTTCAGTAGCCTCTCATTTTTAAAGGCCTGATTTGGCCTAAAACCTGACCCGTGGGGTTTCTGGTATGCTCGTGGGGAGAAGTAAGGGCCAGGAGAATTACAAGGATATCCATGGGTTCGATATAGAGGGCCTTTAGCAAAGACGACCACTGGACCTTGTCGTCGGGGAGGTTCAACCTGCGGGCTCTGTTTGGGGTCCTGATGAGCAACCTCGGAGGGGTAATGTTGGGCAACATGAGCTTCGGGTGGGTGTTTATCGTCGGGAACAGTGGATGCGATTGGAGCGCATTCCTCGGGGAAAATAGATGGATACCGAGTGCTGGAGCTATTGGGGTGGCTGGAAAGGCTGCGATAGGCGGGTATATTTGGCATCGGGTTCAGTGTAAGGACAGGGTCCATGAAACTAGGTGGTGGCGGAGGTAGTGATTTTCCATCCATCCATGCCCGATACATTTCATCCACGTGTTGTCTCAACATTTTGACTTCTTCAACTAACATGTGGTTCCGTTCAACCAGCTGTTGTCGGGTGCCGGTACCCACCCACTCGGCCTTGAGATTCTCTGCCATTGTCCTCTGACGTTGTATTATAGGGAAGAGTTATTTTGGAACCACAACCAACCACCTTTCTGAAAATGGACACAACAAAACGAAGCCAGCATGTCAGCATTAAAGTATCCCGCTTATTGATCATTCTTTTTTTTTCTATTTTCTTTTCTTTTTCCCTTTTTGTGGTTTTTTCATTTTTCCTCTTTTTTTTTTCTTTTTGAAGTTTTTTTTTTTCATTTTTTTCTTTTTGGTTATGGATATGGTCGAATCCTATGTGGATTGCCTACGTATCATGACCCCGCATGAATCAGGACCGAGCGTAGTTCTTGCAAATTAATGCAAGAAATAAAGAGATGTTTATTTGATTTTTTTTTTTGATTTTTTTTTTCTTTGAAGGAAAATTATAGAAACCGATTCCAACTACAAACTTGTGTAGGAGATTTCTACAAGAATAAGAATATTTTTGGTGTCAATTATGACTATTTCTACAAAATTGGCCACATAATGGCTTATTTGACAAAATGACTATTTTTTGCAAAATTTATTTAAGAAAGATAAAACTAAAAATTTTTATCCTGTGGCTCATGGGGCATCGTTCGGCATCACCATAAACCAACACAAGACTATTTTTCATAAACTGGCCATGTAATGGCTTATTTAGACAAAGTGGCTCTTTTTGCAAAATTTATTTAAGAAAGATAAACTTGAAATTTTTTTTTTTTATCGTGTGGCTCATGGGGCATCATTCGGCATCAACACAAGACTAAGGAAGTTAAAAATGCAAAAATGTGGCTATTTCAGCAAAATTACGGCCATGTAATGGCTTATTTGATAAAATGGTTATTTTTGAGAAGTTGAGCGATGACTCAAACTTGATTTTGCGGATACGGCCTTTCAACGTTTCCGCGAGGGAATATTTCAAGGCTATGCCCGCAAATTATTTAAAATGACTCAAAGTGGCTATTCTTGCAAAAACGGCCTTCCGGCTATGGCCTTGCAAAAGGGGTGTGAACCCGGACTTGATTTTGCGGCTATGGCCTTGCAACATTTCCACAAGGAATATTTCAAGGTTGTGGCCGCAAATTATTAAAAATGTTTCAGAGTGGCTATTTTTGCAAAAAACAGCCTTCCAGCGTCCTTTCGGAACATTCGGCTATTTTATAAAACAGCATCACTTCGATTTATTGAAAACTAAAATTCAACATTTTTGATTTTTTTTTTTTTGAAAAAGGGTGGTAACCCAAACTTGATTTTGCGGCTACGACCTTTCAACATTTTCGCGAGGGAATATTTCAAGGTTGTGCCCAAAAATTATTAAAAAAAAGTTTCAAAGTAGCTATTTTTGCAAAAACAGCCTTCCGGCGTCCTTTCGGAACATTCGGCTATTTGCAAAAACGGCATCACTTTGGTTTTATTGATAAAATTAAACACACATTTTTTTTTTATTTTTTAAAGGGGTGGTTGGACCCGATGAGGGTTGCCTACGTATCCCACCTAACGGCGAGAATCAAACCTGCGTAGTTCGGTCAGATTATTTGACCAATTATTTCAAAAAATGTTCCACCTATTTTTTTTCAAATTTTCAAATTTTCCATGTACCTATTTTCTATAAATCATTATTTTCCTCTCTCTTTTTTTCTTTTTCAACAATTTTTTTTTATCCTTGGAATTTCCGCCGGTCCGCATAACGATCAAGGACAATAAAATGCAACACATAGCATGCTCGGTCTTTTCAATACCGGGTCACCTGTCCTAGACGGACCCAACCCCTGTGTTGAGTCCCCTAAGTCGAATATGATGCAAATAATCGTCCTAGACCTATGTTCAAAATCTTATGGTTTCATGGATTGCTAGACCGTGTACCCGAGCGGACAACTCGAATCGAGGAGGGGGCTACGTACCGGTGACCCGCGGAGTCAATCGGCTTTCTAACTTATCCGGCCTCTGTTTTCTTAATTTAAGGTGACTTTAACAGAAAGGGGAGTCTCAACCAGTAAGCACATCCCCGAGGGAGAAGAGAGAAGGTTTTTTTTTTCGGCACAATTTTATATACATTTCACATAATATCAAAGCGATAAAGCACATAGCATGTTGTTCAAATCACATAATGAAGTCAAATAAAAACGCGAACGGCAGTTCTAAGGAGCTCGAGTTCTTAAACCCCGAAACCGGAGTTCAGGGTTGGATCCCCAGCAGAGTCGCCAGAGCTGTCACACCTCCCTTTTTACTACCCCAACACACTTAAAAGCGTATAAATACACTTGTAGGGTATACCCCGACGCTCAATTACCCAAGACGGATAAAATAACGTAAGGGAAGGAGTTTTTCCAATTAAAGGACAATCGGTTCGGGATTTTATTAGAGATTAATCAGAGTCGCCACTTGGGAATGACAATGGTGTCCCAAGTCATCGGTTAATCCCGAATCCGAGGAATTTTGACTCTTATAAATGTCTGCGAAGCAGAGATCCGGATAAGGAACTCTGTTAACCCGGGACAAGGTGTTAGGCATTCCCGGATTCCGTGGTTTTAGCACGGTCGCTCCACTGTCGTTCCCGACTTTTGTTTGACTCAATTATAGGTTTTAACAACATAATGTGCTTTTTACATTAAGTATTATTTTTAGGGAATTTGCGGCATTGCGAAAACACGCCTCGAGTCATACCGCAACCAGTACGCCTATGACTTTCGGTGTATTTCAGCTTTGCCGAGATTTGGATTTGAGTCGCACCAAGTGCACACTCATTCATAGGAAAGTATATTAAAATCGTGCCCTAAAATAGTCTATCGTTTTGTTAACTTTGAGAAAGACCGTGAAATTCGCTAAACGGTCCTTTCGAGTCTAAATTTTTTCATAACAATTAATCGAGGGCCCCGCAATTGTGTATTTTGTGCGGCGAGGCTCATCTCATCCTTTTATTAAAAAGGTCATACCTAAAGTAACTAAATTTCTATTGTTCTGTTTTTGTATATAAAGGAAAGAAAATCCTAACTAATTGTTATTACCTTAGTCTATCAATTTAAGCATTAATGGGCCTGATACCAGTTCAGCCGTAGGTCCAATGAAATCCAATTCGTAACTTGCCCCCTGGAGAATCTTATTTTAAATATTGGGCCTGAGACAGGCCCAAAAATAGAAAATGCAGAGGCTGGCCAGATGAATTTACAGTGGGTCACGTTAGGAATTAAGCATTGCCTCATCATTTTCGTTCAAATGAACTAAGCTTATTAAGAAAAAATCCAAAATCCTTATTATGCTAGCAATTAGAATTCGAAATACTGATGCACGAGTTGAGATTATTGTCAAATTAACACTAACTGACAGATTTTAACTGATATACTAATTAGCTAACTAAATTAATAGATTTTATTAAACTAACAATTTTCCATAGTTGAGTCTAATTTACCAGCAGGCATTAATCTCTAACCTTTATCCCTATGAATGTAGTTCTAAGGCTTATGCGGCAAAAACGTGTCTTAATTCTAAACAAGCTTGCTAGAGATTAACTCCCTATCTGTCACGACCCGGATTTTTCCCCCAATATCGGGATCGTGATGGCGCCTACTCGTGGTAGCTAGGCAAGCCACCGTATTCATACTATCCTGTTTTTAACACAATTTTAATTAAATAAATGCGGAATACTTTATCGAAATGGAAATAACTAATTACAAAGTGAAAATCATACTGAAATCCTCTACCCAAGACTTGGAGTCACCAACTCACAAACTACTATGGAATACTACACATAAAAGTCCGAAGGAAATATAACATAATTCTGTTTGTCTCGGAACAATGAGACTACAGCTATTAACATAAATAAAGAAAGAGACGCCGGGCCTGCGGACGTCTGCAAGCTACCTCGGTCTCAAATATGATCAACTCCCACGCAATCTATTTACTGCTGCTGCTGCTCCTGATCGTAACCTGGACCTGTGCAAAAACGCACCGAAGTGTAGCATCAGCACAACCGACCCCATGTGCTGGTAAGTGCCTGGCCTATCCCGGCGAAGTAGTGACAAGCCTAGGACCAGACACTCCCATAAACCTGTGCAATTCAATATATATATGTGTACCAAAAAAAAATAACAAGAAATAATCAAGTAATAACACAATAAGAAATATCTTAAAGAATTTAACAACTAACCACAGTTAATAATTTCACAAAGAAAAACAAAGTATAATGTAAACACGAACAATATCACTTCAAGAAATAACAAGCAATTGCACGGCATCACCCTTCGTGCTTTTACTCTCATCCTCACCAAATAAACAAATAAGGTACACGGCATCACCCTTCGTGCTTTTACTCTCATCCTCACCAAACAAACAAATAAAGTACACGGCATCACCCTTCGTGCTTTTACTCTCATCCTCACCAAACAAACAAATAAAGTACACGGCATCACCCTTCGTGCTTTTACTCTCATCCTCACATCCATAAGTACGGCATGATCCTTCGTACATGGTTCAATAACAGGGCACGGCATGATCCTTCGTGCATAATCAATAAATAAACATGGCACGGCATTAACCTTCGTGCATAAATAAATAAACATGGCACGGCATCACCCTTCGTGCATTATCACTCTTCCTCACCCAAATAACAATCACAGTTAAGGGCGCAGAGAAAGAAACAACAATTCATAAATCGTCCCATCAAGGGCAATCAATAATTATCTCAAATTATCATTTTCCAACGACTCACGGTCATACTAGACGCCGGTGTATGGATGCTCGTCACCACAGCCCATACACCGCACTCGATCACATAACACATAACACATAATCCTATTCCCTCAAGCTAGGATAGAACAAACACTTACCTCGAATGCTTACGAACGATTCAATCCGTAGCAATGCCTTTTCCTTTTGAATTTGACTCCAATCCAATCGTATCTATACATAATTGATTTAATATCATCAATTCTACTTAACAAACTAGTTCATATTGCTAAATATGGTTTTTACAACATTCTGCCCGGAATAGTAAAATCCGACCCCGGGCCCACATAATCGAAACTCAAGTTTCGAACCAAATTAATTTCACCCAATCTTCCATGAGTTCAAATATACAATTTGTTCTTAAGTTCGACTCCAAAACGAGGTCTAAATCGCAATTTCTTTGAAAGCCCTAACTATACCCATTTCTCTAATTTTTCAACCAATTTACACATGTTTAGGCCTAAGAATTTGATTGATGTTGATGAAAAGTGAAGAAGACGAGTTAAACAATACTTACCCGATGAACCTTGATGAAAAGTTGCTCTAAGGATCGCCTAAGGGCTGTTGGAGAAGAGAGAGTTGAGAGAATTGGAAATAATCCCGTATGTTCTGTTTTTGCAGAACTTAAATCACTGGGCAATAATTTCTTCATCGCGTTCGCGACACCCCGGTCGCGTTCGCGATGAAGAACAAGTTTTACACATCGCGTTCGCGTAGGGATTAACGCGAACGCGAAGAAGAAAATTCTGGGGATTGAAATTTAGCCTACGCGAACGCGTGGTGCTGTACGCGAACGCGTAGAAGAGGCAGGCTAGGCTCCGCGAACGCGGGAGCCTTCACGCGAACACGTAGAGGAAAAAGACTGGGGTTCATGTTGTTATACGCGAACGCGGTCCTAAGGACGCGAACGCGTAGAAGAAGGAAGAAAAGTCTTCGCGAACGCGACAAGGTGGACGCGAACGCGTAGAAGAAAATAAGTTGACCATCGCGAACGCGACCGGCTGGACGCGAACGCGATGAAGAATTGTCTGCTGCAGATTTCTGCAGTTTTTCTTAAGTTCAAAAACACCCCGAACCACCCCCGAAACACTCCCGAGCCCTCGGGGCTCCAAACCAAATATGCACACTAACTTAAAAACATCATACGAACTTGCTCGCGCAATCAAATCGCTAAAATAACATCAAAATCCATGAATTGAGCCTTAAAACTCAAGAATCCTTTCAAATTTTCATAATTTCCAAACTTTCCAATTTAAGGCCGAAACACGTCAAACGACGTCCGTTTTCAACCAAACTTTACAGGAAGCGCTTAACCAATATATATGACCTGTACCGGGCGTCGGAACCAAAATACGAGCCCGATACCGGTACTTTTTAATCAAAATTCAGTTTCATTTTCCTTAAACATTTTCAGAAAACAATTTAACAGAAAAATTCTTTTACTGGGGTTCTAGACCTCGGATTTCAATTCCGGACATATGCCCAAGTTCCATATTTTTCTACGGATTTTCTGAAATAGTCAAATCACGGATCCGGGTCCGTTTACCAAAAATGTTGACCAAAGTCAACCATATCAATATTAATATCAAAATTCTTCTACTTTTTCACATATTTCACATATTTCAACATAAATCTTTTCCAGCTTTGTGCCCAGACTGTGCACGCAAATCGAGGCAACTATAAATGAGGTTTTCAAGACCTCAAAAGCTCGGAATGATTAAATAAACAAGTGATGACCCTTTGGGTCGTCACAATCTCCACCTCTAAAACAACCGTTCGTCCCCGAACGGACAAAAGAAAGAAGTACCTGAGTCAGGAAACAAGTGTGGGTAGCGGCTCCGCATATCAGACTCGGACTCCCGTGTCGATGCCTCGGAGGCCGACCTCTCCACCGAACACGCACGGAAGGATAGCTCTTCGACCTCAACTGTCGAACCTGCCGGTCTAGGATGGGTACCGCTCCTCCTCGTAAGATAGATCATTGTCCAATTGGACAGGTATCGAAGTCTAACACATGTGTGGGATCGCCGTGGTATCTCCGAAGCATAGATACATGAAAAACTGGATGCACGGCTGATAAGCTAGGCGGCAAAGCTAATCTGTAAGCCACCCCTCCCACTCTGTCTAGAATCTCAAATGGGCCAATATACCTAGGGCTGAGCTTGCCCTTCTTCCCATACCTCATCACGCCCTTCATAGGCGACACTCGGAGCAATACTCGTTCACCAACCATGAAATCTACATCTCGAACCTTACGATCCGCATAAGTCTTTTGCCTCGACTGAGCTGAACGCAATCTCTCCTGAATAGTCTTGACCTTATCTAAGGCCTCCTGAACTAGATCTGTACCCAACAACCGAGCCTCTCCCGGTTCAAACCATCCAACCGGTGATCGACATCGCCTACCATATAACGCCTCATACGGAGCCATCTGGATGCTAGATTGGTAACTGTTATTGTAGGCGAACTCTGCTAATGGCAGAAACTGGTCCCACGAGCCTCCGAAATCAATAACACAGGCTCGAAGCATGTCCTCTAGAATCTGAATAGTCCTCTCGGACTGGCCATCCGTCCGAGGATGAAATGCTGTACTCAACTGAACCTGGGTGCCTAACTCCTGCTGGACCGCTCTCCAGAACCGCGAGGTAAACTGCGTACCCCGATCAGAGATAATAGATACTGGCACCCCACGGAGACGAACAATCTCCCTAATGTAAACCTCCGCTAACCTCTCCGACGAGTAGGAGACAGATACTGGAATAAAGTGTGCTGATTTGGTCAGCCTATCAACAATGACCCAAATAGCATCAAATTTCCTCCGAGTCAAAGGAACTCCAGTAACGAAGTCCATAGTGATCCGCTCCCATTTCCACTCGGGAATTTCAATCCTCTGGAATACACCACCAGGTCTCTGGTGCTCATATTTCACCTGCCGACAATTTAGACACCGAGCGACATACGCAACGATATCTTTCTTCATTCTGCGCCACCAATATTTCTGCCGTAAGTCCTGGTACATCTTCGCGGCGCCCGGGTGAATAGAATACCGCGAACCGTGGGCCTCTGCTAAGATCAACTCTCGAATCCCTTCGACATTGGGCACACAAAATCGACCCTGCAATCTCAATACCCCATCATCATCTAGATTTACCTTCGTGGTACCTCCTTGCTGTACTGTATCTCTCAAATCACGCAAATGAGGATCATCAAATTGCCTCTCACGGATACGCTCTAATAGAGAAGAACGAGCGACCGTGCGGGCTAACACTCTGCTAGGCTCAGAAATGTCTAATCTCACGAACCGGTTGGCTAAGGCCTGGACATCTAGAGCTAATGGTCTCTGATTGACCGGAATATATGCAAGACTACCCATGCCGGCATACTTTCTACTCAATGCATCGGCCACCACATTGGCCTTACCCTGGGTGATATAATATAGTAACATCATAGTCTTTTAGCAACTCTAACCATCTCCGCCGTCGTAGATTCAACTCCTTCTGTTTGAACAAATACTGTAAGCTTTTGTGATCGGTGTACACCTCACATGTCACACCATATAGATAATGCCTCCGCTTGATCAAACATGAACCACTGCTGCTAATTCAAGATCATGAACCGGATAATTCTTCTCATGTATCTTTAACCGCCTCGAAGCATAAGCGATAACCTTACCATCCCGCATCAATACC
Source organism: Nicotiana noctiflora (assembly GCA_032618575.1). Lineage (NCBI taxonomy): Eukaryota > Viridiplantae > Streptophyta > Magnoliopsida > Solanales > Solanaceae > Nicotiana > Nicotiana noctiflora. The sequence goes on from JASVEL010003563.1 coordinate 445,871, forward strand.
GCTCCAAGCCCCGTACGAGATGCGTCACAATAAACCGTATAAGGCCCCGTACCCGTAGGTAGTACCAACACCGGTGCGGTGGTCGAGGCCGTCTTGGCTTTCGAAAGCTCGCCTCACACTCCTCCGACCACCGAAACTGGACACCCTTCTGGGTCAACCCGGTCATCGGGGCCGCAATAGAAGAAAACCCCTCTACAAAACGACGGTAGTAACCTCGCTAATCCCAAGAAACTCCGTATCTCGGTCACTGAAGCTGGTCGAGGCCAATTCTGGACTGCCTCAATCTTCTTTGGGTCTACCCGAATACCTTCCACAGATACAATGTGACCCAGAAATGATACCGAACTCAGCCAGAACTCACATTTAGAAAATTTGGCATATAGCTGGTTATCTTTCAGAGTCTGAAGAACCACTCTGAGGTGCTGCTCGTGCTCTTCCTGGCCGCGGGAGTACACCAGGATGTCATCTATGAAGACTATCACGAACAGATCTAAGTAAGGCCTGAATACCCGATTCATCAACTCCATGAATGCCGCTGGGGCATTGGTCAACCCGAAGGACATGACCAAGAACTCATAATGCCCATATCTAGAGCGAAAGGCTCTGTCTTAGGAATGTCAGCCGCCCTGATCTTCAGCTGATGGTAGCCTGACCTCAAGTCTATCTTCGAGAATACCCTCGCTCCCTGGAGCTGGTCAAACAAATCATCAATCCTCGGCAGTGGATATTTATTTTTGATAGTCACCTTGTTTAACCGCCGGTAATCAATACACATCCGCATCGAGCCATCCTTCTTCTTTACAAATAATACAGGTGCTCCCCAGGGGGAAACACTGGGCCTGATAAAGCCCTTCTCAAGAAGGTCCTGCAACTGATCTTTCAACTCTTTTAACTCCGGCGGGGCCATACGATAGGGTGGAATAGAGATGGGCTGAGTGCCCGGTGCCAAATCAATACAGAAGTCAATATCCCTGTCGGGTGGCATGCCCGGCAGGTCTGAAGGAAAAACCTCAGGAAACTCCCGTGCAATAGGGACTGAATCAATGGAAGGAACTTCTGCACTGGAATCACGAACATAAGCCAAATAAGCTAAACACCCCTTCTCGACCATACGTCGAGCCTTAACATAAGAAATAACAGTGCGAACGGAGTGGCTTGAGGTACCCTTCCACTCTAATCGGGGTGATTCCGGCAAGGCTAAGGTGACAGTCTTAGCATGACAATCAAGAATAGCATGGTATGGGGACAACCAGTCCATCCCCAATATGACATCAAAATCTACCATATCCAAGAGCAACAGATCAACACGGGTCTCAAGACCCCCAAATATAACTACGCACGAACGATGCACCCGATCGACTACAATAGAGTCACCCACCGGCGTAGCCACATAAACTGGAATATCCAGAGCATAGCTGGGCACAACCAAATACGGTGCGAAGTAGGAAGACACATAGGAATAGGTAGATCCAGGGTCAAATAATACTGAAGCACCTCTGTCACACACAAGAATAGTACCTGTAATCACAGCATCTGATGCCTCTGCCTCTGGCCTGGCTGGTAAAGCATAGAATCGGGGATCTGCACCTCCCCTCTGAGCTGCGTCTCTAGGACGACCATCAACTGGCTGACCTCTACCTCTCGCCTGGACGGTCTCCACCTCTACGGTCTCGACCTCCACCTCTATAATCTCTACCCCCGCCTCTCGCTGGCTGGGCAGGCTGAGGGTCAGCTGGGGCCTGAATCATAGGACGAGGACCTCGCTGCTGAGAGTTGCCCGCTGCTAGAGGGCAATTCCTGATAAAATGACCTGGGTCGCCACAACCGTAGCAACTCTTAGACTGATAGGGCTGCTGGCCCTGACGACCTGAATGGCCTCCACGAACGCTCTGAAGAGGCCGAGCACTAATAGGAGACTGGTCTGAATAATACCCCCGAGAACCACGATCACCTGATCCACCCTGTGAAGCCTGAAGGGCGGAATGAAAAGGCCTGGAAGACTGGCCTCTATCAAAGGATTCTCTCCTACCAGAGGAAGAACCACCAAATCTACCTGTATGACGAGGCCTCTTATCTGAAGGATAACCGCCTCCCCTAGCAAGAGCCATCTCAACTCTGCGTGCTGCATTGGCTGCCTCCTGAAATGATATGTCACTCCCCACGCCCATAGCCATCTCGAGTCTAATCGGCTGATTAAGCCCATCTATAAATCTGCGGACCCTCTCCCGCTCCGTGGGAAGTATCACCACTGCATGACAAGCCAAGTCGATAAATCTCGTCTCATACTGTGTAACTGTCATAGTGCCCTGATGGAGGCGCTCAAACTGCCTCCGAAGTAAATCCCGCTGAGTAGCAGGGAGAAACTTCTCCATAAATAGTTCCGCAAACTGGTCCCATGATAGAGCTGGGGACCCTGCTGGTCGAGTCAGGCAATAATCTCTCCACCAAGTCTTGGCGGATCCTGTAAGTCTGAAGGTACATAAATCAACTCCGTTTGTCTCCACGATCCCCATAGTCTTGAGAATCTCATGGCAACTGAATAAAAAGTCCTGAGGATCCTCTGATGCGGCTCCACTGAATGTAGTGGTAAATAGCTTGGAGAACCGATCAAGCCTCCATAACGAATCGGAAGTCATGGCCGCTCCATCGCCGGCATGAGCTGTGGTACCTGACTGAGTGGCCACAGCTGGCTGGATTACTGGTGCCTGAGGCTGAGGAGCTACTGGCTCCGGAGTATGAGCAATAGGAGTCCGGGCCCCTCCTCCAGCCTGAGAAGTAGCTGGGGCAACTGATAATAGACCCGCTCTGGAAATGCTATCCATAAATCCCGCTATTCTGACCAAAGCATCCCGGAGATCCGGGTAATCAAAGCCTCTCCTGGGACCTGAGCTGGGCCCACTGGAGCTGCTGGAACCGGAACCTCCTCATCAATCCCAATATGAGGCTCCACCTCTGGGGTAGCTGCCTGGGGCTGAGCTCTACCCCTACCACGGCCTCTAGTACGGCCTCGGCCCCTGCCCCTCACAGGAGCTGTCTGGGGCTCAGGCTGCTGGTCAGCGGACGAAGAAGTGCGTGTCCTTACCATCTGCGAAAGGACAGAATAGAAATTCAATCAGTAATCGAGGATCAAGTAGCACGACAAGAAAGAACAAATGAGAGACTTTTTCCTAACTCAATAGACTCTGAAGGACAAGTACATACGTCTCCGTACCTACCTCTCAAACTCTACTAAGCTTGTTCGTGAGTGGTGAGACCTATGTAACCTAGAGCTCTGATACCAACTTGTCACGACCCGGATTTTCCCCCAATATCGGGATCGTGATGGCGCCTACTCGTGGTAGCTAGGCAAGCCACTGTATTCATACTATCCTGTTATTAACACAATTTTAATTAAATAAATGCGGAATACTTTATAGAAATAGTATTAAGCAGTTTTAAAGTAAAACCATACTGAAACTTGACACGACCCGGATTTTTCCCCCAATATCGGGATCGTGATGGCGCCTACTCGTGGTAGCTAGGCAAGCCACCGTATTCATACTATCCTGTTTTTAACACAATTTTAATTAAATAAATGCGGAATACTTTATCGAAATGGAAATAACTAATTACAAAGTGAAAATCATACTGAAATCCTCTACCCAAGACGTGGAGTCACCAACTCACAAACTACTATGGAATACTACACATAAAAGTCTGAAGGAAATATAACATAATTTCTGTTTGTCTCGGAACAATGAGACTACAACTAATAACATAAATAAAGAAAGAGACGCCGGGCCTGCGGACGTCTGCAAGCTACCTCGGTCTCAAATATGATTAGCTCCCACGCAATCTACTTACTGCTGCTGCTGCTCCTGATCGTAACCTGGACCTGTGCAAAAACGCACAGAAGTGTAGCATCAGCACAACCGACCCCATGTGCTCGTAAGTGCCTGGCCTATCCCGGCGAAGTAGTGACAAGCCTAGGACCAGACACTCCCATAAACCTGTGCAATTCAATATATATATGTGTACCAAAAAAAATAACAAGAAATAATCAAGTAATAACACAATAAGAAATATCTTAAAGAATTTAACAACTAACCACAGTTAATAATTTCACAAAGAAAAACAAAGTATAATGTAAACACGAACAATATCACTTCAAGAAATAACAAGCAATTGCACGGCATCACCCTTCGTGCTTTTACTCTCATCCTCACCAAATAAACAAATAAGGTACACGGCATCACCCTTCGTGCTTTTACTCTCATCCTCACCAAACAAACAAATAAAGTACACGGCATCACCCTTCGTGCTTTTACTCTCATCCTCACCAAACAAACAAATAAAGTACACGGCATCACCCTTCGTGCTTTTACTCTCATCCTCACATCCATAGTACGGCATGATCCTTCGTACATGGTTCAATAACAGGGCACGGCATGATCCTTCGTGCATAATCAATAAATAAACATGGCACGACATTAACCTTCGTGCATAAATAAATAAACATGGCACGGCATCACCCTTCGTGCATTATCACTCTTCCTCACCCAAATAACAATCACAGTTAAGGGCAGAGAAAGAAACAACAATTCATAAATCGTCCCATCAAGGGCAATCAATAATTATCTCAAATTATCATTTTCCAACGACTCACGGTCATACTAGACGCCGGTGTATGGATGCTCGTCACCACAGCCCATACACCGCACTCGATCACATAACACATAACACATAATCCTATTCCCTCAAGCTAGGATAGAACAAACACTTACCTCGAATGCTTACGAACGATTCAATCCGTAGCAATGCCTTTTCCTTTTGAATTTGACTCCAATCCAATCGTATCTATACACAATTGATTTAATATCATCAATTCTACTTAACAAACTAGTTCATATTGCTAAATATGGTTTTTACAACATTCTGCCCGGAATAGTAAAAACCGACCCCGGGCCCACATAATCGAAACTCAAGTTTCGAACCAAATTAATTTCACCCAATCTTCCATGAGTTCAAATATACAATTTGTTCTTAAGTTCGACTCCAAAACGAGGTCTAAATCGCAATTTCTTTGAAAGCCCTAACTATACCCATTTCTCTAATTTTTCAACCAATTTACACATGTTTAGGCCTAAGAATTTGATTGATGTTGATGAAAAGTGAAGAAGACGAGTTAAACAATACTTACCCGATGAACCTTGATGAAAAGTTGCTCTAAGGATCGCCTAAGGGCTGTTGGAGAAGAGAGAGTTGAGAGAATTGGAAATAATCCCGTATGTTCTGTTTTTGCAGAACTTAAATCACTGGGCAATAATTTCTTCATCGCGTTCGCGACACCCCGGTCGCGTTCGCGATGAAGAACAAGTTTTACACATCGCGTTCGCGTAGGGATTAACGCGAACGCGAAGAAGAAAATTCTGGGGATTGAAATTTAGCCTACGCGAACGCGTGGTGCTGTACGCGAACGCGTAGAAGAGGCAGGCTAGGCTCCGCGAACGCGGGAGCCTTCACGCGAACGCGTAGAGGAAAAAGACTGGGGTTCATGTTGTTATACGCGAACGCGGTCCTAAGGACGCGAACGCGTAGAAGAAGGAAGAAAAGTCTTCGCGAACGCGACAAGGTGGACGCGAACGCGTAGAAGAAAATAAGTTGACCATCGCGAACGCGACCGGCTGGACGCGAACGCGATGAAGAATTGTCTGCTGCAGATTTCTGCAGTTTTTCTTAAGTTCAAAAACACCCCGAACCACCCCCGAAACACTCCCGAGCCCTCGGGGCTCCAAACCAAATGTGCACACTAACTTAAAAACATCATACGAACTTGCTCGCGCAATCAAATCGCTAAAATAACATCAAAATCCATGAATTGAGCCTTAAAACTCAAGAATCCTTTCAAATTTTCATAATTTCCAAACTTTCCAATTTAAGGCCGAAACACGTCAAACGACGTCCGTTTTCAACCAAACTTTACAGGAAGCGCTTAACCAATATATATGACCTGTACCGGGCGTCGGAACCAAAATACGAGCCCGATACCAGTACTTTTTAATCAAAATTCAGTTTCATTTTCCTTAAACATTTTCAGAAAACAATTTAACAGAAAAATTCTTTTACCGGGGTTCTAGACCTCGGATTTCAATTCCGGACATATGCCCAAGTTCCATATTTTTCTACGGATTTTCTGAAATAGTCAAATCACGGATCCGGGTCCGTTTACCAAAAATGTTGACCAAAGTCAACCATATCAATATTAATATCAAAATTCTTCTACTTTTTCACATATTTCACATATTTCAACATAAATCTTTCCCAGCTTTGTGCCCAGACTGTGCACGCAAATCGAGGCAACTATAAATGAGGTTTTCAAGACCTCAAAAGCTCGGAATGATTAAATAAACAAGTGATGACCCTTTGGGTCGTCACACTATCACAGTTTCAAGATATAGTTCAATATTTAAACATTATCACACCTAACAATCAATCCTAAGGAAACAGCATTAATTAGAGTCCAATTTTACCATACTGATTAACACATCAGATTTACAATACACAACTAATATTTCTTGAACTCAATAGCGCAGTAAACTAAGCCAAAGAAACAGTCCGAATGAATCAAACAAAAAAAATGCTTCTGCAATTGATTTTCCAAGTCCAATTTTCATTGATCCTCCATAATATATGTACAAGATTGAAGAGAGTACCTGGAAATTGACAGAAGTAAAGGAGTAAGAGGTCAGCCACGGCACAGTAATAACAGCAACCAACAGCAGAAATCGAAATCAACATCAACAGTGAGAAGACCCAAGAAGATTTTCAGAATTTCAACTCATTTTGCAACCAAATCTCACTCAAATAACAGTGTCCTACTGATTTATGATGAATTCTCTTATTGTTTTTGGATTTTTGGATATGTATTTGAAGGTATAAAAGAAGAAAATGAATCTGAAATGTTACTTTCAGATCTGAAAATTAGCTAGTATTTTTGGGATTTTTCTAGGGTTCATATGGTTCAAAATTCTAAAAGAAAGCCTAAAAATCAGAAGGAACCCCCTTTATTAATGCTGAAAAATGCCTATTTATAGGCCAAAATCAAGAAATCTGAATTTCATTAAAAACCCTTCAATTTTTGACTTGTTGCACAAGTTAGTGCAATTAATCTAGTGAAAACTACACTAAGACCCATTCTAGAATACTCTACCATGTTCTATTTCCCTTGCATTACCTATTATGCCCTCATTTCCTTTTATTATTCACTAAGATACCTTTTGTTATGACCAAATTACCCTAAAAGCTCTATATTTATAACAACTATGCCAATTCCTATCCCAATTGTACCCTTTCCTTTTTAATCTTATTACAAGTATACCAACTCCCTTTTCCCAATTCACCCCTACTTCTCAAGACTTATTACATTCCTAAGTTCTGTATTTTTCTCTTATTTTAACCTATTTTCAGACTTGTATTTATCAAATAGCCACAATTAAGTGACTATTGCTCAATTAACCAATTAGCCTTTTAACTACTTTAAATCCAACTTAATTCGCTAATTAAAAATCACATTTCTCCTATAGCCAACCCTAAGCAATCTTACAAAATACAGCCACTTATGATTAATTATCCGATTAACAAGACTCGGGGAAACAATTGATTGATGGTGAGTCTTATTACTCGAGCTAACTAGTCGCAATTGATTCTATTTAGTAAAACACCTTGGGTTGTTATGAATTGTATGATTTCAACTATCGACTTAATTGGATCTAAACTAGCCTAAAGTCGAATTCACTAATTGAACTAAAATCACTAATTTCAGCTATAACCAATCAACCCTATTGTTAATCAATATCAAATTACCAATCACAATTCAATCAATCAATTAAATGACTTTCACTGATTCTTCGAAACAAATCGAAATACTATTATTCCTACAGAATCAACAATTCAATCAGAGATTCGAAAATCAGAGAAATGGCCGAAAAACAGAAACTAACAGAAAATCGAAACTCAACAATTCTAACAGAAATCCAATACTAATAAATCTAAAAATCGTTAAAACTATACTAGTAAACTCAGAAACTAACAGAAATCAAACCACAGTCAAACTACACTTAATGAAATATTAAAATGAACTAAAGTCTAACAATCCGAATCAAAAAAGTCTAACAAGAAATCTTAAAACGTCTAAAACTACAAGCATGGCCGAGGACCAAAATCTAAAACCTAAGGATACTAATAATCAAAGCATGGCCGAAAACTAAAGAACAGAAATTCAAGAAATTAAGAGAAAGTCTAGCAATTGAAGATGAATCAAAACAAGAACTAACACTGATTGGCTAATTCGAGAATCATATTAAGAAAAATTGTACTAAGAGTTATTCAAATCAACACAGAAGACAAATAATCGGCAAAAAATAAAGAATCGAAGAAGAAAAACTTAGCTCTTTTGCCGTTATTTTTTTTTTCTTTTCTGTTTATCCCGTTTTTTTTCTTTTTGCTTTTTCTTCTGAATCTTTATTCTTCTTCATGCTCTTGAGTCTCTTCGCGTTTCGACAACCCGGTATCACTTCTTGAATTTTGTTTTTATCGGCGGATTTCTTGACTTTTGTTGAATTCCGGCAGCCTTTGAGACTCGATGTTCTTGTCATGGCATGAAGGAGTTTAAAAAAAGGTGAGGTGAAGATTTGGGGTGTTTTGGGTGGCGGCGCCGCCATGGGAGGTGGTGGCGGCGCGTGGAGATTTGGGGCGATTGGTTGGGTTTTGATGGTAATGGCTTGGAGAAATGGAAAGAGGGAGATGAGGGGAGTGTTTGGGTGTTGGTTTAGTCGGAAATGGAGCCGGCTGCCGCCGTGGGTGGCGGAACCCTAGCGGCAGCGTTACAGTGACAATGAAGAAGAGAAGAGGCGTCTGGAGAGAGAGACATAGGGTTTGAAGTATACGGTTGTTTGGTCATGAAGTGAAGGAACTAAAATGTTTTTTAAGGTTTGAGGCTTTAGTTATTAGGATTGTAATAAGGAATCACAACCGTCGGATTGATTGAATTATACGGCTCTGATTAAAGCTTTACTGGACCGGTTCTGGACAAAGGGATTGGGCTGGGGTGTCATTTGGGCCGCTGAGGGGTAGGAAGACTTGGGCCGGCAGGATTGGGGCGGATGATTTCATTTGGCCCAAGTCCTTTTGCTCTTTGTATTTTCCTAGTATTATAACTCTTATATCTATGTATTTTTTGTATTTTATTCTTTTTGTATTTTTTTTTCTATTTTGTAATTATTTGAAACTTATTGAAAATTAAACTAATTACCTCTTTTTGACAATTTTCAATTTAAAAGCTAACTAATTTTTTTTTTTTTGATTTTTTCTTTAATTTGTTAGAAAAAGAATTAATTTCCTAAAGATGCAATTTTTTGTATTTTCATTTATCACACACAAATAACATGCAAAACAACTAACACAAAATTCACACAAAATTTAAAAGTAATGAAAAATCATTTATTTTGAATTTTATAGGAATAACTCATGTGTAGGGTAAAAATCACGTGCTCACACTAGGGTCTCATGTAGACTCGGAATGACAATTGGGATAGCTGGTGCCTAAACTGGCGTTGCTGGAGCCTCGGCAACTGGAGGTTGTGGGTCAGCTGGCACTGCATCAGCTGCCCTACCTCCGCCACGACCATGGCCGCGTCCACGGCCTCTAGCAGGTGATAGTAGTGGCCGTCCACCTCGTTCGGAAGCTCGAGTTCTCGCCATCTGTGAGAGAATAGAATGTCAAAGTTTAATTAAAATCAAAAGTAATCGCATGACAAGAATTCCAAGAATTGAAACTTTCCTAAAAGGTTTGCAGCCTGCCGAGGATAAGTACAGGCATCCCAGTACCGATTCACGAGACTCTACTAAACTAGATCATGACTCGCGAGACCTGTTAACCTAGGCTCTGATACCAACTTGTCACGACCCAATTCCCGGTAGTGATGGCAGCCGACACAATGCTAGGCAAGCCCGACCATGTTATCCATTAAACCAGCCAATTATTAATTTAAGGTGATTAAGTTAAACTTAAATAGCAAGTGTTCATATCAAAATGATACACGTAATAGTAGAAGCATACAAAATACGGTCCTAACCAAATCGTGGTGTCGCAAGTCTGAGCCTCTACAGAATAAACAGCCTACACAAACAAGTCTAGGCAAAAATGAAAGCAACAAAAATGATAAGGAAGGAGAAAACAGGTTCTGCGGACGTCGACAGCTACCTCGTGGTCTCCGCATAATAGATATAAATAAGCAGCTGCAACAACTCAACTGCTATTCGACACCTGTGAATCTGGACAAAACGTGCAAGGGAGTGGTGTGAGTATATTTCAACTTAGTGAGTAACAATAATAAATAATAACTGAAAATAAGAACTCCAGTACTATCACTGAACAATTCTAGGGCAACCTCACAGGTAAGTCATCGCTACGGTGAATACTCTCATCTCCAGTCCACATCTATTCCAACAAGGTCCCACACTAACCAAATCCTCACTCGTATCATTACGGTATACAGTCAACTCAATGCATGTAATTATATACATATGTCTATAATGTATAAGTATGTAAATACGTAAATGGATACGTATAAGTATAATGTTGCGGCGTGCAACCCGCTCCAATATATATAACGCTGTGGCGCGCAGCCGGCTCCATTTAACATCAATGGCGCTCACTGTGGGTGTATACAGACTTTGGAGGGGCTCCCTAGGCCCAAGCGCTCTGATACTACGGCGTCTAACCCGATCCATACATATATTACTGCAGCGCGTAGTCCGATCCAATATATATTTACATACATAACTATACTGCTACGGCGTGCAGCTCGATCCCATAATATACTCCAGCGCTCACTAAGAATGTGTGCAGACTCAGACTCCGAAGGGGCTCTTACAGCCCAAGCACAATAATACTGCAGCGTGCAATCCGATCCATATGTATATATTACTGCGGCTTGCAGTCCGATCCAAATATATATATATATATATATATATATATATATATATATATATATATATATATATATATATATATATATATATATATATATATATATATATATATATATATATATATATATATATATATATTATACCTCATAATGGGTCCTCAACCCTATCCCAATTAGTGTAGAATTGGCCTTTCTGGTCCACTTAGCTAAATCAGGGAATTTCCACCCTAAGTAGTCTATCTCTCATAGTACACATCTAGTACTGACCCACGATATGCTATTAAGCTAATTTTAAGGCTGAGTTTAAGTTTCCAACATGATATGGGGGTCACCTAGCTCTACAGGTCCCCTAATGCTCTACAGATCGGCACAAGGCCCCAAACATGGCTACTAGCCCAATTACACAGTTATAATCCCATTCTCAATCACAATACACAATACACTATTAGTAGGAAAGGACCATGTCCAATTCTCCAATCACAATGTCACCACGCTGTCACATGACGCGTGTCTTATCTCAACACAGCACTGTAAAGTGCAAGTACGAGGTTTCAACCCCTCAGTACATTATTTACTACCACCACTCACCTCGATTCAGTAGAAGCCTTAGTCCGCCTTATGCTTTAGCAATTCAACTGCCTTGGATGTTGAATCTGTTCAAATTCATAGAGGATACATCAATATATGCTAATTACACGCATTCGAAATAACTGAAATTGCACCAAAACCCACACAGTTGTCAAAACCCGACTGTCGGTACGCTTCTCGAAAAATTACGAAAGTTACATATACGGAATCCTTGTCTCAACGAGTCTATGCATATAAAATTTACCAAAATCGGACTCTATTTTCCCATTCAAAACGATAATTTATCAAAACCTTGGCTTAGGGCCATATTCATCCATTAATACACTCTCTTACCTCCATTTTCAAGTGTTAATTGCTTCATTTATCATTACAAAACCATAATTTGAGTTCATAGTTGATTAAATGAAGAATCTCCTTGAATTTCCCTTAAAAATCCCCCAATTCGCCTCTTAAGACCGAGCTCTAATGATTTATGACTTATGAAATTTTACCCCTTCTGTTTTCTTATCACATGCGCGATTTCCGCTTCTGCGGCCTTGGACTCGCCCCTGCGAGTCCGCTTCTGTGGCCAGACGGTCGCTTCTGTGACATTATACCAAGCCGCCCAGTTCCGCTTCTGTGGTCTAGGTCTCGCACCTGCGAGACCGCATAAGCGGAGTGGGCTCCGCTTCTGTGATACCCCCGGCCTGGCCTCCTCCGCACCTGTGTTCATGGGCGCGCTTCTGTGTGCCCGCTTCTGCGGAGATGCCCAGATTAGCCAAATCTTGCTTCTGCAAGAATTTTCCATACCTACACATCCGCTTCTGCAGTCCCCCACCCGCATAAGCGAAAATACCAGAAGCTTAAAATCCCAGACCTGCAAAATCCCTGAAATTCTTCCGTTTAACCTCCCGAAACCACCCCGGGTCCCCCGGACCCCGACGAAAACCACAAACATACTCCATAGCACTATACGAACTTGTTCCAATGATAAAAACACACCCTTTAACACGGAAAAACATCGAATTCAATAAATTCAAGCCTAAGCTTCCATTCAAATTTCCGCAACCGAAATTCGACCAAAAACCTGACCAAACGACCTGTAAATGACCTGAAATTTTGCAGGCACATCCAAAATCAACTAACAGAGCTATTGCAACTGTCGGAATTCTATTCTGACTCCCGGATCAAAATCTCACCTACCGATCGGATATCACCAAAATTCAACTTCAGCCAATTCAAGCCTAAAACTACATCGAACCTCCAATTCACTTTCGATCACTCTCATAGCTCATAAATGACCTCCTAGAGCTGACCAAATCATCGGAATTTAATTCCGAGCTCTCTAACTCACGAGTCAACATCCAGCTGACTTTTCTCAACTATTCCTTCTTCTAAGAGACTATTTGTCTTATTTCCCACCAAACTCGACCCGGATTGACTCAAACTCACCAAACATGCATATTAAAACATTAACAAGCATATAACGGGGATAACGGGGTGATAATTTACATGATGACAGGCCAACTCATCACATTTAACTACTTTAAATAGACGACGAAATAATTGTTTAATTGCTATTCAAGACTTGGGAGGGAATTGAATTACAAATCCTCTTAAAATACAAAATGATATTACCTCTTATTATACTAACCTTTTTACTACGCAACAATCTTTTTCCAAAATTAGTTCGACCATTTTTCCTTCCAATATAGTTACACAAATTGAGCAATCTATGTTAGATAGGCCTTTTCATGATGTTGAAATTATTAATGCCTTACATTCGTTCCAACCTTTTAAGGCACCGGGCCCTGATGGCCTACATCCAGTTTTTTACCAAAAATATTTGTATATTGTAGGAAATTCTGTAAAAGCTCTTTGTCATCAGGCTTTTAGGGAAAACAAAATAGATCCTACTATTAATACTACTTATATTTGTCTCATTTCTAAAAAAGAACATGCTGCTACTATAGCTCAATATCGACCAATTAGTCTTAGTAATACTATCTACAAAATTATTACAAAGATAATTGTCAATAGACTTAAGCCTATTCTATATCATCTTATTGATCAAACCCTATTAGTTTTCAAAAAAATAGACGTGCATCTGATAATGCTATAATTGTTCAAGAGCTGTTAAATCTTTTTGCTAAAATGAAGGGTAAGAATTATAATATGCTTCTTAAATTAGACCTTGTATTACAATCACTTCTACTGCAATCCTTATTAATGGTAAGTCAACTGAATTTTTTTATCCTACAAGAGGAATACGACAAGGTGACCCTCTTTCTCCTTACATATTTATTCTATGTCTTGAAATGTTCTCTAGGAAAATAAATTTAGAAGTAGACTATAATATTTGGCACCCTATTTCTATTGGAAAAAAAGGACCTCAATTATCTCATATGTTCTTTGCGGATGATATAATTTTATTCTCTAAAATTACACCCAAATCTTGTCATTCTATTATTAATACTATTACTTCTTTTAGTACTTATTCGGGACAAACTATTTGTGATGACCCGGCCCGTCATCATGTGAGTTATCACCCCGTTATCCCCATCATATGCTTGTTAATGTTATAATATGCATTTTGGGTGATTTTGAGTATATCCGGGTCGAGTTTGGTTGGAAATGAGATAAATAGTCTCTTAGAAGAAGGAATAGTTGAGAAAAGTCAGCTGGATGTTGACTTGTAAGTTAGAGAGCTTGGAATTGAATTCTGATGGTTTGGTCAGCTTCTGGAGGTCATTTATGAGCTAGGAGAGCGATCAGAAGTGAATTTGGAGGTCCGATGTAGTTTTAGGCTTGAATTGGCTAAAGTTGAATTTTCACAATATCCTATCGATAGGTGAGATTTTGATCCAGGTGCCGGAATGGAATTCAGATAGTTGCAGTAGCTCCGTTAGGTGATTTTGCATGTGCCTGCAAAATTTCAGGTCATTCGAAGGTCGTTTGGTCGAGTTTTTGATCGAAGGTTGGTTGCAGAAGTTTAAATGAAAACTTAGGCTTGAATTTGTTTGGATTCGATGTTTTTCGCATTTAAGGGCATGTTTTTATGATTGGAACAAGTTTGTATCGTGCTATGGAGTACGTTGGTGGTTTTCGTTGGGGTCCCGGGGGCCTCTGGATGAATTCGGGGGTCCAAACGAACCATTTTGAGCCAAATGAACTGCTGAATTGCTGCAATAAAATTGTAGGTTATTTGTTCTCTACGATTGTAGTCATTGCCACACGATCGCGTAGGGTAACAGAGTGAGAGCTGGAAGTTGTTCTTCGCGATCGCGACATGAGGGATAGGATCGCGTAAGGTTAAGGGTTTGGTCATCGCGATCTCGAGGTTATTGGTGCGATCACGTAAGGTTTTCATCGAAAGTAGTGCGACCGCCAGTTAGGGGTGAGGGTCAGTCAGCTAGAGGTCGCCCTCGAGGGGGACGCCGATCAGGCGGACAGGCTAGATGTTATGCTCTTCAGGGCCGTCTGAGGCCGTTGCTTCTGATGCTGTCATTACAGGTATTATTTCAGTCCGCCACAGAGATGCCTCAGTGTTGTTCGATCCTGGTTCTACTACTCTTATGTGTCTATATATTTTTCTCCTTATTTGGGCACGACCCGAGGGTGTCTTGAGTTGCCAGTGCATGTATCTACCCTAGTAGGGGATACTATTATTGTGGACCATGTATACCGGTCCTGTCTGGTCACTATTGGGGATCTGGAGACCCAAGTGGACCTATTGCTTCTCAGCATGATTGATTTCTATGTTATATTGGGCATGGATTACTTATCTCCATGTCATGCTATTCTAGACTGTCATGCTAGGACAGCCACTTTGGCTATGCCGGTCATTCAGACGATCGAGTGGCGAGGCACGACCGATTATGTACCCAACAGGGTAATATCTTTCCTCAAGGCCCAACGAATGGTTGGGAAGGGATCTCTTTCATATTTGGCATTTGTGCGGGAGGTCGAAGCTCAGACTCCCAGTATTGATTCTGTTCCCATTGTGTGAGACTATCCTGATGTATTTCCCTCGGACCTGCCGGGCATGCCGCCGGACAGGGACATTGATTTTGGGATCGATTTGGTGCCAGGAACTCAACCTATTTCTATTCCTCCATATCGGATGGCACCAGCTGAGTTGAAGGAATTAAAGGAGCAGCTCCAGGAACTCCTAGATAAGGGGTTCATTCGGCCGAGTGTGTCACCGTGGGGTGCACCGGTCCTGTTTGTTAAGAAGAAGGATGGATCTATAAGTATATGTATTGACTACAAGCAGCTGAACAAGATAACAGTAAAGAATAAGTATCCTCTGCCTCGCATTGATGATTTATTTGATCAGCTCCAGGGAGCTAAGGTATTCTCGAAGATTGATCTTCGTTCAGGCTACCATCAGCTGAAGATTAGAGATTCCGACATTATGAAGACTACATTCAGGACCAGATATGGTCACTATGAGTTCCTTGTGATGTCTTTTGGGCCTGACCAACGCCCCAGCAGCATTTATGCATCTGATGAACAGTGTGTTCAGGCCCTATTTGGATTCATTTGTGATTGTGTTCATTGATGACATTCTAGTCTACTCCCGTAGTTAGGAGGAGCATGCTCAACATTTGAGTATT